>LPNX010760474.1:47310-233225 GCA_001517045.1 Pseudotsuga menziesii | reverse complement strand
TATATATATATATATATATATATATTTCCCTAGTGTCAGAAATCCGACGACATAGCCCTAGTGTCGGAAATCGTACACCCTAGTGTCGAAAATCCTACGCCTTAGTGTAGGAAATCCTATGCCCTAGTGTCAGAAATTCGACGACGCTAAAATAATTTAAAAGGCTCAATACTTTTCATCGTTACTGTCCGACACATCTGTACGATACGTCATATGTCGTTGGATTCTGTTGTCAGATTTCGGGTTCAAATCTTGTTGTGTCTTGTCCAATAAATTAAGAGGATCCCCCATATAATTTGGTAGACTTATCAATGACATATGGATGACTCTTATCTAAATAGGAGCTCATGTGGTCTCAGTTCTACAAGAAAAAAAATGTTACTCTTGTCAATGATCGTAAAAATAGAGATCTACAAAGTTTACTACCTCTAACTATGCTTGTATTTTGCATATGAATTTACCATTGATGCAACTATGTCATCGCAACATGCCAATGTGCCATCTAAAATCCATGTCATATAGTTGTTCAACCCAGGTGGCTCTTTGTAGTATGTAATCTCATTCCTTAGGAATTGCTTATATTGTTTCCCTCTATATATTTTATGTTTAATATGTATTCATTGCAATTTGACTATGAGAGGAAGGATATTTTGCAATATTACAGAGTTTTGTGGCATGGTGATTCATTAACTTATCAAAATACATCACATTGCATCTTCCCCTTCCTAGGTGTCTTCACAACAATACTCACTAGAGAAAATATCCATTCCTAGAATACATAACTTGCCAATTTAAGTTATCAGACTATGAAGTATACTCATCTTTCACTATCTTCAATATGGCATTATCGGAGAAAATAAGCATTATGTTCTACTTTTTTTTATTGGATGAATCCCTGCTTAGAAATTGACTAATAATGGGATCAACTCAATGATCATTTACTGTAAAATACAATGCATGCAAATACAATTTCTATACATTCAATGATACACTAGTAGAAAATGAGAAATTAATGACTAAAAAAATGACTAAAATCAGTCTATAAACGACTATTTTTGAGTCGGTGACTAATAGTAGAAAATTTCCACTATCTTATAGCTAGTCATATTTCAGTAGTCATTAATAGCTTGACTTAGTAGTCATTGATAGAGAATGCTTTAGTCATTGATAGTCAATGATTTAGTCGTTGATAGTTAATGATTTAGTGATTGATTTAGTCACGGATTTAGTCATTGATTTAGTCACTGATTGCAACCATTAATGACCAAATATATGACTAAATAAACTACTAGATGTTAACATATTAATGACTAAGCTAAATACAACTAAGATACGGGAAATTAGCTACTAATAATCGTATATATGCGAATTTAGTCATTTTTGTAGTCACAAATTTATGATAGGGCATGGAGGAATCGAACCACCAACCTCCTTCCTATAATTAGGTTGGCACTCTACCATTGAGCTAGCACCCTTTAAGAAGTTGTTATTCCTTGACAATGATGATATTCAAACAATGTTATGATATTTATGAATCTACAAACTACATAATTATTACTATTACAACTTACCAGTAACTAGTATCTATGATAAACTAATTCCTGAGAGCTATGTACAATTTTCGCTGTAACTAAAGCTAATAAAAATACTACAAATACTATTACCAAAGAGATTTAGTGATGAGTACCTCTTCCCATTCTTCATCACTATCATTCTCATAGTCCAAAGAAGAGTCCTTCCTGAAAGGATTTCGAAGCCCAATGCCATCACTGCGTCAAAAACAAAGAGTCAAAAACAAAACTTTCCCTCTTGTCTACTGCAATATTAAGACTCTTACATTTCCACATGGTCTTTTTCATCCCATACATGTCGGACATGTGGGACACAACTAGGGCACATGTCTACCATGTCATGTAACTTATGTATTGACTCTTCTTCACCCTTGACATTCTCTCCAACTACTGCAAGGTAATAACAAAATTCCATAATCTTCATTAAATATGCAACCACGATATCTGTCTTGGTCATCTGTGTGACTCAAATCTTATTTTTAGACAACATATCCTGATTGATGTTCTCACTCTGATATAGTGTGACTAAAGCATCAAACATGTCCTTTCCCATAGTCTTCTCGACAATTTGAGGGACCAAATCATCCTTCACTAAGTCAAGGATGACTCACTTGACCTTAGCCATCTTGTTATGATCTAACAATGTGGTATCGAAAGGTTCCACAACTACTTTCTCAACAAAGTCCCAAATATCGTGCTCCTCGAACATCTTTACCTAACACTTCCACAAGACGGCGTTAGAGGGACCCTTCCAATCTATCTTCATATCTAAGACTAGATGTAGTCATACTGCTATACTAGACTATTTTGCTAAAAAACAAATTAGCAACTTTAAAAAAAACATCAACCTTGTCAGAGGTCCTCTGTGCCTTTCTCAAGCACGGATCATGGGCATCTCATCCCTAAAACCTCTCAATGACTCCCTCTCACAAGTAGCAGCCTTACTATCCATTCAAGGATTCCTAGAAAGCAATCTGATACCATCTTAAAATTGCTCAGCAAATGGTAACAGTCCTGGGCTGATTTCTAACCTACCTGCTTAGAAAAATAGAAAACTGAAATCTCTATCAAAATTACAATCTGATTTTTACTAGGACCTGAAGGCTGAAACACATCAAACCAAAGAAAGTAGTAGCAAGCACATGGATCTGAAACTCAAACCACATCATTTTTTATTGATCTTGAAAGCAGGAATTACATTGAAATCTTCAAACTCTACCTTTCACCCTCTACTTCCTACTTTGAAGTTGAATCACTCTACCCTTTAAACTCTACTCTTCACCCTCTACTTTCTCTTTCATAGATTGAGAAGGAAAATAGGTATAATGAATCTGGACACATGCACAACAGTGCCTCAAATGAAGATGTTCTGAGGCACACATCCTCCTTGAGATCTACGCCTTAACTACTAATCCACGTGCAGTTTACTAAACTAAGCTAGGTAGTATGCACCTTACCTAATCGATGCATGCAAACATAAATTAGAAATTTAATGCATGCAAATTCTAACTAAACCAAAACCAGAAATAAAATCGGAACTGCTAAATATAGAGGGCATCTATACTGGATCTAAACTAAGGATGGCAATCATGCCATGCACCCTCTATATTTCCTCCATAAATGCTCGTGTGCCCTCATTAATACTGTGTGGAATTGCAAAAGCAGGGCTGTAAGGAACTGTTGTACATAACTTTGCCCGAGGAGGGTTGCTGTGCTACTATACATAACTCTGCTCGAGGAGGGTTTCCTTGTTGCTATACATAACTCTGCTCAAGGATGGTTTCCTTGCTGCTGTACAGACCTACACGTGTCACCTCCACTTGTTGCGGCCAATACTGGCATTCTGACATACACTTTCTGAGGTACTAAAAATCCAACATTATTGTGCTTGGCAGTTGAACTGCCCTCCATCTGGATATTCTAGGGAATATAAGGGTCATCCCCCAAGGTTTTCCTTCAATTATACACACACACACACACACACACACACACACACACACACACAGAGTAGTGCAAAAAATAAGGATACTAGTTGCTTGATGTTACCAACAAATTGGTAGATAGATTGCTGCATATGTAAATAGTGGAACTAAGAAACTGACAAAATGATTGAAACGCCCTAGCTTTATATATATATATATATAGACTGGTGCAAACAATAATGATATTGGTTGCTTGATGTTACCAACAAATTGGTAGATAGATTGCTGCATATGTAAATAGTGGAACTACGAACACCCTAGCTTTTCCTGTGTACCATTAGAAAAAAATATTTTTCCTTAAATTTGTCTTTAAGAAAAAATTGAACTCTTAATCATGATTCCGTTGTCTGTGTCTACACCACTTACCAACAACAACAGAAAGACCTCAACAAAGAAATGCAAATGAATCACTCTATAAAGTAATCAATATGGAATAGATCAACAATCCCTCTTAATGATAAATAAATGAGTGGTTCAATAATTTTTTATGCATACCTCCATACAAAGCAAAGAAGAAAAGGAAATGAAAGGAAAGGAAAAAAATGGCTTATCAGTGATACCTCTTCCATTGAAGTAACCCCGGTCTCCTCTGTTCGCGTCTCGGCACTTTCCATAGGGTTCTCAGCACTTTCCATTGGTTTCTTAGCACTTTCCACTGGGTTCTCGGCACTTTCCATCAGTTTCTCAGCACTTTCCACTGAGTTCTTAGCACTTTCCATTAAGTTCTCAGCACTTTCCATTGGATTCTCAGTGATCTCCATTGAATTCACAGTACTCTCGACTGTCTTCACAGTAGCATCAACCACATTCTCATTATCTCCATTTATCTTCTCATAAGTATTATTCTGATTCTCTGTGCTCATTTCTTCATCAAGTTTATTTTTGGCAGGATCCATTTTCACATCATCACCAGGGATCTTCAGATCCGCAGGTAACTGACCAGACTTTAATGCCTGTACATGACAAACACCACGTAATAAAGAAACAAAAGCAATATAGAAATGAAATACGCAAATATTTGTATAAAAAAAGAAAATGAGATGTCCTACAATACTTATAAGTTATTGTAGGATTATATTGACAGTCACAGATATACTATGCAAAGACAATTACTCTGCAATGATAGTAAACTCCCAACAATGTTACCATTAAATAAAAAAATATTGTTTGTGATGCTATTAAGAAAACTCAACTATTCCAAAAGCAGGATGTAAACAAAGTACCTTTTCAAGTCTAGCAACTTCTTCAAGAGTTTGAGAGTTGGTAATTGCAGCCTGCAAATACACTCATCAATAACCTAGACCACCTTATTTTATTTGGAAATTTTCACTGCTATTCAAACACAGTATAACACACTATAAATCAATATTCTAAGCTCAAATAGAGTAAACTAATCTCACTATTTCCACAGTCCATGAGCTTAAGAAAAAAACAACATTGAAAGAAAACTATTACAGATCCAAATACAAATTGAAAGAAACCATAACAGATACATCAGTAACACATGCCACAGGAATTCAAAAGCATGACAGCGACTAAGACACTTTTCAATCAATTTTATACATGTCATTAGAGAAAATTTAAACATGAAACCAAAATTATATTATAAAAGTAGCAACTTGCAAAAGCAGACTTGGAGACCTTGATGCAAAAGTATAAGTTGATCAGTGCAATCACAATTCTTACTCAAAAGAAATTGGCCATGATAATAAGCATAGCCCCAACACCCTAGAAATGGCCCTTCCAATATGGAAACATGAAGAATGCCCAAATAGATTCCAAATTAATTAAATACCCTATCTGAAAACAATAAAAAACTAAAAAACAAAACAGAACCATAGTACAAGCTCAAGTGAAGGGCATGAAATGCACCTTTATGGCTAAGATTTGTTCTGGTGTGGGAGCAACAACTTTCGGCACCTAATCTTCAATAGGTGTCTCTAGTGGTGTTGGAACTTCACCAGGAGTTAATGTTTTTGTAGTTTCCTTCCTAGCCTCCTCTTCAGCTTCCTTTGATGCAAACTGATTTTCTGCTTCCAACCTCTCTTGTTCTCAACAAACCCTTAATGTCAACAAATGAAGTTAAAGAAAATAACCGTACTACAGTAACTAGTTTTTGGTTCCAAAAAATTAAATCTTGGCCATTGATACATAATGGCCCATTCCTGCAAATGCCAAATGCTCTACCAGACCCAAAGTCGAAAACATCTGGCACCAGTAATTTGAAGCATGCAAATGATCGATTTGTAGCTGCAATCAATCTATCTCAAATATCTCCTTATTTGACTCAGGCTTCCATTAATTTAGATCCAATAAAGCAGGCTAACATTCGTTAATCACAGTAAAGACAATAGATAACTAATTTTCCTCAAAAGTTTATTGAAAGGAGAAAAAACCAACAAAACTAATTCTCTACAGTGCAACATATTTCAACATTATAGCAGATAATAATCCCCATTCTATTCTTCACATTGTTGCCACAGAATATTCCTATGTGCAATTGACACTAAAACATTTACATCTGAACTTCACCATTTTTAGTGATTAGCTGAAAAGGATCAACAACACTATACTAGTAGCAAGATCCAATATAGCTTTTTATGTTGCAAATAAAATGTCTTATATACAGTTATACTTAATTATTGACTTGCATATATACAGTTATACTTAATTATTGACTTGCACCAAGAAGATATCCATATGCTAATTCTAGCGTACATTGCTTAGAAAATTCAAATCCCAAACCTGTCATCAGATGCAAACAAGCAAAACAACGAACCTAAATAGTCTAAATCCTTACAGCATTCTAGAAAATTTATTCATAACAATTAGTCATAGTGTTCATTATTTTCATGCAAGCCTTAAAATTGAAGCAATGTTTTAACTCACCTTCTTCTTTACTTTTCTGAAGTCGAGCAACTGCAGCTTCTTCAACTTGTTAATAACATATACGTGATAGTTTGGCTTCTTTGTAACTATATTATCCAGCAGGATGAGTGTCTGCAAATTCACAAGAGCTGCAATTGGATCAAGGTCCACCAAGTTCACTAGGAGGTTATTTGTAAGAACTAGTGTCTGAAGTTGCGGAAAAAATTCTGCACATAACATCAATGTAAATTGATTCAAAAAAATTGGTAAAGACAAATTCAAAGTTGTGCTAAGCACCAGGCTACTAATATAAATGCAATGAAAATTATAGTGGTATGACATAAAGAACAAATCACCTCCAACATTTGGGTTGATGCGGGCAATACGATTGTTATTTATTAATAATGTGGTCAATCGCTTCAGATAAGGAAAGTTTTCCAGATTAACAATTTCATTGTCTGAAAGATCTATACTGTCAAATTGGTCCTACAAAGGACCACAATGAAGATCAACTAAGAAGCTAGAAAATCTTAACACTAAACAAACACATTTTTCAATTAAAATGCTCCAAATAATAATAAGCTCAATTATACTTGTTCAGAAATAATATGAGAGACACAGAAATTAAAACTGTGCCATCAGAGAAAGCATTAAACAAACTTTCAGATGAGTATTTAATAAGAAACATGCAATGCAAATGATCAAGTGAAACGAACTGTTGGCATTAACTGCCACAACCTTAGGTAACTTGTGAAAAACATATTTGTTGTATGTTATGCACATGTGGTCATGCAGGAGACAAACCCACTAAGTGTAATGTTGACTTGAGTCCTTAATGTTAGAATGGTTGTTTAACTAATTGCTTCAAACTACTCTTTTGAATATATGTAAGTATGTTTTAGTAAGGTAATCAAATCATTCATCTGGCACGATTTCCTAATGTGCTTGCCATTGCTTATTGGAAGCATTGGAACTTTCACAGTGGGAGAATCAAAAATAAAAAGTTGGCAAGAACTTGATTGCTATTATGAGTAGTATTTGTTTATCAAGTATGTGCCAGATTGTTTTGGGAGTAATTAACAAGCATTTTCTGAATGTAATTTTGTTATATTAATAAAATTTATGATTTTTTTCCACAAAAAGAGTATGCAATACATGGGTGATTACATATTGAAAATGGAAAAATCAGAAATCGTCCAGCAAATAGTCTGTGATTCTATGCAAGAGATATGCAAATTTTTAGAAACATTAAGACAATAATTTCAGCATAATTTTCTGCTCCATGAAATTCCTTCCGGATTTACATAATATAGAACTTACAATTAAAATGTACCAAAAAGAGGTAAACATATTATAAGAGTAGGAACATGTGATCTCTAGCAGGAAGAGACGGAGGATGACCAATATGATGAAGCAAGACTTAAATTATCACAGAGCACATCTAGCAACTGGCACAGATGTGTCACATCCATCCCCACTTCCTATACCTAGACAGAAACCTATTTCTTTATCTAGACAGTAACCTAAATATTGGCACAAATTAGTCAACTTTCATCACAAGATAAAAAACAATGCATGTGGACCTGTTATGCCACATACTGTATAGCAGTTTGCTGATGTATTCTAGACTGTTGTGGCCCATATTTCTGCTTGTGGGTCTCCTATATGATATGGGTGATTTTATGACCATGAGATGATGTTATATTTTTTCCTTGTTCTACTACTATTCCATGTCAAATGATGATGATGATTTATTAATTAATGTCGTACTAAAATGTCTACTGTTATAGCATGATATATTGTATTTGATTGTTTTGATGTGTATAGCTAGTGGTACCTTGCATAAGTCAACAAGGTTGAAGGGTTGTTGGTTTGATGACATACCATGCACCAAGATGACTACTCTTAATTTGGTATTTCTAAGAACTATTTCTCCCTTCTTTGGTTCCACCTTATTTTTTATCATTTTATCCATACCACTCCATCTTGCGTCTGCATCCAATTGGCTTGAAGTTGATTGATTGACTTTTGTTCTCCCACTTTGTGAATCTGTAACTATCTATGCTTTGATTCTCTCATAACTATATCTAAGAGTTGTTGTGTTGCAGTGAATCCTCAATACATAAATCTTTGGGGTATGCTCAATGAGGTCGGTTGTCATTAGTCAAGAAGAGCTACAATTGAAAAATGTTTTCTCTTTAGATCCAAAATTCCCTATGCTATTGTTATATAATGGTTTACGGTTGGAAGAATAGGTCATACCTTCAGAGGCTATGGACACTCATTGGCAACAGGTGCTATGCATATTTGCAATCATATGCATTATTGTGGCAACTTTGTCGGGGCTATGGGCACTCACTGGTAGCAGAGCTAAAGTTGTGTCATCACTGGTATAGAAAAGGTGTAAGACTAGGGCCAATATCTCCCAATACATTAATCCAATGCTCAAGAAGAAAGTTAAATAAAGCGAACTAATACTGTTGGGATCAAGGGAAAGGCACCCCATAACATGCCCCTTTTGCTCAACACATGCTTTGGTTATCTGTACCATTGGTGAAACCACAAAGGAAGCCTTGATTCCCTTACCCTGAGTCAGACTTTCAACCAAAGTAAATTCACTTCCTAAACCTCTTGCGAGTTATCCATCTCCACCCCAAAGAAGATCAAGTCCTTTGGTAAATACTTTGATATATTTGCATGTACTAGTATGCTCTTAGATCATTAATACAACGAACTTGTTTGAAAATAATTATGGGGTATATCATCATGAATTCATGACTACGATATAATATTACTCACACTTAAATAGTTAAATGCATTATGTCTATTACGTACATTGATTCTGCAAATGTACACTACTACTGGTCCACCTGGGACACTCCTTAGCAGCAGTACATAATGAAAAATTCTCAGACATACAGAGACACTATCATGCCTCCATCAGAGATATTTAGTAGATGTTAGTCAAGTTCTATGTGTAGCCAGTACCATCACCGAGGGGCATGTTCAACCATCTTTTGTTGTACATGGGATCCATGCATTATAAACACATACCCATTTGGCATTTATCAATGTATATTCCACCCGATTGGTCACCAGTTCCATATACAGTTATTATTGTAGAATGGTGGACTTCTTTGCATAGTGTTCTAAAGTCAAATTTTCATGATCGTGCATGGCTTTCTTGCACACGTTGTTTTTCAAATCTATTGATGGATTTGGAAAATCATTTGGCTCTTCTATCAGTATACTAAGTCATATGTAGAACACTTTTCTAAATTAGTCAATTTGACCAAGTTCGACTTTTTCAGCAATTTGACTTGGTCAACATAGCAGAACAACAAGGCAGAGAAAGGTGCCAACATCAATTAGTAGTGATGTTGAATCTGAGAGTCATTCTGACCCTTTTCTCCTTGGTCACATGTCAATTCTTGGGTGATTGGATTTTAATTAAAACTTTCCCTAAGTTTTAATTAAGACTAAGTTAGATTTGCATTAGTTTGACAAAACTACAACAACATTTCTGGCATGATCTGAGCAAAGACATAGGAACCTATGGTCTTCATAGGATATTTGGGCTCATCACAAGTAGTTTCCCCTCTCAGTTCACATTGATACATACATTTATGGATTAATGGCATTTAATTAAAACACTTCCCCAAGTTTTATTTTAAAAATGCCTAAGAATAATATGGTTAATAATTAAGGCATTACAAGAAATTCTCAATGATTATTTGGCATGATGAGCCACTCTTGGAGATTAATTGGAGGCTTCCTAGTGGCTTACAAGTCATTAGTGCACTTAACTGTGGTTGAGCATTTATATTTACATTATGAGACTCTAGATAGATCTATATAATGTGATTTCCCCACCTCAAAATCCCCTTCTTTATTGATGTTTACTTCAGGTGGTTCTTGATTGTATATACATAATTGATTTTCCTCACCAGTCAGGTTATACTACTGTAAGATAGAACTTAGATAACAATTGGGTGGGGAGATTGGTTGGTAAGACCTAAAGGGACCACCTGACTTATAAGACCCCTGCCATTAAGGTAAGACCTGGACCAGACAGAAAAATAGAAGACCTTTTAACATGCATGAGTGATTAAAGCTTATCTTATTAAGCTACCGAATAAATACTTGCCATCCACCACCAATGAATGGGGAAAAAATTATCCCCTACTCGTTGCCAGGGATTGGAAAAAAGGAAAGAGTTTGGGATCGATTTGAATATGATGGAAATACACCATATCCCTGGGATGAGCAAGCCTTGTCTACAAATAAAATTGGGATGTGCTTATTGGTCAGTGTCGGTTTAAGCCATTTCAGGACATCCATTTGGGGAGAAACCAACCCATAGGAACATGAGAAAGGACTACAGCATTCGGAGTTCATCCTCTCGAATAAAGAAGTGTTTTTTATCAGTCGTCCAGGTTAGCTCGGTATGCCACATGTATTTCCAAGAATCCCCAAGCCCAGTTCAATTCCATTGTGGGTATTGAGTGCACTATAGCCTATTCAAGCTACTAAGAAAAAGTGTCCTAAATATTAATGATACATACTTTTTAAAATAGGATTCATCCCCCTTCCCCAAGGTCTTTTACTTGCTTGGGATGCTGAATCCCAACAAGTTTTCATCCAAGCTCGCTAATGGGACCAAGTCCTCAATCTAATCCAATCCACCAGGAACACAAACTAACAGTCTGAATCTTTAAAAAAAAGACAGATCTAACCCACTAGGCACACAAACTAACAGTGTTACCTGACCTCACAAACACAGAACAGTTAGAATGGTACATATTGAAATCCATTACCAAATTGGATATGGTCCATCTCTTTTGGGAGAACACTGTTCTAAGATTAGTGATATTTTGTTCAAGTTGCAAAGACAAAGTCGTGCAATGCCTCAACACATTTCCCTTCGGTGAATGCTAGTCCAAAACAATACTTTCATGCTCAACGCTAGATGCCAGTGTAAAATTAGTAATTCACAGGCAAGCCAACGAATACAACAATTCAAAGAAACACTCTATAAGAAGTTCATAAAGAAACTTTTTCCTATTTGTTAGGAGCTTAATTTCACAATCAGCAACCAATAACATGATTTTTAGAGTTGGACACTTGCTCAAACACCAAGTCCGATTTGAGGAGTGTCAATTCTACATACAAATTCAATAGGCCCCAACTTGCTTCCAATAAGGATTCAATAGTTTCATAACCATGTAGTGACATCCTTTCAACCACCATTTTCTAAATGTATACACGATACCAAAAAAAAGGAGAATTTTTCCTACTTACCTGAGCCTTCTCCTTTGGTCCATTGTTAGAAGCAATCAAAACCTGCATGATATGGTTTTACCACAAAAAATCAATAACCTAAACGAGAGCTGGAATCTTCCAAAACCTTAAACCTTTAAAAACCCTATTAAAATCTAGGTTTTTGGCAAAACCCATGAACAACTGAATTCAAAACTGAGGTTTTCCAACAAAAACCCAAAATCCCACCTCGAAACAATGTCCAACCATTAGAATTGCTTTACAAAATTATCAAAAACTCACCTGCTTGACAGCCAAAATCTCCCCAGAGTCCAAATTCATTGCCATATAAACCCTCCTATAAGCCCCAAAGCCAATAAGCTCTCCTTTCTTCCACCTAATAGCAGGGAAACCTCTTTCCCAAGTCATTTTATAAATAGAACTCGCCCGAGGCAACCTAAAACTTGAATTCATCCCATGCCCAAAACCTCCATTGTTCACCTCAGGGCTCCTAAACACCAATGAACCCTTGAAAGATCCATATCCGTCCTACATATTTTAGGAACCCCCTCTCAACACTTCATATAACCTGAATTTTGATCATGCCCGAATGGGACAAACTGTGCCCAATCCACAAACCTCTAGAGTTTCAGAAAGAATAATGGAAAATCACTGTGTTCTAATGACGATCAGAGTGTTTTTAATTGAATTTGACTGGAAAGAGCTTGGTGTGAGTGGATTTCACATGGTGATATATTGAGGATTTCACATGGTGACTGGAGTGCCACACCGCGTGGTGATATATGGAGGATTTCGCATGGTGACCAGAGTGCCACACCACATACCAGTCATGGTATGAATAACAAAGGAAGGACGTCCTGGGCAAGCTGTTTTAAAAGCCAAACAATAGTATAGATATTCCCCCCTACCATACCAATGAATTCCCTACTTGGATCCAAGACACACTTTTTATGTTCACCCTCATTCTAGGGAGAGAAGATGATGTTTCTATGGATGGTGCCATGCTGGCCCTCATTGATTAGTATCATCGGGGCCCTACCCACTCTCTCCGGTATGTTGAAGTAATTTGGTGGATGATGGTTCATGAAAATAGGCCATTGGCGATGAATGCCGAGGTGGGTGGAGATTTGTTTGGTACATTAGTTGGCTAGAGCTGCAAATGCAAATATATATATATATATATATTATATAAATTATATAGATTTTTTTATTGTTATTATTTTATTATATAATTTTATTTTTTTTTAATTTTATTATACATTATGTTAATTGGCTATATATTATTTTTTTTAATAATTATCATATAAGTTGTTTAGTTTTATAAATGGAGTAGTTTACGAAGTTGACGATTTGGCCTGAAATCTGGTCGTTGTTGCCACTTCTCGTCCAAAACATTGACTCCGATCGGTACCAAAATCTGATCAATACTCTTTGGGACGATGATCAACAACAGTCACAAATGAGGGCCCTACATCCCCTCGAGAACCAGCCATTCGAATGCACCTCCTACATGTAGACTTACCAATTGCATCCAATGCATGGCCAAAAAAACATGTCAACTTAGGATCTGTGGGATGAAGGTATCGTTCGACCCATGCTCTACAATGACATTTGCAACAAGTAAACCTTCTTGCAAAGTTTAATCACTACTTCTAATGTTTGCTTCAGTTTTCCTTTGGAGCATGGGAGGAATGTCGATGTGCAAAAACCAGTGACCTTTGCAAATAGTGGCATTGCAGGAGGGTGCTCATGCTTTTCCAAGGCTAAAAGCTCAAATTGCATATGGTTATGAGATCATACGCTGGATATGGTGATAATTGTAAATGAAAAGTGGAAGCAATAACTATGGTAGCATTAAAACCTATAAATGCCATAACAACTAGTCATTTATTGGAGTGATGAACATGATTGGAGCAGCAAGAACCATACCTTTGAAGCACTTCGACTGGTCAATTACAAAAATAAACATGCAATAGTGTGAAAAATGATATGCAATAGAGCAATCTAGCTACAAACATCCATAGAAAAATTGCATATGGTGTATTCCCTATATCCCCAGTTCAAAGGGTGGCCTGAATAAAAGAGACATGAAACAATAAAAAATGTGTGAGCTACAATAGCTACATCAATGAATATTATTCTTGTATTTGAAAAGGTGGGTATTGCAATTTCCCTAAGATTTCAATTGAAATGGATCTTTGGAAAATCATTTTATTTCATACCAAATGGGAGGTTTTGGAGCTAGGTTTATATTTCAAATCTATCGACCGATCTAAATACATTGAGTATGTGACAAGTTTTGGAAAGAGGAAGATAAATCTAATGGTTGACCCAGGTCACAAATATAATTTATTTAGACTAGTTGCAAAATTACTAACTGAAATCGACATCAAGGATGTTATTGTGGAGTGTCTGGAGATTCAGTTTGGAGATATGGTATTTATACAATTGTTGTGTTATGTTAATTTGTCATTTCGATGCAATTGGTGTCATCTATATGGTCACATAGAAGCATACTATTCAAAGGAATTTATTTGTCAAATTTGGAAGAAGAAAGAAGAGATAGATTATGTTAAAAATACTTCCATAAATTCACAGAATACCGAGAACATGAAAAACCCAAATTTTGGTTTAACTAAGTGTTAGGGGAATCAGGTTGATGGAGTTGTTAAAAAACAAGTAACTGTTGGTAATCGAGGAGAAGGGGGAAAGAATAAGAAACCTAAGGTGACTGGGGTCAAGGGTGCTAGTCTACAAGCTCTGGGAAAGAACACTAAACAAGTTCAAAACTCTAAAAGCACACAAATCCTAGATGAGCTAGATAAGACATTGGTATCCTCTACACAAACAATGCCTTCCTTAGCTGCGATGAACCTAGTAAATTAACTACTATTTGTGAATTTGATATTTTAGTAGTAAAAAACAAGGTGAAGGAATATGTGTCCCACCCTTCTTGAGGGAGATGGGGTTTCTAGGGTGTTACATAAAGGAAAGAATGGATAAGGTTGTAGAGGTAAATCTCAGTTGAACCAGTAGGTGAAAGAAAGGGGGAAGTGAGGTAATTTGTCCCAATTCATGTTATGATTCCTATATGGGATCTAATTCCATTGGGAAGGAATCACACTCCTATATAAAGTAGGGGAAATTGCTAGAGCTCGGGGTAAAGGTCGATATGACCTGACCTAAAAAGACAAATTCTACAGGTATTGGGTCTTGTTCAAGGGGATTGGGGATGGAACGACACACAAGGATACTAGTCCTAGATCAGTAGGGAAAAAATATTTTTTGCAACATGCCCAAGAGAGGGATATCATTGAGATACAACAAGGTAAACCAAGGACAAGTACAGGGGTTCTTAGAGTTAAAAAAGACCATATAGATGGTATTAAATGATAATTCTCTCTTGGAATGCTAGGGGACTGGGAAGCCATAGCAAGAGACTAGCTCTATCCGGGATGGTAGAGGTTGATACACCAAACATCTTGTACAGGACACTATGGGGCATGGGAATGTTTTCATGAATAGTCTTATGAATTGTCTGAAGGGATGGGAGTTTTTCACAATTTATTCTATGAGACTTACTGGGTGATTAATCATGGGTTGGTAGTCAAGTCTTCTATTGAAAAATTCATTTTTTTTTCTTTCAGGTCTATGCACAAAAATCTCCAGTAAAATTTTGGGTATGTCCATTACCATGATGAATATGTCTGACCCTTACAATGAGAAGAAAATTTTATGGGACACATATTTTTCTTTGCAGGAAATAAAGGATGGAAGGATGACTTTAAGAGGTAATCTACACTTCACTATCAGTAGAAGCAAGATCTAAGGAGAGTCAGCAATAGTTGACAGGTTGGAAAATTATTTTGAACATTAGATGGAAGCTACAGTACGTGTTGATATCAATCCCACCACCATCAAAACTGTTTGGAGAGACAACAGTGATGGGAGAGGTTCTATATCCAAAGGTTTAGACCGATTCTTAGTATCTGATGATATTCTACAGCAGGTAGATGGATGTCAAACTTGGGTTGAGGCAGGAAGTCTTTTCAATCATAACCCTATTTGATTAAACACATAAATGACAAACCTGCAATCCATTTGAGTTTAACCTGGCATGGTTAGATGAAGAGGAACTCCAAATTTTTGTCAAGAGGAACGAGAAAACATTTGACATCAATTCTGGTTGTATTCATGCTCATTGTCAGTTTGCAGAATCCCTAAAGATAGTGAAAATAAAAACAATTGATTTCACTAGAGAGACACAGAAATGGAATAGTTCTCTGAAGGACAATGAGGCTGAACTGAACACTATATTTTGGGACAATGTTCAAGGTGTTTGCTCTGCAAAGGTATTGTTGAAGATTAAAGATTTGGAATCAATGAAAAATAAAATCTAGGTTTAATGCAAATCATATTGGAGAATGAAGAACCCAACAATGTCGTTGGAGCTGGGGGAGGAGAAATCTAAATATTTCCATCAGTTTTCTAATTTCAGGAAAAATGTTAAAACCATCAAGGATATGAAAAATGAGAATGAGGAGTCTAGTGAGAAGCTTCAATGTTCTCATAGATTTGGGCGTTAGACACTTTGAAGAAACCTATGAGGAACCCAAGGGATAAAATGTTGCTGAAATTGTAAAAGTGGCCACATTTTTCCCACAAATGGAAACATAAGAAGATAACCAGAATATGATCAAGGAAGTATCCAAGGATAATCTCCAAAGTGCTGGAAATAAGGCCTAAGAGGATTGTCTCCAAGGTAATTTCTCCTGAAACATTTTGATTTCTGAAGGGGAGATAAATACATGAGAAGCTATTAGAACTACACAACAGAGATAGCACTCTATTAGAGCTAAAAAAATGTTTGCAATGGTTGTCAAATTATATCTATCAACAGATTTTGACATATGTTGAATTTATCTAAGACTAGTATTGATTCACATTGGATTGAATGTGGCAATGATTAAATGGACAATGAGCTACATGACATCAGTCTCATTTTAAATTATCATTAACGGTGTTGAATCCACTTTATTCAAGCCCTTATGAGGTCTGGGAGAATGGCACCCTTTATCCTTGTATTTGTCTCTTTTGGTAGCAGAGGGTTTGAGCAGGTCTATAATAGTTGTTAGAAATTCTAGAATCATACAACACATTCACGTTGGAGGTAATGAGCCACTTAAACATCTACTATTTGTTGACAATTTCATTTTTTTTTCCAATTGTGCTGAGTTTGAAGACAGAAAGTGCCAAGAAATCATTAAGATTTATTGCAAATCTATAGCAATGGATTTGAATGTTTTGATATCTATTGTCCGTTTTAATGGTATTAATGAAGAAATAGAGCAACACTTGAAAGCTATGTTTCCTTTTGATTATTTGGAGATGGAGGAGAGGATGAAATATCTGAGTTTTATATTAAAACCAAACAGGTATGGAAAATGAAATTGGGGATGGCTTCTTGGGAATATTGAAAGCAGGATAAAGTTTTGGTGCAACAAGTGACTTTCCGGAGTGGGAAGACTTGTACTTGAGAAATATGTCCTAAATTCTATACCTGTATACTAGAATTATCTGGCACAGATACTCAAGGGAGTGTTGGAGAGGATTCAAAAGTGTTGGACTGTTGGTTTGAGTTTATGTGGAGAGGAATAAATGATAGAATGGGTCTTCCTCTAGCAAAATGGAAATTAGCTAAGCCTAAAGCAGGAAGGGAGTGGGGATTAAAAATATACACTCTTTTGGTTAGGATTTAAAATCCTAAAGCCTTGGGAGCCTGATCACCAAGGATAGCATTTGGAAACAAATTATTATTCATATTACATCGCTCTAGCATCATTATTAAATTGGATTAGAAGTCCACGTAAGAGCATCACAGAGGTATCCAACCAGAGGAAAGAACTCATGCCGTTGTTCCTAATCATTAAAAGATTTTTGGGATAGAAAGTGGATCATGTCTCCAAAGTTGGACTTTGAGCCAATGCGATTATGGGATGCAATAATATTATTTTTCTCCCCCCTGAACTTATTCAGAGACTAAAAACTAGAGGATACTTAACGCTAGACCAAATTGCTTACCAGATAATTAGAGATATCTAGAAACAAGGATGGAAGGGTTCTTTGATTTTGGATCTGGAAGGTGAATATGCTGACACTTGGGATATTTTTCTTGTAGAATTAAAGAGAGGAAACATTCATATTAAGGATGTACCAGATGAAGTGGTATGCATAAAGAATAAAACAGTACGCTTGTAGTCTATACACAGACCAACTTCTATACAGTTCGATGATGGAGATGATAAGCATAGGAGGTGGTGTGGTGGTGGAACAATATCCAGAATACGAAGCTACCAATGAAGAATAAATTGTTATTCTGGATTACATTGATGAATAGGGTCGCCACTAGGGGTCTGCTTCAGAAAAGGAATAAACATCTGCATACTTTGCAGGAAGGATGAGGAACATGTTTCTCACTTATTTACTCAGTGCATAAACTGTCAGCAGCTCAGGAGAGATCTATGTAAGTGGATTGGTATCAATTTCATTTGGAAAATTAATACTATTGAAGCTTGTTTGAGACAATGGTTTCAAAGGTGAGAACTGAATGATTTTAGCTCCATAACCCTCCTAACCCTTTGGGGTATTTGACTGGAAAGAAATGCCTTATTATTTCAAGTTTATTCACAAATCTGTGCTATCTTTAAACTCTACAGGACACATACCAAAGTGAGGACTCCAAGGCAAGATGAAACTCTATTGATTGATAAGACCCTCCCATGCGGATTTGCTCAAGGCACCTTCCAATATCCTGATAAAAGTGGCATAGGGAATGTACTCTATTTGTTGGATGACCATTTTATCAAGCTCAAACTTCAAAGCCAATCTGGGTGACAACACAAACAATATAGATGAATTTATGGGACTCAATCATTATGAAATTGGCATTGGATAAAAATCTTCAGCAAGTTCATATATTTGGGGATTCTTTGCTCATAATCAAGTGGAATAATAATGAAAAAAGTATTCATGATATTGCAGTTCATGCAATAGCTATTCAGTTGAAGGCGATTTCACAAACTTCCACAAGGCACAAAAATTACATTTGCACATGTGTATAGGGAATTGAACTCACTGGTGGATTCACTCTCAAAATAAGGCTTACATATGGCTGCATGGGTTATGATACAGGTGGAATCGGTGGTTGGGGAACTTCTTGAGATAAGAGGAACAATCTGAATATATCTACATATTACCTTTTTGCATTTATGTACTACAAATACACTGCTAATTTTTGGGATAGAATATGGTACTATCATGTTTATTTGAATATACAAGAAGATTGTAATATTTGTTTTTCATATAAAAATTGAAATTCAGTAATGAAGAATAGGTGAAACAATTAGGGATGATCAGTTAGCCGATGATAATAAATACAGTTTCTGGATTGGTTTGAGCTTGGAGACTTGTTATCACAAGTACGACATGAATATAGAATGTGTTGATAGCACATGAAGCATGTGCATTTCATTATGACTGGAATAAAATATGCATTTTTTTCTTTGAAATGAAAAAGGTCCCTTCCCTTCTGCATGCAAAATTTGCAAAGTGAATCTCTTCTAGTATTCAACTGTAGTTGAAATAGTGTATGTGACAGTTCATTTGTCCTACTTTGCTGAGTTGATCTAGCATACTAGTCTTTGAAAGGTTGATTGAGTTATTTTCCTAGCTTGCACTAGGTACTACCTTTTCCAAGGCAGGCACACTGTAACTAATAAGGTAGGTAAACCAGTACCTTGGTTTCAACTTTCAATAACCTTAGACTATATATTTTGATTTATTGATATAAAAGACAAATTATTCCTTCCTGAATGGGCATTGGTTCAACACTTTGCATTAAACCCAAAGATATGGGAATATAGTAAACCTTTCATCTCATTAAGAAACAACGAATTTCTAGATATTTTTAAAATTTAGAGATCCAATAATCAAAGACAATACAAGGTAAATGTAACTTAGTAATGATAAACACTTACTTAGAGTTATCTTTTCCAAATATTCTCAAAATATAAAAATTTGCAAGCATTGATTCTCAAGGCTAGAATAGCGTTAACAACCCCTACCTACTAAATGAATCATGGGAATTAAAAGAAAAAACTTAAAAGTAAGGTTTTATCCAAGATGCAGACCTTTTCATACAAGAGAACACTGAAGTAATTATTCAGATTTATAGATGCAGATATACAAAATTTTAATGGACTAGGCATGAGACACTTGGATCATTTCCGATTTCAATGAGGCAATTGTAAAATGATAGAAATCCAAATTCGTAGGGGACATCAAAATTTTAAAAGTGAGGGCCACCCTAACAACCATGTTATCAATAGAGGCTCTACCCAACTATGGCGTGAATCATGACAAAGATAACCACACTAGAGGTTATATCTACTATGGCAAGTGAACCAATCCACATTACCTTGACAGAGATAAAGCACAAAGAATCCCTAGCTGATATCTTCCTATATTCAACTTCACTACAAACGAGCCCAAATTTTGTTTAAAAGGTCAAGTGTTGATAAATAGGAAGTTGTTTACACAATATTGACAACAATAAAATTGAACCCAAAGTCATTATAGTTCATGAAACCAAAAATTTCTTTACATGTTGTTCTAAAGATGTTTCTCCTTCATCATGTAACACTTCAACATATCTGTACAGTCATGATGAGAGTGGAGGAGGTACAACAGTGAAGAGTCATGACACTGTTGTGGTGCAGTGTGATGAGAAGGTTCAGCAACAACCTTCCAATATTTATGGTGCACACTCAACATAGCAGAGAGGGTGCAACCGTGATTAGATAATGGTGGATAAATTATTGGATTTATAGGGCACATGCATGCCCAACCTCAGTCTTTTACTTTTTAGGTTGTTGTCTAGAATTAGTAGATTAGGTTAAGTTCAGATTTAGAAGTTGCTTTTCGGTTTTGAGTTTTCTTTTCCAGTTTAGGAAAAGTGCTTTAATTAAGTGTATTTCTAGTTTTATAAGGGATATTTTATCCCAAAGACATAAGGCAGACACTTTGAACAGTTTGACCTTCTCCAGTTAAGGTGCAGATTCTAAGGAACCCAATGCATGCATGCATGTAGGCTGAGAGCTCCATTCTAAGCACCTAGGGTTGAGATCTTGTGCATTATAAATATAAACCCTGTCCTAATTCTCTATATAAGTAGGCAGAGTCTATCATAGGACATACAAAACAAGAGTTTGTAGTGATTGCTATTGTATAGTTTTATTTACAGTCAATAAAGAAAAACAAATGGTTTGAGTATAGTAGATTCTTATTTTACTCACTATTAAAGGTTTCAGTTACCTATATGTTTGTAGATCTGGGCTTCTAGCATACCTAGAGTGGTTTTGAGAGATCTTTAAGTTTATAGACATCTAAAGTTTTAGTTTACACTTCTTCTTACCATGAATTGAAAGTTTGAACAAAAATATGGACAGTAAATGTTTTCCTTCCCTTCCAATTGACAAAACCTTTATATTTTTTAATGAATTTGAGGATTCATAGGGGAGTAATCTACAATACCTTGTAGGTTGTACCACTTTCCAAATGTTGGGTAAGCTAATAAGCAGTGAAACAAGTATAGTGCTTTACAAAGAAGATATCATTATATAACAAAGATTCATTCAACAAGGAAAGAAAATCCTAAACATAGTCAGTTCAAAGATAAACGTTATCAATTTCTTAGTAACGTAAACTAGTTATTGATTGCCTATTATGTCAAGTATTTTTTCCAAACACGATGAGGTATTCCAATATTAGGTAAATCAACAATTTACTATAAAACATCGATAAAAGATTGTATCGACACCCAAAAAATTCATCTAAACTTAATATCTTATTAGGTGTGATCTTGGAGAAAATTAGAGTTAAAAGTTAGCCTCCCTGGCCAAGAAGTCTTGGGGGATGTTTCTCAGAGCTTCCCGTTATAGTACTTGATTGCATAGCTTCCTTTGGGCTCTATCATGTAATCCCCTTTTTATTTGGTTAATTTTATGTCACATGTTCCCCATTCCAGTAATTGATTTGGTTGATGGTTGGGATTTTGTTCTTTTTAAAATACCTATCAAGGTTATGAGTTGTCAATCTTGTTTTTTATTATTTTGTACTTAGGCTTTCAAACGACATGGTCAGAATCTTCTGTTTCTGTTAATAATCTAAATTAGCCTTTGGTGACTTTAAGAGAATAGTTTGGATCAGGTGTCTTTGTTTAATGAAAATTTATTTAATAGTGAACTGGTGAAGTTCAATGCTCCAACATAACTCAATGCTTATTAGACACCCATATTCACATTGAGATTAGAGAGGTCCACACCAGACTCTAAATATTTTTCAATCACCACATTTTATTCATTTACAATTTTTTTCATAACAGTCCCATCAAGCTAGTGACCCATGTCACTCTCCAAATTACCCTCCTGAAAAGGATGCAACAAAGTCACTCAAAAGAGGGGCATGAATAGTATAAGCTCATCGGTTCACTTTTGTATGTTCCGAAGACTCGCTAGTATTTTCATAAATACAGAGATACAGAAATCGACTTACATAAGTAGACTTATCTTCAATTCTGCACATCTTTCCAACAATTGTAACTCCTAGAGCTCTACACACCCAAGCAAACTATAAAAATATGAAACAATAAATAAAACAACTCTTAACTTGTTCTAAGAGTATCACATTCACATGAAGTATTATATAATTATGAGTTAGCCGTGATTGCACATGTATGAATCCATACAAGCCACTAAAATTAGTTTTCAAGTTAGCATCCCTGAAGATGGGTGGAGTGTCCATTCAAAAACATTGGGTATTCTAATTTCTACATGGTGCAATCCAGAAATAGATATCATAATTTGACATAGATTTTAGCACCAACCATTGCTACAATAAGAATGCTAGCACTGAAAGCATTCAGGAAAATGTTCCAAATGATTCAAATACTAACCCTATGAAACACATAGTTGAATGACCTATATAAATTTCCCTTACTCTCTTAATAAACTAGACCTTCAACGATAACACTGTAAATCATCATTCCTATCCACCAATCCTAGTGAACATAAGCACTTGATTAAAATTGAATTTAACCATTCTGCAAGCAAATATTGATAAAATTTTGTTTGCAAGAAGAAAACAATTACAAAACATTTTATTATTGTATGAGAATATAAAGAACCCACCTACGACATATTGCGAGGTTCCATTCCTTCTCGAGCATCTTTGACCTCTAATTTGAGAGGTGGGAGTTGGGGATGAGCCCTTGGGAAGCTTAAAACAATAGGTCCCTGCATCGTTGGCCCATCATTGTTTTTGTCCGTACTCGTGCCCTATTGTTGTTGTTCCTCTACCATTTTTCCTCTTCACGTGAAAGACAATACTAAATTTCTTAGCCTTTGCAGCCTGTGGAAGGAAAATGAACTTGATGCCAAGATGGCCTTACGATTCCATTCTTGTGCCTTGTTTTGTTGTTCCTCTACCATTTTTCCTCTTTAGGTGAAGGAAAATACCAAATTTCTTAGCCTCTGCAGCCCGTGGAAGGAAAATGAACTTGATGCCAAGATCGCCTTACGGTTTCATTGTATCATTCGTGCGCAAGATGTTATACTTATTTTTATTGAAAATTATTTATAAAAAAAATAGGGTTGGAAGACATATCCTTGGTGGGTAAGGACAAAAAGTGTAATTTATATCGATTCGAATAAGAGATATCAACTCCCCAAGGTCACCCCATGCTTATTTATATTTATTTTGATTGAAAATTATTTATAAAAAAAATAGGGTTGGAAGACATATCCTTGGTGGGAAAGGACAAAAAGTGTAATTTATATCAGTTCGAATAAAAGATATCAACTCCCCAAGGTCACCCCATGCTTATTTGACACCACTTTTTAAGGTGAGGAGGGTCATACTGACATTTTTTTTATGTGGTGGTGGTGGTGGTGGTGGTGGGTATGGCTTCCAATGATTTGATTCTTCCCTCCCATTTTCCTAGGGGAGTTTCTTGTAGGATCCTATCTTGGTTTTCTCCAAGTCAGATACTGACCTAGAGTACCCATTAGTCTCCAACAATCTAAATTTAACCATCAGGAAGAACAATGGCAAGAGAAGGAGGAAAGTCCACTTGGATCAGCCACTGTGGGGAAACGAGTCAACAACAATCAAGGAAATTGTCAATGAGATTTTGGATTCATAGGATGCACTATTATACGCTTTCGGACCTTTTAGAGTAGATTCGGCCATAAAGGTTGTTAACTAATGATGATATTGCCCTTAAATGTTAGAGGGGTGGGGGGTACCCTGAGGATTGCGGCCCTCAAGATATTATTACATTTGGTTTGTCTGGATGTCCTATTATTTTAGGAAATGATGGTGTCTGGTTTGAAAGCAAGGGAGTTTCTTTGGATTATTCTCCCCAAATGGGATTGTTGTTTGGTTGATGCTACATGCCTTTCAGGAGTCCTTCTTTTTTCTTGGAACCTTGCTCGTATTAGAATTAATCCATTTCATATTTGTGGGGGTATCTTATTGAAATGTTTTTGTAGGGTTTTGTATATACCCCTACACGTTATTAACTATTGTGGGATTTATGTTGATCAATTGGACTTCTGGGAGGCTATTGAAAGGTGTGGTCTAGTCCTTGGTTGTTCTTCCCTCGAAATTCTAGCCGGGGACCTCAAATTTACCACCACTACTTAAGGAATCATGGGGCTCCAAATCTAGGACTAAAAAGATGGCCCCTTGGTTTCAACAATACATTACAAATAACAAATTGGTGGATATTGAACTAAGCCCCTTGGCTCCTACCTAACATAATAGGTGGGTGGCAAATGTTGTTGTGGCCAAAAGACTTGACTGATTTTTATTGGAAGAAGATTTTTATTGTAAGGATTAGTTCATGGAAAATATCATCTACTTCAAACATACCCATGGGTCATTGGGTGATCATTTGTTTTCAAGGCTTAAAAAGAAGAAGGATGACGATAGAAAGGACTACTTGGATACATTCCTACAAAATGTAGTTGTGAATTTCATTCTTGCTAGCAGGATACTTTAAAGGAACTCATCCTAGTGAAGCTACGTCGACTGGTGCAGCTAGACGTTCGATGGTCACAAATCATGAAAAAATTTATATTGAAGCTAGAAAATCACTTCAGACATATGGGACTTGCAGGGACTCTTACATTGTCGAATGATCAAAAACTAGCTATGATGCTTCTAGATAGGTATCGATATGGTACTCGTTCTATTACCTAATTCGTAATTGACGTAGGAACCTAATTTTTCTTTGGCACATGCTTAACTAGGTTTGCTTCACTAGTGCAACAGGGATATAGATGGTCAAGAGAAAATTCGTGCAATTGCTTTGTTGGATCTCTGAAGATCGAGGTGCATAGCACCAATATTACTAATAGAAGGTGGACAATTTACAAGATTTACACTTCATTGTCAAATTTGTAATTTTCCAGGACACAATTAAAAATGACTAACATAAATGACTAACTCATATTCTTCTAGCTAGTCATTTTTTATGCTGTGACTAAATTAGTCATATATGTTAGTCATTTTTAACTCTGTCACTTATTATCTAGTCATATTTGTTAACTGGTGACTAAATTAGTCGTTAATTTTAGTCGTTTATAGTTGGGTCAGTCAAAATTGCTCATATTTAGTAGTAAATCACTTGAAAAACCTGTGGTGACTAGAATTTTCAGTCACCTAGTAGCTAATTCCTCATTTTGTACTAGTGATATAATCTGTATGGAAATATGGATATGGAAATGTATAAATTAAGAAATTGAAAAAGAGGAAAAAACCGAATGTTTGTCATAGTAAGCCTAATGTAAATAACCAATAATAGAAATATATTATCATTTTAATTATGAAACATAACATATCGAATAATTACTCCTAATAGGTTTTCAAACTTGCATTTAAGTGTCTAATTAGCCTCCTTTATTACATTCCTTAAACTCTAAGTAAGTTCCTACTACTTATCCATCAATATTTAGTATGCAAGCATAACTTAATATTTAAGTCATCGATGCAATTCATTAGATATATGAATAAAACTTGCAACTTATCCAAGAATTTGACGCTAGAAGTGCTTAATGTCACACCATATATATGGAAGGGACTTCTATTTACAAATCCTTTCCCACCACTTGTTATATTGGAACTTAGTTTTTTTACTTTTAATATTGCTTGGTGCATTTGATGTAAGACTATTCTTGGTTCATTACCATTTTTTGTTTTAGATTTATAGTAGGGAGAATACAAAGGTTTTGAAGGCATTTTTAGATACAACACTACAATATTGCCCCCTTTTCATCAAGCTAATAAGGATATTGAACGCGAAGTGTGGGCATGCGATTGTTGTTGCACTAAAGAGGCAGATTCTACAACCCAGTAGGGGGAGATGTGTAACTCCTTATGTTTTCATCCTAGAGATGACACGTGTCCTTTATAAAAAATAATAAATTGTTATAAGAAATAACATGTCAGTTCAATTAGATTTAAAATATTTTTTAGAACCACATATCTAACAATACAAATTAAAACCATAAACATTTCGTTCACATTTCCTCAACATTTCCACTCTAAAAACAGGATTTGTAGTTAGAGAGATTTGATCCCTTTCGACGCTTGGTACATCCTTTTTAAGTTGGATCTATGCTGGTAGGTAATGCCATTTTCTACAATCTCATAAAAATTGCTACATTGTTTACCTTTTTAGCTTATTGCTTATTGATTAATGCCTTTAAATGTTTTTTAGGATTTCTTGACTATCTTGAAAGTGGGCTTTTAGGTGTGTGTATGATTTTCTACTTCATAAACTATTGCTTCTCAAATCGAACTTTCAGATGCCTTCTACAACCTTTTAGTTGTAGACGTGGGAAGAAAAGTTGAATAAAGGAATAAAAATATTGAAGATTCACAACTTTTGATTCCAAAATATTGCTGAGAAAAGAAGGAAAAATCTCCATGGAAAAGATATAAATTTGTTGTAATTTGAATCCAAAAACATGGGAGAGATAGTGCTTTGCATTTTTCACAAATGAAGGTTGCATTTTTCGCAAATGAAGGTTGTACTTTATCCTTAAAAAAATCAATCTTTTGGGAAAAATAGAATTCTGGATGCCTTGGCTCGATACTGTACTTTTGCAAAATGACACCCACTTCCATGCAAATCCTGAGGTTTCTGAAAGATTTTCAAAATACAACATTGTTGCTCCATCATCAGAAACATAACATGAAACTTTATCAAAATGATAATCCATAACAATGATAGGAATAACATTGTTTGTTGTGATAAGAAGTTTGGAAATTTAAGATGATGACTGTGCTTGAATCCGCTAATGCGTGGTCAATTGTGACCAGAGATGAGCCAATGTTTGCAATTGCCGCATTGCTTCCAGACTGGAATAAGCGGGAGCTAAAAGCAAAACTGACTTTGAGGATGTCTATAAAAGATAACATCATTCTGCATATCAGAAACCGTATGACATCCAAGGCAATGTGGGACACGCTCAAAGGCCTATATCAAACAACTGATGCAAATCGGGTTTTTTTTCTCAAAACCAAATTGTTGTCAATCAAAATGGAGGCTAATGAAGGGGTAAGCAAATTTATTTCTCGCATTAAAGAACTCAGTGATAAATTGGGTGACATAGGTGAAGTTGTTGAAAGTTATGATTTAGTAACAATCCCTCTAAAAGGATTATTGCTAGACTATAAAGTGTTTATCTCAGCACTTGCAGCGAGAGAGAAACCCCCAAATTTTGAAGAACTTACAGGGATTCTAATCCAAGAAGAAGGGCGAATGAAGAACTATGATTTGGATTTATGGAGCTTTAGACCTAGCACTTATGAAAAGAGGTTGATATCCACATAGAGGCAAACCATGGAGCAAACCATGGAATGGAGACAGAAGAAAACAATGGAATGGAGACAGAGCCATATTTCATAAAAAACACAAAGGTATGGCTCAGACTGATTCTGATAGAAATAATGTAGATGTTCATCATTGGGGAAAACCAAGACACCTCAATAGAAATCATTATCAGAAGAAATTCTATAGAAATAGAAACTACAATGGAAGTCACAATGGAAATTTTTCAAATATAGACACCTCTGAAATTAATGATTTTAAAAATCCGAGATTATTTATTTCTGAAGATGCTCTGTCTGTTGAGACTGAATATTCTCTGTCTATTGAGACAGATGATGAGAATGCATGGTTCATAGATTCAGGTGCATCTGCACATATTTCTTGTAAGAGATAATGGTTCGATGAATACAATGAGAAACATGATGGCACTCATATCTATTTAAGAGATAATAGTTCACACCAAGTGTAGGGTTATGGAATAATAAAAGTAAAATTATCTAATGGTCAATTGAGATAGATTCATAATGTCATGTATGTGCCTGCCATTAAGAAAAAATTAATATATGTTTCAACCATAACCAAGCATGACCTAGAGGTAGAGTTTGGCAAGTACCCGTGCCATATCAAAGACATTCGAAACCACTACAAGATTGTTGCTACATGTTCAATATGTGGACGACTATACAAGCTGGATGTGATCAAAGATGGTCATCAAAAACTTGCATCCACCGTAATCACCACAGAGGAACTTTGCCATCAGAGGTATGGCCACATTAACCACCATGATCTTGTATTACTTCAAAATAAATCTATGGTTGAAGGTATGTCTGTAATAAAGAATGAACATTTAGAATGTAGTGCATGTGCACTTGGCAAGCAACATTGAAATGAATTCTTAGTACATCAAGAAAAGAGGCAAACTAGTCTCCTTGAATTAATTCATACACACCTATGTGGACCTATGCAAACTAGATCTTTAGGAGGTGCATCATATTTTCTGAGATTTATTGATGATAGATATAGATACACATGGGTGTACTTCATAAGGAGGAAAGGAGATGTATTTGAATACTTCAAGGAGTTCAGAACCATGATTGAAAAGCAGACAAAAAAGCGCATTAAAATTCTCAAATCTGATAATGGTGGTGAGTACGTGTCTGGAGCTTTTGTAAGGAGAATGGCATCCAACAATAGTTTACAGTATCGCACAATCCTCAACAAAATGGGATAGCAAAGTGAAAGAATAGAACACTAGTTGAATGTGCATGTAGCATGCTACAAGGTAAGCAAATTTCGAATGGTTTTTGGGCAGAAGCTGTGAATACTGTTGTATATTTGAAAAATATCAGTTCGACAAAGAAATTAGAATTTCAAACATCATTTGAGGTTTTCAATGGATATAAACCACAAGTTAAGCATCTACGAATCTTTGGTTGTAAAGCACTTTCCCACATACCAAAAGATGATAGGAGGAAACTAGATGCTAAATCACTTGAATGTGTCTTTGTTGGGTATTGCAATGATCACAAAACCTATAAGTTGTTTCACCCTAGAATTCATAAATTAATTGCTAGTAGATATGTGGTGTTCCATGAACATACAGATACAAGTAACAAAACAGAACAAGGGCATAGTCTGACTAACAATGATGATTATGTCAAGTTAAACTCAATAGTTTAGGAGCAGGAAGTGGAAGAGCCACAAGAGAAGCAGGAGGAACAAAAAAGTAGCAGAAGCAGCAATGAAAGTAGAAAAAACATAATGAGTACTTCTACAAGTTCAGAGGAAGACATAGCAGAAAGTAGAAGGATTATAGATGGAACCCTTGCAGGTAATTTAATGCTAAGAAGGTCAACAAGACAGATTCATCCCCCTCCAAGGTACAATAATTATGCTCTAATGTCTAATATAATGAATACCAGTGAACCAATGAATTACAAACAAGCCAAAGATAAAGCAGAATGGTTTGAAGCAATGAATGAAGAATATAACTCAATTATGTAAAATCAAACTTGGGAATCGACTGATTTACCGGAGGATAAGACACCCATAGGCTGTAAATGGTTGTTTAAATCATAAGCTTAAATCAGATGGTAGAATAGAAAGATTTAAAGCAAGACTAGTAGAAAAAGGATATACACAAAAGGAGGGAATTGACTTTGAAGATACTTTTGCACCAGTAGCAAAACTAAACACAATTAGAATTCTAGTTGCATTAGCCACATCACATAAATGGAAAATCCATCAATTAGATGTAAAATCTACTTTCCTAAATGGTGATTTAAAAGAAAAAGTCTACTTAGTTCATCCTGAAGGCTTTGTACAAAAAGGACAGGAACATCTTGTATTTAAACTAAAGAAAGCTATATATGGATTAAAATAGGCTCCTAGGTCATGGTACATAAATATTGATACCTTCTTTAATCAGAAAGGTTTAATTAAAAGAAAAAGTGATCCTAACATTTACATGAAGAAAGATAAGGAAGGAAATATTTGTTTGATATCTTTATATGTAGATGATCTCATCATTAAAGGGAATGCATGTGAGTTGATTACAGAAATAAAAAATCAACTGTCACAAGAGTTTGAAATGAAAGACCTTGGAGAATTACATTACTGTTTGGGACTTGAAGTTTGGAGAGAATCTGGAAAAACAATGATCACTCAAAGTAAGTATGTAAGGGAAATATTGAACAGATTCAACATGAGTGATTGCAAAGTATCAACAATTCCTTTAGAACAGAATGTGAAGTTATGCAGTCAAGATGGATCAAAGGATGAAAATAGTACTTTGTATCGAGAGTTGGTGGGAAGCCTAAATTATCTCACTACCACAAGGCCAGATATATCTTATGAAGTCAACATTTTGATCTAGTTTATGGCTAAACCAAATGATAGCCATTGGATAGCAGTAAAGAAAGTCCTTAGATATTTGAAAGGGACAATGAACTTTGGTCTTTTATACACTGATAAGTTTGATGTTCAATTGGCAGGTTTTTCTGATTCTAATTGGGCAGGAAACCCAGATGACAGAAGATCTACTATAAGATATGCATTCAACATTGGATCTGGAGTCGTATCATGGAGCAGGAAGAAACAACCAACTGTTTCTCTATCATCCACAGAAGCTAAATACAAAGCCATGTCTAGTGCAACATGTGAAGCTGTCTGGTTGAGGAGACTTCTTGAAGACATTGGAGAAAAGCAAACAGAACCCACAAAAGTATATTGTGACAGTCAAAGTGCAATCAAATTGGCACACAACCTTGTTTATCATGCAAGGACAAAACACATTGAACTGTAACATCATTTTATTAGAGAAAAGATTGAGTCTAAAGAAATTAAACTTATTTATTGTAATACAAGTGATAATGTCGCTGACATATTTACCAAACCTGTTGGCAAGATTCACTTTGAGATCCTTAGGCAGAAATTAGGTGTTGTAGTAAATCCATTTCTACATTAAGGGGGTGTGTTGGAATAATGTAGAAATACTTTCCGAGTATCTAGGTTTAGGGTTGATGTGTCCTTTCTATATTTAGTATGAAGAGGTTTCAGATCCACTTCTTATGGATCTAGCTGTTGGTTTGTTATGATAAGCTACACCTATATATTGTAATCATTTCATATTAATCAATTGAATTGGTTTGACCATTCCTTGTATAAGCGAGCTTATCAGTTCTGCTTTGTTTGCCTTCTAATTCTTAGTAAACCACCCTGCTTTTGGAATTTGCAATAAGTTTGCTTTCCTGATTCCACCCCCTTGCCCAGACTCTTGGGTTTAAAAATAGTCCTCCTGCAACTTCAAGTTTCCACTAGTAACTTATAGGGAGTAAGTTATTCCAAAACCTAGCATTCTCATATGCTTCACTGACGGTTCTAGTATAGAGCCTAACATCCTTCTGATTCTCTATGGAAGCTCTGCATTATATCATTAATACAATTCACAGAGCCTTCACCTCTGGTGATCAGTGAAATCTCTTTCTTTTCTTTAATTCTCTTTGTAATTCTTTTCTCATCTCCTTTGTATGCATTTTTCCCTTGCCTAGGACTTTTATAGAAAATAACTAACTCCCTAAAGTACTTCCCACTTGTCTTTGTGAAGAAAGATGAGGTTTGATAATAATTTTTAAATCTAATTTTATGTCAATTTATTGTGTAGCCATTAAACTCCCAATCCCCAATTATATATATAATTTAAATTTACTTGTTTCTTTAAAAGTAAATAACAATAACAACAAATATCCAAAAATAACTAGAGTTTATTACAATCCATTTAAAATTTTAATATACCAGCATACATCCATCTTAACTGTGGATCTACCAATTCTATTTAGGTGCAAACCCCCTTTAAATTAAAAAAATGTCTAATAAGTGATCCTTACTTGGGAGGGAAATTACCACCTTGCTTAAGCAATTTCAAAAGAGGGTAAATACCCAAGAGAAGAATGAGATGGACCGTAATATTTGTATTTAAATCTCATATTTCTAAATTGGATTTTAATTTAAAAAACAATTTACCATCAACTCATGGTTTTAACCATATAATAAGCTAATTTAAATTTTAATTCTAAATGTTCTTAGTTTTATAATTTCTCTTTTTAATACTCCAGTAAAATGAATTTTGAATTGAAATTTGATATATAATTACATAAATGTGTTTTACAGTATTCTATTTGTTCTTAGTTTTATAATTTTGTTTTTTACTATTTTTTTGAGCTCACATATAAGTGTGACATATATGACACATTTTACTGACACGTCTCATTCATTTAGGTTGCACCTCTAGACCCAAAGAGAAATGTGTAACTATTTAACTATAAAATATACACTTCACTATGGATATTAACCTTTTTAACTTCAATATTTTAAATATTTAAAGATTTGCATCTTAATATCTTTTATGTAAATACTTAAAAAAAGGATTGTTTAGTCTAACTGATTTTGTTTCAAAATGTAGAGTCTTATTTTATTTCACCTATTTTCAATATTATTACATTTTCTTGAGGCAATTACTAGTATTGATTTGTATATTTATACCTTAATACTATACTTACAAATTGGCAAGCTCCAAATCAATCACAACCTTTCACACACTCTACAACCAAGATTTACATTTGAGATCAGAATTGGAAGAGTCCTTACTTACCCGCTCAACAACAAATTAATGCAATAGCGGTTTGTCCTATGGTTTGATATAGCCATTCTAAATAATGGTTTGTCTTGTGGTTTTAATTACTTTTGATATTATTATGGTTGTTATTTATTTTGACAGAGATAAGTGAATTAAATTTTATATTTATGTATCTAGAAATTAGAAGTTGTAATAGTTGCACAATAATTGATAGAAACTTGGGTGTAAAAACAATTACTAACCTACAACATTTTTTATGGAGACAAGTAGCTAGTATTCAAAAGAATACATTATCTTGCTATGAAAGTCTTAGGTAAGACAAAACAAGGGTTGTTGTTTTCTTTAAAAGAACAAGAAAGGACTTGGTGAGAGCTGCCAGAGATCACTCTTAAGTGAAGGATCTATGTTAACACTTGTGATGGTACAGAGCTATCAGTGAATAACTTGTAGATGTTAGGCTCTATTCAGAACCACTAGTGAAGCATGAGCAAATGCTAGGTTCTGGGAGAAATGATTCTTGGGATTACTGGTGGAAACTTGAGGCTGCATAAGAGCTAACTTAAATCCAAGAGTCTGGGAAAGGGGTTGAAACTAAGTAAATGAATTTGATAAATAGTTTCTTCGGGAAGATGGTGTGCATTAATACCACTACAATTTTCCATATATGTTCCAAACTTACAATCCGGTTCTTTTTTCTTTATGGGTTGTTGCATGAAAACACACTACTTAATTTGCTAATAGAGAAGGATAAACTGGTTATTTATTTAAGTAGTATGCATTTTATTGATTTTACAATTATGTATCTTTCCCTGTATGCACACTAGGTTTTCAGTCAAAATACATGCTTTCGATTTTGAAATAGCTATATTACTATTCACTAAATCCTAGGTAGGGTTCGTTTTGTTTTAGAAGTTTATTTTGACAAAGTAGAGAATGAGAATAACCTAGGGTGTGCCATTACAAACTCTTAACAACTGTTGACCTCCTCAAAAGAAATGCGCTAGTAACTAATATGGCCTGACACCTCAAGTATTGAAGATAAACAATCCATTTCGATGGATAAATACGTTTTATAGGAAACTTAAAATAAATAAACAGTTATTAAATCAATGAGCCAAACCCTAACAAGCGAGTATTAGGTTTTGGTATAAACAATACAAACCAAGAAATACCCAAACCATATATATTTATTTATAAATACAATCAAATTACAAAACAAATTACAGGGTAAGATTCAAAACCCTTGAAAACATTTTTAATATCTATTTAAAAGACAAATTTATGCTAGAATGAAGGAATACCGACTAAATATCAAACATGCAATTATTCTAACTGATAAAGCTCGAAACAGCTCCATATTTCAGTACCATAATTTAAACAAAAAAATGTCTTAACAAAAGAAGAGTTCCAGATTTACGGTTTGAATTAGATATAACTCAACCACTGAGTTCACATAAATATAAACAAAGGAACGCTATACAATGTATTCCATCAACCCTAGAACAAACCATCTGCATAAGATTTCCATTGCGATGTAGTCGAATGGTTTGAAAGGCAAAACACTGCCATTACAAAGTCTCTGTTTAAGCCGCATTACCACAACCTCAGAGAACTTTCCAGAAACCAGAATAGTCTACAGGTTGGCATCTCTACATATAGCTCCTTCACAAATAACAGGGAAAGGTGTGTTGCTTTAAACCAACAAACTTACCCTTTAAACCTCAATATTTCACAGCAACGACCATACCTACAAACACACACACACATGATTAACATTGGATTCAAGGCCTTTATTCTTTAAATTTGAACTAGTGTTGAACTGAAACAAGGTTAAAGAAATTTGGGCTTTACCTGATATTGAGTAAAACACCAGAAAGATGAACGCTAAGCCAAACCCTTGGCTTGAACTGTGCAGGAAGTCTCCAGTGGTTTTCAAAGCTATGCCATTTAAATATTGGGAGGCGGCGTCTCACATCTTTAACCTGGTCAATTGAGAAGTACATGCCTACCTAAGGAATTTAATATTCATTATTAAACACTTACAACAAAGTTGGTAAATCGTCCCTACTGGTCCTCATAATTGACCAGATTTGACTATGATGAATTCTAAATTCTTTTTGGAATGTCTTTTAAATTCTAAATTTTTATAATATAATTGACCAGATTTGACTATGATGAATTCTAAATTCTTTTTGGAATGTCTTTTAAATTCTAAATTTTTATAATATAATATATAAAATTTATTTAAAAAGAAATTATATTTTAATATGATGATGATTAACATCATTAGAGACCAAACTTTGGTTTATCAAACCTAAAGAAAATTGTATCCCTATGTTAAAGAGTTTGGAGATAAGCCTTCCAATCTTATTATAATTTTGACATGTTAAAAGGCTAGAAAGATCGTATTGCAACAAGTATTATGACATCGAGATCTAATGTGGGTGTACCTAGAGCACTCTAAGAGGAAGTGATTTCATCCTCAATAATGTGGGTGTAACTAGGGCACTCTAAGAGGAAGTGATTTTCATGCTCAATGTTCATATTCTCACAGAGATGGCAGATTCTTTCCACCCATGGTGTTTTAGAAAATGCCACGACCTCTTTAACTATGGAGCTCATAAGAGTTCATTCTTATCTTGGCTATATAAAATTGGAATATATTTCTATCAATATAGATATATTTCAATTATATTTTAAATTTTTTCTTAATTTCTAAATTATATTGTAATTATAATATAAATATATAATATATTATAATATTGATATTTAAAAAAGGGGAGGCAGGAGGGGGAGGGGCGTTCTTTGACCCCGGTGGAAATTTGAACTTCACATTCTCGTGGAATTTGGGAATTGAATCTAATAATATGGCAGAAGCTCTGGCCCTTTGGCAAGGCTTAAATCAAGCTCTTCTCCATGGTATTCAGGTTCTTTCGGTTGTGGGGGACTCCAGGTTGATTATCCATCTCCTCAACTCTCAGACGCTTCCTTCCTCTAATCGCCTTCGTCAAGTGCTTCGAAGAATCTCTCTCCTCATTCCACTTTTCCGATCTATAGATTTCTTTCATGTCTTGAGATCGAATAATGAACAGGCGGACAAAGCTGCAAATGAAGCAATACCCTTGGGCAAGGGGGTCATCAAACTTAATGGTGTGCTTAGTTTGGTTCCTATCCCATGACTTCTCAGGATCGAACTCAAGGATGGTCTGGATGGCAATATGGAATTGGGCCCCATGCCAAGTGTCATATGATCCTGCTGCCCAATGGTGCCCTTTCCCATTGACTCACCAAGACACGAGCCTATTTATCGCGCCCTCCTTCATGCACAATGATAGTTCGCTGCTTGCTCGCCCATCTCTTCCTCAGATGATGTGTTCCCCGGCTTTGCTGATGATAGATCGTACCACCTTGTGTACTACAGAGCAGGTGGGATTATGCAGCAAGATTTCCCAAAATCTAACGGACTCGATTAAGGATTTATTAAGCACTCATAGCACTTCATGTGGGCGAGTGGAACCTCCCATCTATGTTCAGACTAATATGGATTTATCGGTTGATAAGGCGTATTGGTTAGTTGGAAACTCGCTATGTTATGATGATCCTCATATTCCTGAACCTCAAGAGGTTCCCTCTTATGGCATTATGATTGGTTATTCAATGCAAAGTACGTGCCTGGAAATTGGCATCCCTCGAATGTTGATGAAACGTCCTTCAGCATGCTCCAAATTCTGGGTAATTATGTTCCTCCCTTTACATGCAAATGCTTCCGAGCCTGTTAATTGTTCTCCTCTTCGACCTATTGCAAGAATTAGAGCTCTCGTCGGTCTGAAGGTGACGGTTCACTCTGCCGGGTGGAGAAGCTCTTCACTTCTAGGTTTGGTGTATTTGGCTCTCAGCCTGTTAACCCTGGCGGATATGGCAGACTCAAGCGGCTCCGCAGCCTCCTCCCCAGACCCTTTGGTGGAACTGGAAGCTGAAGTTAAGGCTTTAAGGCGTCAAGGAAACTTTCTGCAGCAAATTGATGAGTTGGGGAGGCAACGCCTCGACCAAGTAGATGAAGATATGGGACGCATCTGTTCAAACCTCATGGCAGCTCTGTGGACTCTGGAAGAGAAGGTCGCGACCTCTTTGGATAATCTGGATCTTAGATTGCAGAGCTTGGAGGGCACCTTGATAAAGCTTCGGGATGCTGGGAAATCAGGCCATGGAATGAGTCATCTAGCTACCATTCCGTTCTCTGGAGCAGTGGCCAAACAACGTTAATTTCAGTCTAGTTTCTATCTTTTCCTATTTCTTTTTTGTTATCAATCTAAAAGTCCTGGTTTTGCTAAGTCACAGGCATATGTATTTAAAGTTTGAATCACTGTATGGCGTACTCTGTTTTCTGGAGATGTAAACACTTTGGTGGCCCTGTCACCGTTTTATTAACATAAAACCTACCCGTTTCTGTCAAAACAAAAAAAAAATATTGATATTTAAAAAAATATTTTATAAAAAGAATATTTTTCAATTATATTTTAGAATTTTCTTAATGGTATCGTAATTGTTCCATAGATATTTAGATTATATCTAACTATATTTTTTTGTTAAGTAATTATAATTATATTTTAGAATTTTTCTTAATTTCTAAATTATATTATAATTATAATATAAATATATTATAATATTGATATTTAAAAAAATATTTTATAAAAAGAATATTTTTCAATTATATTTTCGAATTTTCTTAATGGTATTATAATTGTAATATAGATATTTATATTATATCAAACTATTTTTTTTGTTAAGTAATTATATCAAAGTACTTTTTCTTGGGTAATATATGGTATATTAGTGCAAAAAAATTATGTTGTTTTTTTTATGTGGTAATATATGGTATATTAGTGCAAAAAAATTATGTAGGTGGAGTATATTATTATATTTAAAGTAATTTAGATCGTGAATTTAAACATGTTCGTATCTTTGTACATAAATACTAGTTTGTATATTAATAATTTTTCATTTTTGGTTTTAAAATGTTAATCTTATAAAATAAGATTTAAAGTAATTTTGATTGTATATATAAACATGTTTGTATCTTGATATATAAATAACGGTTTGTATATGAATGATTTTTTATTTTTGGTTTTAAAATGTTAAAGTTATAAAATAAGATGAAATGAAGGATTTTATAATGTTTTTAATAACATTTGGTTTTTCTAGTATTGTTAAGGTGTATGAATTTTTTTAAAGGAGTTTGATTTATTGGTGAAGAGCGAGGAATTTTTCACCAATGGGTAAAAAGGAGTTATGGGAGCACCTTAAGGTAGTGGTTGAACATGTGGTTCCATTCAGAGAGGTTGTATTAAATGATCTCGTGACCTGTGGACACATAAGTGGATCAAATCTCACCTCCATGTCGTCCTAAATTTAAGTCAAATCTCGCTAGCTCATTAGATTAAGGTGTGGGTCTTGTTAGAAAGGTGACTCGAGTTCAAACCCCTTAGGGGTGAGTTAGTTGGGAGGAGACACCCAAAAATTCTAGCCATCATAAGGGTTGGTGTGGCCCAGGCCGGGTGTGATCCCCGGGTGACTTTGATGGCTTATATGCCCCTGGGTTGCGGTTATCTTAGCCAATGGTGGAAATGCACAAGCCTCGAGTGACAGACATTTCTTGCAAAAAAAAAAGATGCATGAGATTCAATTTGCCTATCACTATATCCCTAGGTGCACCCACATGAAATCATGGGTTGAGCTACGCCCTGCTGCCATAGTTTAATATTGGTATTTTTTTGTAAGTTGAGAGCTATTCTATTAAAAAGGGAATAAAATGTTGGTACATACAGTGTTACAGAACAACCTGCTCAGGTGGAGCAGATACGGAGTTCCAAAATGAGACTGGTCCCTCTCTCTGGGAAGGAAAACATGTCCATGGAACCTCCCTCCTAGAGGGAAAACAGGACTTCCAAATACACATTAACAAAAAACCCCAGTAGTTTTGAGGTAAAGGAAAAATTCCATCTAGTTGACAGTGCTGAAAGCAAAAAGACAAAAAAACATGATAATTCCAAGATATGTGCCACGTGACCAGGAAGACACCCAAGCGTGAACTGTGTTGCATGTGGATAGAGATACATGCGACCACTGATCATGGTTTTTGCCATGGTACCTCCTCGATAGGGAAAGTGTACCCTGGCGATTTTGGTTTAGCGGGCTCGCGTGATGAAGTTACCGAACTTCCACTGGATGTAGCCATGTCTTCATCATTGGTACTATTTCCTGCCTCCACGTTTCTTACAGAAGGTGATTTTGTGGGAAGAGGAAAGGTTTTCCTCGTGACAACTAGGTTGGACGAGAATTCGCATGCAGAGCTAGAGGACAGTCGACAGTGGGGTGGGGGGATGGCGCATGGTGAAGGAGAAGAAGTGGTGGCCGGGACAACATGTGAGCTAGGAGAAGCTTGAAGTGCAATAGCTTAAGGGCCATGCGGTGCAGTCAATTGGTGAGCCGGTTCTGGTTAAAGGGGAGGCACAGGGGGAGGAGGAACCAGGGGGTTGAATCTGAGGACTAGGCGCATGAGGATATTTTTAAAGTTCCAATAATTCTGCTGATGCTCCATCATCTGTCCTATTGCACCAAGTGATCCTGACAGTTCATCCTCCCATTCCGAAACAATTCTCTGAACTTCCATTGAGATTTCCAAGTCGAAACCATTGTTGTTGGCTTAAGCCGAGAGGGGTATTTTTCCTTCTTCTCGTGCATTTCGGTCGCGCCCCCTGCGGGGAGTTCCCCTTTGTCTTCTGGGCATGATGGGAAGATCGTAGCAGGGTGAAGGCGCTTCTGTGCAGGGTGTAGGCACGCCTTAGTAGGGTTATGGGCAGACGGTCTCGGGCTATGAAGAATAACGCTGTGGCGTAGGGTGACAATGGAGCAAGAGAGTGGAGAACAACAATGGCAAGCCAGGAAATGGAAATCCTCGGAATGATACAAAGCAATGGTGAGGAGCAGGTAAAACCCAAGAGTCGGCATCCTTCGCAGTGAATTTCGCTTGTGCGAGTTTCGACTGCCAGCAAGTAGATTAATGGTGCCTGAACAGAGATGAGACGACTTAGTCTCGTCATCAAGTTGAGAGATGGCCATGTTGCCCATGACATTTAAGGCCCAATTTGACGGCATTGACATAGGTTTAGGCGTGGACTGGAGAGGCCTTATCAGCCTCCACGTTGGCTCGAGTCAAACTTGCATTCGGGGATAGTTTAATATTGTTGCATTACATTTTTTTTACATTTTTTTAATAGTATTTTCCGGAAATATTAAAATTTATATGGCATTATTGTTAAATTATTATTTAAATTTATTTTTAGGATACATTGATTTCAATGATTTTAAAACTCGTATGGCATGTTTATATGGTTCATTGATTTTTGTAAGTTTAATTTTTCTTCAAATGTATTATTATTTGAATTTGATTATGGGGCCATTAGGATCAATCCATCTTAACTCTCGGTTTTCTCAAGTTTACTTCTCTAAAAAGGGTTTGCACTTTTAGAAATTTGATCCCTCTTAGCTATTGATAAAGCTATGTTAATTTAATAAATATATCATTAATTAACATAATAATATTAATTCTACAATATAAGTTTAGTAAATCATTTAAATTTATCACTTTAATTCATAATCAAAATTCAATCATTTACAAAATAAAATTCATATAACTCATTTATAATTATTAATTATAAATAAATAATTCTCAAAATTATAGTCTATAGTATTTATGAGGTAAATTTATTCATCATATTAATTAGATAATATTAATTAGATAATATTAATTTTATAATCATAGCTTAATTATGCTTATTTCTAAGAATTTGTTTACTAAAAATATGTAAAATAGAAAATTAAGAATTAATTTTTTATGGTTTATTAAATTATGTGAAGAAAAAACTAGTTTTTATCTTCTAGTTTTTTTAAGGTTGAAATATTGGTTTTAATTAAAAATTTAAAATCAAAGAAAAACATATATTTATATAGTATTTATGAGGTAAATGTATTCATCATATTAATTAGATAATATTAATTTTATAACCATAGCTTACGTATGCTTATCTTTGAGAATTTGATAGATAGAAAATTAAGAATTAATTTTTTATGGTTTATTAAATTAGGAGAAGAAAAACCTAGTTTTTATCTTCTAGTTTTTTCAAGGTTGAAATATTGGTTTTAATTGAAAATTTAAAATCAAAGAAAAACATATATTTATAGCTTAAAACAAAATTATTAATTATTTTTATATATATTAAAAATTTGTGGAATGTTATAAATTAGAATAAGTTTAATTAAAATTTAAAATCAAAGAAAAATATATATATGATGATGATGATTAACGTCCACTGAGAACAACTTTGGTTTATCAGACCTTAAGAAGGATAATACTTCATTTACTTTAAAAGCTTGTTCATGTGCTAAAAAATATTGCCCAGAAGCTTTCTAAGCTCAATATAGTTTTGGTAAGTTAGGAGGTTATAAAGGTTTGTATTGTAGCAATACTACAAAAGCCAGATTTCATGTGGGTGTAAGCATGGCACTCTAAGAGAAAGTGATTTTCATCCTCAATGCTCATAGACTCACACAGATGGAAAACCCTTTCTTCCCATAGAATTTTAGGAATAGACCAACACCCTATTTCTCTATGGAGTTCATGAGAATTCGTTCTAATCTTTGTTATATTAATTTCCTTTCGTGAGATAGTTACTACCGAGAGATACTTCTAATCTTCCAAATTATGATTAATGACCTCGTTATAGTATCTTAATTTTCTCTTAACCACTAGATTTTACTCACACCACAATTTCTCTTTAAACTTAGAAGTGATAATATTTTTGACATTATCAATGTTCTGCAAAATGTCATTTTTATCAATGCCCAATGGTTTAACCAAGTCATGGTATATTGACACCAACACCTCTTGAGGCGTAGTTAGTTTTGAGTTGAGTTTAAAGAAATTTTAGTAAGTCTCTTGTTTCCCATGTTATTTATCTTATACTTGTACATCAGGTACCTAGTCATAGCCATGCTCTTGATGGGGAAAGACCCACTTCTATGAGGAGAATAGGACAGGAATTTTTCTTTTAATTTTGAGGTTATAAGTTATAAATCGCTTATGGATTTGCTCAATCTTCCTCCAAGATTCTCTAGAAATGTGTACCCCCATACTTCATAAGCATACAAGATAACAAGGATGACAAGAGTTTCAAAGAGGAACATATTTTTATCCCACATGACTAGATTGGCTGATTTATAGTTATTTTCAAGACCAAAATAAGCTTTCCACCCTCCATTAATCCTTTTCTCAATGCTATAGTTCCAATTGAGCTTGTGATGAATATAAATTTCGAGGTACTTGTAAGAAGTCACTTCCTCTAGATTTCTATTATCATAAATCAAATTTGTATAGGTGTCTTTCTTAGATTTTATAATCATGGATTTTTCTTGTTGGTGTTAACATTCATACCCATGTTAGAGAAAAAATCTTTAAGAATTATTAATTTCTTATCAAGATCAGAAGAAGGCCTTTCCATAAGAATAATATCCTCAACATAAAGTAGGAGGATAATAATTATCCCAACTAAGATTGTGTCGGCGCAACCTGCTTCTTATAAACACCTTTCTAGCTTATCAATGTAAATGCTAAAAATGGTAGGGGAGAAGGGGAAACCTTGTTTAACTCCAATATTACAATTTATATCATTTGTCCACCCCTCATTATTCTCAAACTTGGCAATGACCTTTTCGTATAAACTTGTTGCAATGACTCTCAGCTCAAAAGGAACCTTAAGCTCCTCTAGCCTATTCCACAGGTTATTTCTAGGAACTATACCAAAAACTTTTCTAAAATCCACAAAGAAACAAAATAGGTGAGACTTATTATTAATAAAAATCATTAGTTATCTTATATAGATTAAAAATATATTAAATGTTATAAAATTATAATCAAAATTCCTTCCATGAAGATTCAAGATATTGTGCCCTAAAATGTGACATTCTCACACATCCCTCGTATTAACATAGGCTATATATATATTCCAAAAGGAAAATATCCATCGCTCTAAATAAAGAGTGATCAAGAACTATCTTGAGGGATTTACATTACAACATTCTATTATTTCCAAATGGTTGTCACCATTTACAAATCGTGACTTTCTCTTGCCTTTCCAAACTCTTTGTGTCTTCACAAAAATTTCATGAGTGTTTTTTCTGTTTGAGTTACCCGCATGGGTCATATATTACAAAATTTGAGTATTGTGACTTTGCATCCCATATGGAAAATCTTCTTTCTTCCTTAAAACGTGTTGTTGAAAAATGTGTACAATTTGATCTTCTATTTATAAACAAACTAAGTGGTTTTTGACATGTTCATCTTTAATCTCCCTTACCTCCATTAATCCAGGATGAAGTCCTAGTGTTACTTTGGATAGCTTGTCTGCTTTTGTGTTTAGTTCCCGGTATATATGTGTGAAAGAAATTGTTTCAAAGGCTTCTTTATGTTCTTTGATTACTCTCAGAAGATGTTGGAGGTGTGGAGCATTGATCTACATTTTCCCATTTTCCCAGTCTATAACAATTTTGGAGTCTCCATATAGCTATAATATTTTTATTTTTTTGTCTAATTCTAGCCTCAATACTTCCCATAGTGATGCTAATTCACCCTTGTTGTTGGAGGCTCGTCCTGGTGCAAACATAAGTTCTAATTTTTCCTTGTCAATGAGATAAAGCAAACCCCCTGCTCCTCCTATAGAAGGATCTCCATGGATGACCCCGTCAAAGAAGCCCCAAGGGATCAATTTGTTTATTTTTGGAGCAGATAACACTCGTTTAGGTGTGGGCTTGGGATCTATTTGATGTTCCATTAATTTCTACATTAAAACCATTAATGTTAACTCTGTTTGCGTCTATTTGTTTGAAAAAGAAACCCTATTCTGTGCTTCCCAAATTGTGTAAAAAAATAGAGAAGGAAGGGATGCATGGTTACGTACCCTGTCGTTGTTCCACGAGATCATGAATCTTATCTCTAACGACGGGTCAAAAACCATCATGGAAGCGCATTCCAGTTTGGAAATGGTATTTTCCCATAGGTTTCCTATATAGGCACATGAAAAAATAAGTGAGAGGTTGTCTCAATTTTTGCTTTGCACAACAAGCAAATTCCAGGCCCATGAAATCCTCTTTTTAACAAGACTTCCCATGTTAACAGCTTGTTGCTCAATGCGAGCCAAAGCATTAATGTTGTTTTTAGTGGGCCTGGTAGTTTCCATATTTTGTTCCACCACCAGCAATCTATGCCATTGTGCTCTCTCTCATCATAGCGTTGTAACCCATCTTGGATGTGTAGCTTCCATCTCTCCCATTTTTTGACCAAATTAGCCTGTCATCCTCTACCTCTTCTCGGCGTATGAAACAATTTCTCAGTTTGGTTGTGAAACTGTTCCATTTTGTTGTTGTAGATCTTGTTAAACCCGGAGTATTAGCATATTTCCATACTGTTCTTCTTCCTGACCATCGGTGTTGAGCTTGTGTGTTGGCCAAACATTTGATGTTCTTCTTTGATAGTTGTGAAAGAATTTTTTCTGAGATCTTCTAATCTTCTCCTAAACTAACCTAGGGGTCTCTTCCAAGATGCACTTTCCTTCCATTTCCTATTTTCCATGCTGTCCAATTCCTAACCTGTGGGAAGGATAAAACAAAGGAATTCCACCCTATCAAAGTGTTTTTGTGTGTTTTAATAGGATGTCTGAACCATTCTTTGACATAAGAGTCTGGGAAGTATTTTGAGCTCATTGTTCTCCCCCACAACGAATCCTGATTTTCAACCATCCTCCATACTAATTTTGTGGCAGGAGATCTATAGAATAGCTCTGGGTTCTTTAAGCCCCACCCACCGATTGATTTGGGCAGCATTAAAGTTGTCCATTTTACCAGTGGTATGCCTTCAGTTTTCTTACTTGCCATCCATAGGAATGAGAGAAATGTTTTCCTTGCCTTTGTTAAAATCCCTTTAGGGATGTAGGCTATAGAGGCCCAGTATACTGGTATGCTTTGGAGAACCACTTTGAGAAGCACCAAACGTCCACCTTTGGATAGATAACAATTGGTCCATTTTCAAATTTTGGCAAGCTCATTATATATATATATTTTTTTCCTAGAGAAAAAAATCCTTTATTCTTTCGAATAATCATGGAAAACTCCTGAGGAGTGTACAATTTTGCCTTATGGATAAATGCTTACACAAAAGTACCACTTACATATCTTCCTTATGAGGCTTACTACAAAAAAACAATGCTGCACCTAAAGAGCTAGCAATCTTTAGCACTGTGTTTCAAAAAGAACAATGCTGCACGAACCGAGCTTGCACTTTGTCACTATATTTTTTCTGGGACTCTGTTCCTTCATATGTGGAACATGTTGGAGTCACCTTCTTTAAGGATCTAGCCCTCAATTATCCTTGGTTGAATAGCTAAAGCTTGATTTTCTGTGTTGTATTCCTTGTATACATGGTTGAACTTGAGAGATGCAAAGAAGGGTTGCATCGACCAGATCGCTCTCAACAGATTTTGTAACTAAGGGGCTCAAATGTTGTTTCTATATTGTGCCCAATCTATCACTATTTTATAATCCCCATATATATTCAGCTTGGAAATTTGTTTGTCTTTAACGATATTTAGGGTGGCCCAAAGAGCCGTGAGCTCTGCTTTTCTATTGGTGGCTCGACCCGTGCCTAGTTTGAATGATATTTTTTCTGATTTAGAGATGTATATGACCCCGCCTGCCCCACCAATGGCTGGTTCTCCTTGGCTGGCACCATCAAAGAAATCCCAGGGAGTACTTTTATCAATAACCGGGGCTATTGCTGCTCTACATTTTCCAGCTTTGGGAATTGTTCTATGTTCCTGAACTTTCTGCAATAGCAGGGCTGAGGTGATGTTAATGGGATTCCATGTGTTCTTGAATATTTCTCTGCTATGGGTTTCCCAAATTGTAAAAACATAAAGCACAGGGAAAGCACTGAATTCGCATACCGCTTTGTTGTCCCACCATTGTTTGGTATTCTGCTCCCAAGAATATTCCCTTCTGGTCACTCTGCCCTAACTGAGGGTTCTAGAGACATCCATCCATACTTGACCTGCATAAGCACAAGTACCGAATAAATGGGAAGTGAGTTCATCATATTTTTTGCATAAAATGCAGATCCTTGGGCCTTGAAAGCCTCTTTTTCTTAGATTTTCCCACGTCAAAATTTTGTTATTAATTGCCAACCAAAATGTGAGAATGGTTTTTAATGGACTGTTGCACTCCCACATGCCCTTCCACCACCAATATTTCTCTCCAATAAATTGTTCCATAATAGAAACTTCATACCCTTTTTTCGTCGTGAAATCTCCATCTTCTGCATTTCTTGTCCATATGAGTTTGTCTTGAGTGTCTTCATCCAGACATACATAATTTGATTCTAGCAGTTTGATGTAACCTTTCCAACACTCAGCTTCATCTCCTTCTAGTTGAAACTCAATGGCTCCCTTCCATCTTGTTCTGCCTATTTGATCTAGAAGCTGAACTTGAGCATCAACAAGTTTGTAGAATCTCTGTTCACCAAGCTTGTTCAAGACCGATTGTGGTAGCCTATAATCCTCTCCTGCACCAAACCAAGGATCCAGACCTAGCTTATACTTCTTCCATTCCTAATTTCCCAGGCTATCCAAGAGCCAGTAAGAGGAAATGCTAAGACCATGGATTTCCATCCAACTGAGCCATTTTTAAAGGATTTGTTAGGGCTTATGATCCAGTCTATTATTTCCAAATTTGAGCAATATTTGGAACATACAACCCTGTGCCACAAGGATTCTGTGTTTTATATGATTCTCTAAAGAGATTTGGCTACCAAAGCTTTAGTAAAAAGGGGGAGATTCTTTATTCCCCATCCTCCTATCTCCTTGGGCAGAGCTATGTTGGTCCATTTGAGCAAGGGGATGCCATTTTTTTGTTTACTGGTTGTCCATAGGAACGCAAAACACTTCTTCCAAATCTTTGTGAGAATTCCTTTAGGGATGTAGGCTATCGAGGCCCAGTAGACAGGGATTCTCTGAAGCACCACTTTGATCAGTACCAATCTTCCTCCTCTGGACAGAAATCGGTTTTCCTAAGAAGAAACATGAGCCTCTACCTTTTGGAAGAGCCACATCCAATCTTTGAAGATAGCAATTTGGTTTGAGAAAACACCCTAGATATTTAAAACCTTCGGCCAATGGTTTTGTAGGAAAATCCAGTATTTCCTTTGACTTTTGGGCTAGCTCATCCGAGAACTCATTGTGAGATAACATTGATTTTTCTATGTTGATTATCATTCCTGTAGCCTTCTTGTATTTTTCTGTCAGAATAGCATATTCTTTCAGGTTTTCTTCTTCCCCTATCCCAAAGAGAAAAACATCATCTAAAAATAAGGTATGTGTGACCTCCTCACACCTTGATAATTTAACTCCTATGATCCTTCCTTATGCCCTGGCATTTAGGATTAGTCTGCTTAATGCATCAAATACCAGAAGAAAAACCGAAGGAGAACGGGGATAGCGGGCATCCTTGTTTGATTCCTCTTGAGGGCCTGAAAAAACCAAAGGAGAACCATTGATCAACAATGCAAAGGATGTGGATTGGATGCACCCCAATATCCAATCTACCATCTCCATATTCATCCCTAGTTTTATGAGGACTATTTTGATAAAGGTCCAGTTTACCCTGCCATAGGCTTTGGAGAGGTCTAATTTTAAAGAAAAGGTTGACTGCTTCTCCTTTTTTATGGCGTGTATCACTTCTTGAGCTATTGAGACTGCATCCAGTATTTTCCTATTATGTAAGAAGCCACATTGCTCCTCTGTAATGAACTTGCTTAAGATAGGTTTGATTCTTTGTGCAATAATTTTTGCTATCACTTTGTAGATAATATTACAGCATGAGATTGGTCTGTAGTCTTAAAAGGCTTCACACTTCTGTTTCTTGGGTATTAGAGCAATGAAAGTACTATTCATGCTTCCTAAAACTTTTCCTGACTTTCTAGATTCCTGGACCACTGCTAAAATGTCCTTCTTGATCAAATCATAGAACCCTAGAAAAAACTCTAGGGTGAAACCATCTGGGCCAGGACTCTTCCCTTTTTGGAATGAGTGTAATACCTGCTTGATCTCTTCCTCTAGGATGTCTTTATTTAGCTCGTCATTCATCTCCTCTGTTATATCTCTTGGTAACAAATCGAGAACTTCTAATATCTCACATGTTGGGAATCATGCAGGTTCTTTGAATAACTATTGAAAATGTTCTGCAGTAGCCTTTGTTTTTTCTTCAAAGGTTTTGGACCAAGTGCCTTGTAAAGACCTAACCTCACGGATAGTGTTGATACTTTTTGTATGAGAGGCATATCTGTGGAAAAAATTCATATTTTGATCCCCTTCAACCAGCCACAGAGCTCTGTTTATCAGCCTCCATTTCTTTTCTTCCTGCAAGAGGAGTCCATCTTTCCTCACCTCCAAGTCTTTAAGCTCTTCTAATTCTTTCCTGATAAAGACTCATTCTTTGTTTTTTTCAAATAAATCCTTTATTTGCACTTCTATCTTCTTCAAATCTTCTTGTTGCCTCCTCTTGTACTTTTTATCCCATTCCTTGGAAATCTTCTTTACTCTTTCCAAATTTTCCATGAATTGTTGCATTTGAGAGGTGTTTGATACAGTTACTAGGGGCACCCAATATTCTGAGATGAGATTATAGTACTCTTGCTCTTATAACCATTGGGGTTTGAACTTGAATCGAGAAGGAGGTTTTACTTCAGGGGTTTTGATTGAGAGGACTATAGGGTAATGGTCTGAGTTTCCTCTTGTTTCTACTGAAGACTTTAGAATGAGATCACTACTTATTAAGTTTTTCGATACCAAGAACCTGTCCAATCCTTTTGAAACTTCCTGGTCCCCACTCCGTTTGTTTCTCCATGTGGGGATGATTTTTAAGGGGGCTAAATCCACCAATCCCTTTTGTTCAAACATTTGGCTGAAAAAATGGCCCAGAGAGTCTGCTCTGGCGTTCTTCCCCCAGACTTTGTTGCTAGACAGGGTTAGATTTAGGTCTCCTCCAAGTATCAAGTTTTGGAAATCTAGAGCTCCAGAATCTTTCAGCTTCTCCCAAAAGGTTTTTCTGTCATAGAAAGGGCCATAAACATTCAAGATCATATACTTTTTCCTTGTTTCACTATCTTCCAATTCTGTTCCCACAGTTGTTTCAAATTTCTGGATAGAAATTATTTTTAGGGCTGGGCTCTAGGCTGTTAGGGTTCCTCCTGAGCGGTCGTCTGCATCCCTTCTCGGCATTCCCCAATCCTTTATGCACTCTTTGAGCATTTATTCTGCCTTGTTCCCTTCTATCATAGTCTCTTATATTAAAAGTACCGTAGGACTCATAGTGGTTATGATCCATTTCAGGAAGACTTTCTTGGGTACCTCCCCTAACCCTTTGATGTTTTTGGATAAGATTTTCATTTAATAGTGCCTCTTGGGCCTAAATCTCTAAGCGCCCTTGAAATTGTGCCTTGTGTACCTTGTTTAATCTCTAAAATCGCTTGCTTTTGAGCTTTTGAGAGGAGGGATTTTCTGCCCATCTGGGGCTTTGGTTCTGTGTTTAGGGATAATCCTCCTGTTGAAATACAACCATCCTCATTTCCTTTTGAAGCCCTAGATCTTAGGTTGTATTCCTTTCTCACCTCTCCCATCGTCTCCTTACAAGGAGCATTCTTGTGTTTATCTTTAGCGAGGGAATCATTATTAATATAATCAAGATTAAAATTAACCATTGGATAATAGTTGTTACCTTTGGATTTCATTGAAGATGGTCAAGACCCATTGGCGCCTGGGCTATTTTGACCGCATTCTATGATTCCCGCACCTTCGCTGATGTGGCCTTCATCCTCTATTCTGGTCGCTATCAATGGTGCTTGAGGTTCTTTTTTGAACTCAATTTCACTCTCGCCACCTTCTATCAGGCCTTCGATGTCCTGATGCTGACTGCTTTCTTTGCCACCTTCTATCGGGCCTCCGACTTCCTGACGCTGACTGCTTTATTCGTCACCTTTTCGAGCTTCTTCCCTTGTTGTCTCTATAATTTGTTTATTTTGGGCTAGATTTTCACTGGAACGATTCTTCTGAGCTCCCTTAGCCTTATCTAATTCTGTGTCTTTCAAGGACTCTGCTTTCGCTTCTATCTTGTACCCTTTCTTGTTGATCCATACCTTCCGATAATGGCTTCTCTTTTCCTTGTTCGGACAATTCCTCAGTAGATGACCAACTTCTCTGCATACATAACAACGAAACAGTATTTTCCAGTAATCTAGATGTTGTTTCCATTGGATTCCATGCATATTTATCGAAACTTCCTCATACAGCCTGTCCTTGAGATCCAACTCCACTAGAACGCTTGCACAAAGTCGATCCACTTTGGTTTCCTAGTCTGGTTCTAAGGCCACAAACTTACCTATCTTATTACCAATTTCTCTCAAACACTCCTCCTCCCAAAACATCGTAGGTAAGCCCAGCATAATCACCCACACTTGATGTATGTTGAAGGGTTCTTTTGTCGCATCTAAGTCAATTCTCCACTTATGCAGGATTAAGCCTGATGGACCCCATCTCGAGCTTCTATCTAATAGTTTTTTCCCGTCCTCTTCATGACGCAATTTCATCAAGAACTATCCTCTTGGAAGGATATGGAATTCAGGATTGTACCTGAGCTCGCCTTCCTAGTTCTCTTGTACCCAATTTCTCATTGCCTCACGTCCTGGGTATTTTCCGCAAAAAATCCCCACAAGAGCGTGCTTCAGGTAGTCTAGGATTTCGCCAAGGTTAATTTCTCTTCTGAATGTTAGTTCTGCATTGTCTTTTCTTGACCTTACCCCCTTTATTTTGCGTGGTGGTATTTTTTTGGAGCAATTATTTCCTGGAATGGTTTCGCTAGAGACGCTCATAAGTGAATATATATATATATATATATATTCACTTATTTTTTCTAATTAATTAAAAATACTAAAACAAAATTTTAAACCATAGATTTGGAATACAAAACCAAATTTAAAAAATTTGGGATCCATCTACATTTTGCATATTAAAATTTATACTCAACAAAAAAATGTATTTAAAAAAAAAAATCTCCTTAATCTGTCGCGCCAATTCCTTTGCTAATATTTTTGCATAAAACATCACTGAGGTATGGTTTTTGTAACTGTCCAGAGAGAAGTGCATTTCGTCCTTTCTATAACCAATCCTAGAGATGTGTGCTCGTTTCTATACCTATTGCACTCTAATATTTGGCCCTATTATATAAAGATTTTTTCCCAAGAAAAAACACTATACTTTATTGAAGTATAAAACAAGTGTTACCTAGAGGGAAAAAAATGGACAAAGAGAGACCCATAGTCCAAATGGAGCACTATTAGGCCTAAGGAGGGGGGGGAAAGGAATAGTGATCAGAAGAAACACATAGTCTAGCCTGTAGGAAAAAAACATCTAGCATATAGGGCACCCCAGCCTCGAAAAAATGAGCCACCAAGATCGAACCAAGGAGGGCCAAATCTCAAGCTGAGAAGATATGACAAATCCCTTCAGAAGAAAGGGAGTGACAATGCCAAAGCTCAAAGAAAAAAGACCCCTCCACCGCTAGAAGAGCCTTCTTAGACATACTTTCTGCCAAATGATTTTGGTCCCGATAAATATGAGCAAAAGAGATACTTTTGAAACTATGAATCAACAACCGATTCTATTTCAACCAAGCTAAAAGGTGTAGAATATTGATATCGCAAGCCTCCACAACCCACTCCATAATAACTTTCAAATCGCCAAAAGCATAGATATTATCAATACTAAGAATAAGCGGAAAATGAAGGAGAAGCCACAAGGAGATAAGTTCTCCCTTTGTATCAGTTCCCAAACCACATCTCATCCAGAGCTTGTAATAGCTATTGTTATCCAAAATGAGGATGTCCCCAACCCCACAATGCAAAGAATCTCGCTAAGATGAACTGTCAAATAACCCCAACAAACAATCCATGGGGAAAAGCACAACAAGGGTTCTAATGGAAGGACTCGAAGATCCAAAAGTATTCTCAGTAGATAATCATTTAAAGGCATCAATACCCCTGTAGCAAATAGAAATAACACTACCCTGCAAATTATAAAAAATACACTTATTCCTACCTTTCCATAATTCCCATAAGATGAAACAAGGCAGAGTCCTCCAACTAGGGGACTTTTATTTCCAAGAAATAAAATGATTAGATAACGTGCTCTCGGACCAGTCTGAAGGACAGTTTAAAAACCACACCACCTTCTTCTAAACAAAAATTAAAAAGGGACATCTAAGAAATAAATGATAGATAGATTCATCGGCCATGCCAAAAACAAGACAGATACTAGGACCAATCATACTGCACTTAGAAATATTATCACATGATAAGAGATGGTTTCCCAGTGCAAGACAACATAATATAGCTATTATGAAAGGCACCTACCAAGACCAAATAACATACCACCATTTCCAATCTATGATCACCTCCTTTATTAGACGCTGATATGTTAACTGTGTCGAAAGGTCACCCGAGCCTTTGTTATATGTCCACTTGAGTACATCATAGGCGCCATCAATATTTATAGAACCCTTTTGCATACTGATGATATATTCTTACCATTCCAATCCCAACCTTCCTTAAATCCCTAGTTGGCGAGCTGAGAGCCAACCTTGTGAGAAGTCAGCACGAGGCAAGTAAATAGAAATGTAATTAAGGGAGAAGTAACCATTCGAATGCAAGAAAAATATCAGGTCCCATGAAAGCATGAAATTTTTTGGACCTTCCAAAATTGGATCCTCCCCCCAAAAAATTGATCTACGGGAGCCAAGAACCCAGGCTGACCCGTTTTTGACCAACTCAAATGCATCAATGAGGCTAGAACAAAAATTTGAGACACGTTTCTAAGATTTCTTATTACTCTGAATCCATTGAGTTAGAGAGATATTTTAAAATATTTATCCTGAAGGACTATGGTCCACATACTACCACCAGTGATAGCTAGCTAGAGGCTCCTCTCCCTCAGAGCAAGAGAGAATTTGAACAGGTTTTTTAATTCTTAACCCCCTTTCTCTTTGGGGCTAACTAAAATTTCCCATTTGACCAAATGGAATTTAAACTCTTTTTGGTTACCAGCCTAGATATAATCAAACATCATCCTTCAAATTGCATTTAGAATGGACCTCGAAACTTTGCTGAGAGATAACCAATAAATCACAAGATTTTCTAAAACATATTTTAGAAGGATCATCCTACCATCAAGAGATTGTTGGAGTCATTATCCAAACCACACATCTTTATTTGGTTAATTTGGCCTAATTACCCACTTATCCTAAGTATTGACTCGAATTATTGACATCAGCATCAGCACACCAGCACACTCCTTGACATCAGCATCAACACACTCCTTCAATTAGGGAGGTCAACTAAGCCTTCTCCTTTAATCAAGGAGGCTAACTAGGCTTTCTCCTTCAATCATGGAGAAAATATCGGGTGATATTCTTGTCATAAGTGCACCAATTAGTTAATTGAATGTTGTTTCACCTAACAATCACTTAAGTTGATTTGGAAAGGCACCTTCCTCATCTATTTTTCTATTTTGGTCTGATTTGAGTTGACTAGAGTGATTTAAGGTGCCTCCAACAACTTTTGGTGACCCAGTTGAGTTCAGTTCACTTCATCAGAGCTGAATTGAGTTAGATATGCACCCCTACCCATTGATTGACATATCGTTGAGTTCTATTCAATTAGACTCAGCCATTACTGCCTCTGATTCAATTAGGGCTCATTTAGAGTCAATTGTGGTTGTGATTAGTGGTTAACTGATGTGTTCTAGTGTGGCTAACTGATAGCTAAGACACTCTCATGTTACCAGTTCGAATGAGCTCCTTGGGATTCGAATTGTATTACTATTCATGCAAGTGTATCACATTGTATCTCTACTTTTGATTATTGAATACGTTCTTACAGCTGCAACTCCTAATTGCAGTGTGTTTCATGTCAAATTTCTTATGCAATTGATTTTGAATCTTTGTGAATTGTTCCTTGATCCCAAGATTACTATGACTCAATTTTCACATTGTATTAGAGCCATGGCGGGACAAGGATCTGCTTCTTGAACAGATTCCTTGATGGATCTATGATGCATTTTGAGCAAAAATATAAAAAATTCTAGCACTGCACCAAAAGCCAAAGGTTCACCACATAAATCCTAACCAAAGGATTTGTTGATCAAGCTAGCTTGATTGAATAATATGGGTGTGATGCAAACCTAAAAAGTGCAATTTGTTCGACCTTACGGTGCCTTTTTTTTTGTAGGATTTTTGGAAGACTTCTACTGCATTCGCTATAGCAGAAAAATGGTTTCTTATGTGGATCATCTTACTCCTTTCAATTACCACCAGTGGAAGTGGGACATGGAGATTAAATTGCATTCCAAGGGACTCTACAGAGTCACAATGGACACCGAGATAGATCCAAACCACATTGTAGACAAAGCAAGATACTGGAACAAGATGGATGAAGCTTTTGGGTTTTTGTGCCTGTCGATTTCCAAAGATCTTCATTTCCATGTCATTGGTTTGAAGAATCCAAAGGAAATTTGGGATAAATTTGTTGATCTCTTTGATAAGCAAGATGACATGAGGATTTATCGGCTAGATAATGAGTTGATTTCTCTTCACCCAAGAAATTTTGAAACTCTCAATGAATTATTCACCAAATTTAAGCACCTAGTGCTCCAGTTGAAGCAGTGTGAAGTGGAGCAAGAGGTTGATCAACTCATTCTCTCCATTCTCTCCAAACTTGGACCGGATTACTTGGTATTTGTTTCGACATTCCACATCGAGAAGCTAACAACCCCAAATTGGAAAATTCCTTCTCTCAATGCCTTCATTGAGTCCCTCTGAAATGAGCATGACAAGATTGTACAGATGGGGATGATCAGATCCTCCAAATATCAAGTACTTTTTTCTTTGGGGTCCAAATATATGAAGGGTAAGGGAAAGAAAAATAATAAAAGACTAAGTTTGATGCTGCAAAGCCAAAGGAGAAGAACCAACAGCAAGAAGAGCCTTTCAGCTCAAAGAACCACAAGAACAAAGGGAACCAAGGCAAAGAAAAGGTCAAGTGTTCCTATTGCGGGAATGGATTTCACCATGACAATTCCTGCATGAAGACAAATCTTGTTGAAATGACTCTCCTTCTTGAGAGAAACAATATCAATCTTCTCGAGAGTGTTCGAAAGAGAGATAATCATAATTGGGACATCCATCTAGAAAGAGGACATGCCGTCATGGCAACTGTTCCGAAGCCCAAATCTCTCCTCATAGACTATGGGATTCAAACCATATTATAGCAAGTAAATAATCCTTTTCATTCCTGGACTTCGACAAAATAATTCCCATCCACATGGGGTATGATTCTCAGATCATTTCGAAAGGAAAAGGTACTGTAAAACTTGAACATGGAATATTTTTTGATGTTTTGTATGTACCCTCTTTGGCCTCCAATATGTTGAGTGTATATAAAATGAAACACACTGGAGTGCCCAAGAGAGTTACTTTCATCCCAAATGATGTTGAGATATTATAGTTGCATCTGGGAAACTCATTGCAACAAGCATAACAAATCATCATGCCAAGGCCTATGAGTTTTCCAGGTTTGTGTCGGATGAAAAGCCCACCGCTCTTCTGACTGATGAGAATGATGTCAGTAGGATTTGGAATGTGATATTTGGTCATTTGAACTTCAAATAATTGCATAAAATTCATAAAAATTACATGGTTAAATGCCTCTTAGCCATCAAAACTTCCAATGGAATTTGCAAAGGTTGCATTGTCGGCAAACACCCTAAGCACAAATTTGATTGGGGAAAGGAAAGCCATGCAAAAATTATTTTGTGGCTGATTCATTTTGATCTCAGTGGACCCGTCCTTCAACATCCATGAGTGATAAATGGTATGTACTCACCTTCATTTATGACCTCTCTAGATACACTTGGGTTTTCTTCCTAAAGAAAAAATATGAAGTTTTGGAAAGATTCATTGGGTTCAAAGCATCTGTTGAGAATGCCTCAGGGAGGAAGATAAAGTATCTCAGATATGATAATGGAAGAGAGTATATAAAGTTTGAATTGCTGCAAATATGTTCTTATATTGGGATCAAAATCTAACACTCCATTCCCTATACACCCTAGCAAAATGGTGTAGTGGAAAGGAAAACCAGGACCCTCAAAGAGATTATTACCTGGATGCTGGAAGCCAAAGGTTTGGCTGCAAAACTATGGGTTGAGGCTATGAATTTTTCTTCTCATATTCAGAACAGGGTCCCTCACTCTTCTGTGAAAGGAAACATTCCTTATGAAGCCTATCTTGGACACAAACCAGATGTGTCAAATTTCAAGGTTTTTGGATCCACTGCATGGGCTCGAATTCCACTTGACAAGAAGAAATATTTACAACCGCAAAGTATCGAATGTTTTTTTATTGGATATCCAGAAGAATAAAAGGGATTCAAACTTCTGAATATCAGAACCAAATAGACATTCATTGAGAGAAGTGTCCTCTTTGAAGAACCTCTCCAAGAGGTAGAACTAGTCGAGGAAAAAACTTTTGAAATTATCTCCTATTCGGCTGATCATTTGGATGATGAAAATGGGAGTGAAGGATATGATATTGAAGATATGATGTCTGATATAAGTGAGAAAAATATTTCAGGTTCAGAATCAGATTCTGATGTGTTGACTCATCTCCCAACTTGGGCCAAAAAGACACTCTCTTCCGCTGGGACAAATATTGGAAATCCTGCTGATCCAAGAAGAACCCGGTCTAATTTTCAAAGAGAAGGTATTTCTCTATCTTGTCATGATTCCTTGATGTCCAATACCTGATATTTGATGATTGGGTCTGATCCAAATCCATAATACCATGCTCAGAAATATTAGAGATGTAAATATGCAATAGATGAAGATTTCAACTCTCTCCGGAAAAATGCAACTTGGGAGCTAGTTTCCCTTCCACCTGGGAGGAAACTGGTTCAATGCAAGTGGGTATATCGGAAAAAGGTTGCTGCATATGGAAAAAAATGGAAGAAAATATAATGGATGGTTTCAAAATGTTTCTCCCAAGTTCAAGCAGTGGACTATCATTATAGCTTTGCACTGATGGCAAAGATGGATTCCATAAGGCTAGTTTTGGCCATTGCCGCATCCAATCATTGGGAGGTGCATCACATGGATGTCAAGAGTTCTTTTCTTCATGGAGAAATACAAGACGATATATACATGAATCATCCTAAAGGCTATACATCAGATCCTTCCTTGGTTTGTAAGTTGCAGAAATATTTATATGGGTTGAAACATGCCTCAAGATCTTGGTATGCCAAAATGGATGCATTTCTTCTCTCACAAAACTTCCATAGATGAAAATATGATCCTAATGTATATTTGAAGCAGTATGAAGATAATATTATGATCATAGTATTGTATTTGGATGATATTTTGATAACTGGAAGCACACTTGCTTCAATTTCCTTTATAAAAACTGCTCTTCATGATGCTTTTGAAATGAGCGATTTGGGCTTGCTGAGATAGTTTCTCGGGCTTGAAATCTCTCAAGACTATGATGGGATAATGTTAAATCAGTAAAAATATAGTGCATACCTGTTCATTAAGTTTAATATGGATTATTGCAAGGCTGCACCATTTCCTTTCCTCTTAGGAATCAGTCTTGAAGAGGGAAAATCCACTCCACCCATGGATTCCACAATTTACCGCCATTTGATCGGAATATTGCTATACTTGATACATTCAAGGTCTGATATTTGTTATGCCATGAATGATGTAGAAATGTATATGTAGAAAAATCATGATATCTATTGGAAGGCATCCAAGAGGGTCCTTCAGTACATTCAGGGCACTAGATCCTATGACATTCACTATGTTGTAGATTCTGAGCAAGAGTTGGTCAGTTTTACAAATTCTGATTGGACAGGGGATACCATAGATCGGAAGTCCACTTCCAGGTATGTTTTTATTTTTGGCTGTGTCCCCATTTGCTGGTACTATAAAAAGAAGGTTTCCATTGCACTTTCTTTAGCAAAGGCCGAGTACAGGGGAACAGTAAATGCTTGCATCCAAGAAGTTTGGTTGCAAGGCATTTTGTCTGAGTTTGATATTGGTAGTGCTTTATCCATAGTCATATTTTGTGACAACCAAATTTATATCAAGATATCAATGGATCCATTTCAGTGGTAGAGGATCAAACATGTTGAGATCCACATGCACTACATCAGGGATTTGGTGCATGACAGGACAATTGTTCTGCAATACTACCCCACAGATGAGCAAATTGCAGATATTTTCACCAAGAAATTAGTGAGAAAAAGTTCACTTATCTCTGTTCAATATTGGGGGTGAGTTCAACAGGGTGACCAATTACTTCTTTAGTGTTCATCTTGAGGGGGGGTTTTGTTCCTACTAGGTTTTCCCCTTTTCCTCACTTAGCATTATTTTTAGCATTTTAGAGTTACATTTTGTACAGGGTGACCTATGGCCTTTGTTTCTAGAGCCCTAGCATTTTATTTTTACTCCTCCACATGAGTATAGATTAAGGGGGGATGTTGGAGTCATTATCCAACCCACACATTTTTATTTGGTCAATTTGGCCTAATTTCCCACTTATCCTAAGTATTGACTCGAATTATTGACATCATCATCAACACACCAGCACACTCCTTGACATAGGCATCAACACCAACACACTCCTTCAATCAGGGAGGCCAACTAAGCTATCTCCTTCAATCAAGGAGGATAACTAGGCTTCCTCCTTTAATCAGGGAGAAAATATGGGGTGATCTGATTGTCATAATTGCACCAATTAGTTAACTAAATGTTGTTTCACCTGAAAATCAGTTAAGCTGAGTTGGAAAGGTGCCTTACTCATATAGTTGTATATTTTGGGATGATTTGAGTTAATTGGAGTGATTTAAGGCACATCCAACAACTTCTGGGAACTCAGTTGAGTTCAGTTCAGTTCATTGGAGCTGACTTGCATTAGATATGTGCCCCCACCTTTATTAATCTATCACAATAATATAGGGACTAAAACACAGTCTCATAAGAGATTTTAGTCAATTAAGCATGAAAATGGCATAATGGTGCTGCAATTGGAGTAGCAGCTCTGTATAATCAAATGAAAAATGAATAATACAATACAATTATCATGCAAGGTGCATGAATTCCAAGACAATTCAAATTCCCAAGGAGGCCATTCGAATTCAATGAATGGGTGTAGGTTAACTGACTGTAAGCCACAGTAAACACACCTAGTTAACCCATTGATCAAGTCCAGATTGACTCAATTGAGTCCTAACTGAATTCAGAGTGCAATGGATGACTGAGTCTTATTGAAAGTATCTTAGACACATGTCACTACATGCCAACCAATAAGTGGTAGCGCATAATTAACTCCAATGAACCCCGATGAGGCTAACTGAAGTCAAACTGGTCACCAGAGGTGGTTGGAGGCGCCTTAGTTGACTCCAGTTCATAAATATTAATAAAAATAATCAATATAATGAATGGAGGTGCCTTCACCACTTAGCTTAACTGATTGTAATAATCAGTTAGCAATTAGGTGCATTTATAACACTTAGATCACCCTCGAAATGCTCCCTATTTGAAGGAGTAAGCCGAATTAGCCTCCCTGAATGAAGGAGAAGGCTTAGTTGGCCTCCTTAACTGAAGGTAGGCATGGGTGTGCTCATGATGATGTCATAGTGTGCTCATCTGATGCCGATTAAGTCAATAAAACTTAGGATAGTGGTTTAACAAGGCCAAATTGACCAAATTAAGTGCGCATGTTGGGTAAATGTCTCCAACAACCTTTTGATTGACATGCAGTTGAGTTATATTTAGTTAGAATCGATCATTAATACCTCCGATTCATCTAGGGATCAATTAGAGTCAATTATGGTTGTGATTAGTGGTCAACTGATGTGTTTTAGTGCGGCTAATTGACATCTAAGCCACTCTCATGTTACCAATTTGAATGACCTCCTTGGGATTCGAATTTTCTTTCTATTCATGCAAGTGTATCACATTGTGTCTCTAGTTTTGATTATTGAATACATTCTTATAGCTGTAACGCATAATTGGAGTGTGTTTGATGTCAAATTTCTTGTGCAATTGATTCTGAATCTCTGTGATTTGTTCCTTGATCCCAAGATTATCGTGACTCAATTTTCACAGAGATAACCAGTGCTAACACCAGTGTTTAAATATTTTCTCAACATGCTTCAATAGCCAAATCCAATCGCTTACTATGTAGTCATGTGAATTGATTAAATAACCAAGGTATCTTGTACCATCAGATAAATGGGACACACAAACCTGAAAAAAGACTAATAACCTTAGAACAAAATAGATAGGCTTTCTTTATTCTCCAAGAGAAAAGATTTATGAGGATTTTTTTTTCAGAGGAAAAAATACCAATCTTTGTTATTCATATGAATCAAAAGACATCTTTTACAATATCAGCATGTTACTGCCAGATTCCATTGCCAACATCTTGACAAAACATAACAGCAGATATATCAAAACAAATCTGCATGAGGACTGTCCGATCTCAGAGCCTCCATCAACAGCTATAAATGACATACAAAGCAGCAGAAACAAAAGATAAAGTCTGATCATAGCAGACTTTTCTCATCATCCCTGTTAAAACATGTTAGATAGTACCGAGAATTCGAAGATGAACTTCAAACATAAACATATCAGAGCAGTACATGCTGACAAGAAGGACTCAATCATAGAACAGAAAGAGATAATCAAATCATAGCTATAACCATGCTGAAACATAAGAGATATACAGCTACTCTAAAAGAGATAAAGATTGCCTTGATTCACAATCATTCCATCCATAGATTTTGAAAATGAAACAACTCTCATTTCCAATTTCAGTCCTATTTTGGAGAGTGCATCTACCAACATGTTATGCTCACGATATGTATGTTTGAAGATCACCGGCGGGACCTTTTGAAGTATAAGTCTTATATCGCAACACTAGTGCATCAGAGATGGAACATCAAGTGCAGATAATCTGTTTAACCATGAGATAATAACCACAGAGTCCCCATATATCAGCTGAATAGGAATACCCATCAAGAGGCTGACTTTTAGAATTGCCCAGCAAGCCAATAACTCTGCTCTAGTGTTAGAGCTTCTGCCACAACCCATGGAAAAGCTAAAGAAATGCATATCATTGATATAAATAAAAAAACTTGATCCTCCCATTTTTTTCGTAGCAGCACCATCAAAAAATCCACAAGGAAAACATTTTGATGGTTTAGGTCCAATATTGCGAACTTTGCAGATTTTCAAAGGCACAGGGAAAGAAATAATCAGCCCTTCAATTTTAGCAATCAAAGCAGGGATGGAAGGTTTCTTATCTTCAAAAATGCAGAGATTACAGGTAAGACAAATTCCCCAACATATAAACAGAGGTAAGAATAAGTAAGGGGCAGAACTCGCAGAACAGGTGAACCATCGGTCCAAGTAGGAGTGAATAGAGCTGAAACTAGGGAAAGAACAACTGAATTTTCTCTCGAAGAAAGAGTAAATACGGGCAGAAAAAGGACAGCAGAAAAAAAAGGTGATGGATATCTTCCATGTTTCCTTCACAAAGGATACAACGAATAGGCCCATTTATACCTCTAGAATGTAGTTGCTCCCAGGTTAATAACTTCCCAAATATCAAAAGCCAGATAAAACATTTGATTTTCAGAGGGATAGGAAAAGACCACAAAATTTTCAGAACCTTGTCATTTAAATCTATACAGCAGTGGGAGATTATACAGGAATAACCTTCAGCAGCTGTTAATGGCCCAATATAATTATTGTGGGACCAAATTAACATATCACTTTGATCAGTAAGCCGAATACGACCATATTCCAGACCTCTTATATAATTATCCCAAATGGATTTCCAATCACCTGTAAGATCAAGTTCTTCTGCAGAAAACCAGTAACCTTTGGCATTTGAAGTATAATTGCGATCCTGGGCTAAGGAACAAAATCCATAATCCTCTAGATAGTCTCTCAAACCTCTAGGCAGAAGAAAAGAGGATCCGAGCCCCACAATAGGATCGGCCCCCAAGCTAATGGATTCACCATTACCAACTTGCCAAGAAGTTCCTTTACCAATCCAGTTAATGGTAGCAATGAAACCCTTCCATATAATAGAGGCATTATTAAAAATGAAGTTCTTTTCCCTGATCCAAAGGTGAAAGGGCTTATTTTTCATATATTTTGTCAAGATAAGGACATTCCAGATGCCTTTGCTATGGACAGCCAGCCAGAAAGATTTCATTCTCAAAGAAAAACTAAAGTTAGGGAGATGCTTAATTCCCCATCCACCATGGGAAGTAGGCCGAACCAAAATATGCCAATCCACAAGATGATATTTTTTATTCTTAACAGAAGACCCCCACAAAAAGGAGAATATCACTTTTCTGAGTTTATCTAGAATAGAGGAAGGTATCAGAACCAGTGACATCCAGTAGATAGGTATGCTAGAAAGAACAACACGAATAAGAACAAGTCTACCTCCCATAGAAAGAAGCATGTTTGTCCAGTGGGAAATTTTCTTTTCAAATTTCAAAACCATCCAAAGCCAATCTTTTACCAAGTAACCACTTGGTTTCAAGAAATATCACAAGTACTTAAAACCTTTCCGAAAATCATCAGACCTGTAAGGGAGGATACCAGAGATTCTTTGTAGTATTGCCTCATCCACACCTTTTTGCAAAAAACAAGATTTATTCCCGTTAATAGACATACCTGAGGCCTCACAGAAGATATCCAGTATGCCTTTGAAAGCCAGCCATTCTTCATAGGAACCCAGACCAAATAAAATCACATCATCTACAAATAGTAGATGAGTGAGAGATAGCTTAGAAGAGACTTTTATGCCTTTAACTTTCCCACTTCGTTTTGCCTCCTCAATCAAGAGACTGAGCCCTTCTATAACCAGAATGAATAGTAAGGGGGATAGAGGACATCCTTGTCTTAAACCCCTCGAGGCAAGAAATAAAGAGGAAGAAGATCCATTTATAAGAACAACAAAATTAGCTGAGGAAATGCAGCCCAGGATCCAATTAACTCCAATAAGGGGTACACCTATTTGAATAAGGAGAAGTCGAATGAATGTCCAATTAACTCTGTCAAAGGCTTTAGATAAGTCCAATTTGAGGATGAGGGCACATTTATTTTTGGAGTTGACAGAGTGCAGAACTTCCTGAGTAATAGTAATGGGTTCCTGGATAAGCCGATCCTTTAGAAAGCCAAATTGTTGGGGAGAGATGGAAGCATCCAGAAAGGGTTTATGCCTCATAGCTGCAATCTTGGAAATAAGTTTATAGAAGAGATTACATAGGGATATTGGACGATAGTCAGCAAAAGAAACAGACAGATCTGTCTTAGGGATAAGAGATAGAAAAGTAGAATTGAGAGTAGGAGCCACTCTGCCTGAGGTTCTAGCTGTTTCCACCACTTTAACAAGGAGAGGACCCAATAGATCAAAAAAGAACAAGTAGAACTCAACTGGCCAACCATCTGGTCCAGGAGCCTTATCTTTTTTAAAGAGTTTAAGAGCCTTTTCCACTTCCATAATAGTAACAGGGTTAGTAAAGGAATCTTTATCTTCCAGGCTGATAAAAGCAGGAAAAATACGTATAACCTTCAACTGAGATTCTAGATTTGACATCTTGTCATCTTTAAACATAGTCTTGAAATGATGAATACCAAGGGCTTTTAGATTTTAATCATCTTTTAGACTCCAAATAGCATTATGGTTTTTGCACGCTGAAGCCACCGCATGAAAATACTTGGTATTAGCATCTTCTTTAAGCGCCCAGGTAATTCTGCTTTGAAGTCTAGTAGAAGATATTTCATGATCAGTCAACTTTTTAAGAGCTACTTTGAGAGAGCACAGCTGAAGATGCTATTCTTGATTTAATATAGCTGACTGAGAGGATTGGAGAAGAGAGCTAATTTCCTTTTCCAAAGCAGCTGATTTATCTTTCATTTTTAGTGCTGCAGATTTAGTCCAAGATTTTACCTTATCTTTTAGAATCCGTAGTCTGCAGGAGAGTTCATTCATGGAATCCAAAGAGGGATCCGACTGAATAAGAGGCCATTCAGAACGAACCATCTAAACAAATTCTTCATTTTCTAGCCAAGAATGATTGAACTTAAAAGGATAAGCACAAGGTTTTTGTTGGTCTATCCATTCCAAGACAATAGGAAAGTGATCAGAAATCCCACTTCTGTGAGTCCAAGATCTATACTTTGTCAGAGAGCTGATCAGCTATTCCGACAACAAAAAACGATCTAGCCTTTTAGAAATACCATCTTCCCCAATCCTTCCATTCCTCCAGGCAGGCCCAGCACAGGGAGGAGCAACATCCACTAAGTTATGATCAGAGAAAAGATTCGTGAAAAAAGAACCCAAAGGATCTGGAAGGGCTTTGGATCCCCAAATTTATGAAGCATTCAAAGTAAGATTAAGATCCCCTGCTAAGATGAGATTTGGCAGAGAAAAAAGACCTCCCGAAGCTGCAGCATTCTAGAAAGAATCACGATTAAGATAAGGACCATAACAGTTTAATATAGAGAGTTTAAGTGAAGATCCCTGGCTCGAGGTTTTCAGTAGAATACCAGCAACAGTCTGAAATGCTTTGCACTTAATATTTTTCAGATTCCAGCCAGAGAGTATACCTCCAGAGAGGCCAACAGAACTAAGAGCACAGAACTCCCAGCCCGGACAAAGTTTAGAAAAGGCATATAAAGCAGGATATTGATCAGTCATGGTTTCTTGAAAAAGGACAACATCAGGAGAAAGTACAGACAGCAAATGACGGAGGCTCTTTTGTTTGGCCAGACTCCCCAGGCCACGAACATTCAGTGAAAGTATGCGCATTAAGAAACTGAAGAGTTAGGGGTCGAAGCTCTAAGGACCCATGGAGAAGGAGAAGAATGAGATCTCTCTGCTGCTTTTAATCTCTCAGAAAGAGGAGTATAGGGATCCTGGACAGAATCAAAAGGTTCTAGAGGGGGTTTAGAAGACTTTTTCTTCTGTCTAATAGTGACATTTTCAAAACGGATTGAATCTAGAGGGAGAACCGAGGGGGAGAGGGGTGTCTTGTCAGAAAAAATATTTAAAGATTTTTTCAAAGAAGGATCGGCAAAGGAAGGGGAGGCTACGGGGCTATTAGGGGACGAACCAGAATACCGGGGCCTAGTCTAGCCAGATGAGGGAAGAGGGGGGAAGTCAGCCTCAAAAAATAGAGGAACTGGAGAAATGTCAATCGGAGGGGTAGAAGAGGGATTAGAACAGAGAATAGGAGCTGAGGGAGGGCCAGAAGCAATGGCAGAAGGAGAAGACTCCTGAATCAAATCAGTCAGATGGGGTTCCATCGGTTCAGGCATCCTAGGGGAAATACAGGAAGGAATAACATTAGAAGGAAAAGTCACTTTTCTGCTGCTGATCACTGAATCAATAATGTCCAGATCCACATCTAACACATCCCCAAATAAAGAAATAGCATTATTCAGCTTACCAGAAGCGGGGACATTTTGAACCGGAGTAGAACAATCCTTTGTTAGAGAAATTAAAGGGGAGTTTACAAAGGAATCATTCAAAGAACGTCTAACAGGCTCATGACGAAGAGAAGGACATTCACGATGCAAATGTCCTGTCTCTTGACAAATACTGCATCTAAAAGGAATGCCTAGAAAATCCAAATGTTGTATAAACAAACGCTCATGACAGAGTATCTCAACTTCAGCTGGAAGGCCTTTGGTGATATCAATTTCAACCAATATTTTCACCTTTCTTTTATCAAAGGAGTTCATGAAGTCATCCTCTAAAGCCACAAACCTACCAATAGTATTTCCAACACCTTCCATAAGAGATCGGTTCCATAGCGGGAGAGGAAGCCCTGGGAGAATTGCCCACAAATGACGTTTTTTCACTCTTTCTCTAGCAGGATCAAAATTAACATGCCAATGATCCAGCACTAGAGAGCCATTACCCACTCACCATAAATAGCTTAGAACATCAGTGGCATGAGACTCCTCTAAGAATACAAAAACGATCCATCCCCAGACCAGTAAGTTGATAGTTGGAACATAGGTTAGAAATGGTTTCCAAAATTCAGTAGCCCAAGATAACCAGTCCTTTTTTTCCATGGAAAAATATTCCAGCCTACCAATTAAAGCTCAACGACTCAGAGCTTCCACCCTTTCCATATAAATATCCCTACCAACCACATAACGAAGTTTTCCTTCCAAGGTTTTGTAGGCCTTAGCCTTTCTACGCCTCTGAAATCGGGCAGGATCATTGGCCATTCTAGGGTTGGGAGACCCATTATAGGTCTCCCCCATCAGAAACAAGGGCAAAGATCTCCAGAAGCAGTCCACAAATACATGACAAAGTCCCAACAAATAGCAGAAAAACCAAGTTCAGGCCCCGGGTAAAAGAACACACAAAATAGGAGGGCTCTATAACAAAACCAAGGAGAATAACCTCTGATATCAGATCCTGGATAGTAAAATAAAAGAGTAGGACAGACTAACCCCCAATGCCGAAAACAGTCCAGATTGCCAATACGTTCCACCACAGAACAGAAACTCAATAAAAGCAGATAATCCACAACAGAACAGAAACTCAATATATGCAGATAATCCAATATCAATCACCAAGCAGATGTATAGCAGAGTATCATGTGCCAAACTGGAAATCTCTGATATCAATCCCAGCAAAGAAATGAAAACACTATATAAAATAGCCCTTTAAAAGGAGGTTGCAAATAGATTCCATGACCGACAATCTCATTACAACAACATATCATATCATACCATCACAGCAAGCAGTGACAATATCAGACCTCGGACAAATGCTGAATATCAAAAGGGCACTGATACAAATGCTTATATGAAAATCACACTGATAGGATCAAAATATAGGATTACCCCAAAATAGATACTATTATAGAATCCCAAATACAATCGCCGGCATGAAAGGTCACACTGATAGGATCGATATATAGGATTACCCCAAAACAGATACTATTTTAGAATCCCAAATACAATCGCCGGCATGAAAGGATAAATAATCACTAGCAAACAATAAAACCCCAAATAAATCCGAATAATAACCAGAACCCCACAACTTAGAACGAAACCTGGGAGAATAGTCTGCAAGATCAATACCGACAGAAATATAAAGTCCAACGAGCAGAATCCAGAGAGTCAAGGATTATCTCATACAATATCGGCCAGATAATAATCTCAGCGAATAAGATAAGACCATATAACCTTAAATTAAAGCAATCTAGATCGTATCATCTCTGATATTAGCATTCAAATGAGAGATAATAATAAAACCTCATAAAACCAATTACAGACCAGAATGCAATTGGGCACACAATTTATGAAAACAACCAGCAAAAAATCCCCAACAACAGCAACGTCGATATAACTATATAATCAATAGTCGTCGATGAATGCGCCAACCCTAACAGCACTGAATCAAGTACCCAGGAAATAAACCCCACAAACAGACAGAAAAAGAGGACGTGAGAAATAGCCCTCAATACAAACCCTAAAAATTTCAGACAGTTAAAAGGCTCCCCTTGAATCCAAAAATCAAAGAATGATTATTCATTCTCATAATCAAAGCTAGGGTAAACAAACAGCCGCCAGATTTAGCGAGGGTTACCAAAAATGCAGGAACACCCACTGGTTAAATGACCATTCCCTAAGGAATGTTGACCAGGAGACAAACTGACGTGGTGAAAAATAGTCAAAACCCCATAATAAAACAACTCCCAACAAACTCAAAGCAAAAGGACATGTCATTGTACTAGGACGGACAACATATCCAGAAAATGTAGTTCGCCACCCTAATCGACGAACGAAGAAGGTGTAAATGAACCAACAAAATTGATAATTCCCACTTTTTTAATACTGGTTGGTACTAGTCCTCGAGAGAGGAGGGACTCCAGTTGTCGGGTGCGGCAATGGAAAATAAAAGGCAGACCAATAATACCCTTACAAAAACCAGATGGAGGGTATCGGAGCAAGAGGGCTTGGCCAAACGAAACCAAAAAAAGCCAAAAATGCCAAACACAGAAAACCCTAAACGCCAGGTAACAAAATATAGAAGAACAGAAAAGGGAAAACCCAATTAGCGAGTTGGCCAGAACCTGGTAGGAGCAAAAGTCCCGAATCCATTCCGGCTTATGCTCGTGATAACTTCTAGCAACCTGTAATCATACCCTCGAACGCCCATCTCCTCGGCTGTCTGCTCGCTCCAGAAGTTCGCTCCCTAGCTTATGGCTCAATTTATGAGGATTTATAGACAACCTAGACACATTACATAAGTGGGATATCAACACATGATAGTGATACAATTATTCATAAGAGGTCATCCCAAAGATCATAATATCATCGACAAACAACAAGTGAGAAACCAAAAGACTTTGCCCATACTTTATACCGGTGATAGTGTTCTTCGAGCAAGCTTTCTTGATCGACCTACTAAAACCTTCCATAACCAGAATAAAAATTAAGGGTGATAAGGGCAATCCCTATCATAACTCTCTAGAGGTGGAGAAGAATTCTATAGGATCCCCATTTACCATAACAATATAAGAAACTAAAGATACACATCCCATAATCTATTTCATTGGCTTGCAACGAAGACCAATATGGATTAAAATGAGATGAAGAAAACCCCAATGAACACAGTCATATGCTTTCTGTAGATCTATATGGAGAGAAAACGATTTATGTTTTCTTTTGTGAGCACTATAAAATACTTCATGTGACCACTTTCCCATGATTCTGTCGCATGTCGACACTTCCATGATGACACTTCATGAAATTCATTGAAAAAACACCTAACTTGGAGGACCCATATCTTAATTTCTGTAACTCCATTTGACCTCATCTCTGCATTGTTGGAAAGATATTTCAGTTAGCTAAAACTTTCTAGAAGATGCCAAAGTTTGAAAATGTTCAGAATACCATAAAAATGAGTTTTTTTAAGTGTACGTGAGTTTCCTTAAGGAAACCCGTGTACGTACCCGACTTTCTCTATATAATACCCGCGTACGCCTCCCAAAAATGTCAAAAATATATATATATTGAAATTTAGGTAATTTGGGTAGTTTGGGTAGTTGTGCAACTGACTCCTTTATTTGTAACTACTTTGTGTTTGACCCTAACTCTTCGTAAAGCATATAAATATAGGTAGGGATGTCCATGAGAGGGGACTTGAATCTTTTGCATTGTCATGCTGGAGGAATTGGGACTCTCTTTTCCCACACCTTTTCCCTAGAATCTTTATCCTTGTGTTGCAGAGCTTGGAGGTGAGTTCCTTGGAGAAGAGAAGTAGAAGAACCAGATCAAGGTTTCATGAGGTGCCGAACTTGAAGAGAAGGTATACTTGTACTTGTTTTCAAGATTAATAAAGATGTGATGTCCTTCTTCTTCCCAAATCATTGTTTAATGTGTGATTGAATCTTTGTTTATGATCAGATTTTGATGTTAATCAGATTATTATTTCATGTTTCTTTGATTATCATTAATTTATATGTGGTCATATTGGTTTGAGGAAGGTATAATTCGTTTTGCAAGTCTCTTGGAGCAAGAGGAGCAAGAAGAGGATTGAAGGGCTGCTTGGATCAACCTTTGTTTGGCTAAGGTATGAACCATTCTAATCTTTGATATTGCTTATATATGCTTGTTGAACATTATGCATCTCTCTTTCAACCCCAGTACGTTGATGGCCTCTTAAACCCTATCCATAGGAAACTTTCCTTTACAACAGAAATGGCGACTCCGATGAGGAGAGCCTTGTTTGTTTGGGGTTTTTCTATATTTCTTTCAGTCTTTTGTAAGTTTGTAGGTCCTTCTTACAAGTTAGGAACACCTTTTGAGTTTGTTGGAACACCTTTCCTGCCTTCCTAGGTCATTTTTTGACCCTTTTTGTGCTTTTTGTCATCCATACGCGACTTTCAAGCTAAACAGTCGCATGTTTGTGTTGTATACATGACTTGCACTACCTGCAACTCGCATGTCATACGTGACATACCTTAAGGAAACCCGCGTATGCACCTGAATTTGTGTTCTTTCATCATTTTTTAGGGTTTTTGGATGATTTGAGGGTTGTTTGTAGGATATTCAAGGGTCCTTTGCATGTGCATGACTGCTGAGAGGTTGTTTTATCTCTATTAGGTGCTCTTTGTCTATCTTGTAAGTCTCTTTCAAGTCTTTGAACTTGTTTTTGCTGCTTTCCACCCCACCTCCTTCTTTGGCTTGACCTTGTTGGACAAGGTACTAAGCAGTCTCTATTTGTAGGTTTAGATTGATACTTGGGACTTCTTGACCTGTGTTTATGTCAGTCTTATTTCTCAGTCTCTTCATTCCAAATTTGTTGGCTTGTTTACTTTTGTGAGCCTTCCTTCCAACAGAGGTTATATCCAACTTTAGGGAAACCTAGGGTTTGTTTGTGGGGTGTAGAGTAGTTGTCTATTTGCTTTGCTTATAGTACTTGCTTGCATTAGTTGATAGGTCGTTTTTTCTTTTGCATTTATAAAAGAAAAAGAAAAAAAACACATGTTTTCTTTATATGCATGTATATTAGTTTTTTAGTCTAGATTGCATGGCATATCATTGTTTTTAAAAATAAAAATAAAAATAATTTGTTCTTTTGTGGCTTTCAAGTTTCTATTTGAAAAAGAAAAAGAGAATAGTTTTTGCTTTTTGCATTTCATTTCTCATTGCTTAGTCATTTTGTTTCAACTTTGAGTCAAAACACCACATAAGTTTCATGCCATTTACCCTCTGGCTAAAAATAGCCCTTAAAATAAATGATATAATTTAAAAATTATTAGCAAGTTTTATTTTATAGGGTCATACACCAACTAGCTTAGGCTAGACTTGTGGATTAGGGAGTTTCAACTCTCCACAAGTGTTTAAATTTCAGACATTGTTGGCCAATCACTAGGTAAATCCTATTCTATGTTGATTGTATCTGGGAAGCTCCTCTCAAATAGGAGTTAAGCATGAGGCTGCGTGGAGACTTGGACTGAGGAGACAACCCTCTGATTCCTTTCCAAAGCGTAGACCAAGGTTTTTGTGCATATGGGGATTCTGTCTTAGATAGGGTTTCGAGATTTGCTACCCTGCCCATGCGTATGAACCAAGATTGCGACTGTCCCCCCAGACTGTCAACATAGTTAAGGTAGTCTTTAGTCTCTTTGACATCTAGGGTTCATACATAGGTACACCGGAAGGCTATTTCTGGTTGACCTTGGATGGGCTTGGAAGGTAACCCCGGTAGAAGGTGTGGGAGGGTGGTGGGTGATTCCCCCGCTTGCACCTTAGAACATCTATAGGGATGCCAAGTAACTGTCTATCATCTTTCTTCTAGAAAGCATATCTTATACCTGTTTGTCAGTTTGGATTTAGGAATTTTAGTGAGTGCTCTATGGTTTGTCTGTACTTAGTTTTCCTTCAGGTGTGTGCTTTGCACTTTTGGTTTCCTGTCAACGTTAGACATTGTCTTATTTTTTTAAAATATGGATAACACCCATTTGAACACCAACCAAGAGATCCCCATGCTGGGAACTCCTTGTACTATTCCTCTCAAAGAAAATGTTGGTGTTCCTTTGATGGCCACCCCGAATCTACCTAGATTCACCCTACGGCTACCAGTGTGGTTGTTTTCCACTCCAACTGTCCTGAACACTCCTGATGCTTCTCAAGCAAGCTCCTTATATCAAGGGCATCAAAACACTGCTTCCCCTTTTCCTATAGTTGATTCTCCTCCTCCTTCTTCCTCATGCGGTGAAAGTACAGATACTAGTAACCGACAGTCTAAAAGGAGTAAAAGAAGGAGGAATAGGAAGAAGACACATAAGAAAAGGGGCACTCGTTCAAACTTTGAAAGTCCATTTGATCCTCACCACCTAGCCTCTATATTTCATACTGAGGGCATCAGTTCAACCTCTGATGTTCAAGTTGGACCTCCCCATCCAACCTCTGCAAGTCATGTTGGATCCATCCACCCAGCCTATGAAGTTCAATTTGGGGGCACACACTCAATTGTTGCAAAGCATGTTGATCCTAATCATTCATCCTCTATGGTTCATGCTGTTGGTTCCCATCCAACCTATGCAGGTCATGTTGGACCCAATCTCTTAGCCTCTGCAATTCATGCTGGGGGCAGTCTTTCATCCTTTGTGGTTCATGTTGAAGACAATCCGTCAACCACTGCGAGTCATGTTGAAACTGTTGGAAAGACTACCCGTTCAAAACACAAGCCCAAGTTTCCTTCTAATCTTTGTGAGGGAGATGACCTTACTTATAAATTCCCTTCCATTGCATAGGTGCGAAGAGTTTGGTTTCATGGTCATCCCGTTTTTGAACATCTTGAAAATTTTCAACAACCAACCTCTCTTAGTTAGGTTGGACCTAGTCACCCAGCCTCTGGTGGTCATGCTGGGGGAAAATTCTTAGCCTCTGTAGCTCATGCTGAGAGAAAATAGTCATCCACTGCTAGTCATGTTGACACCATTGAAAAAACTTGTCATTCGAAGTGCAAAATTAAGTTCCCTTGTAAGCTATTCGAGGGAGATCATCTTAGTCACCAGTGCCCTATTATTGCAGAGGTGTGAAGAGTGTGGTCCAAGAATTAAGAATTCCCTTCTCCTAAATAACCTATAGTTTCTCAACAACCTACTCAACCTTTGGTTGATGAAGTGGTCATACCAATCTCAGCTTTGGTCGATCCCACTCTTCCTTCAGAGAGTGATCTTTATGTGATTGAACCAATGTCATCCTTGGTCAATCCCACTCTCCCTTTGGAGAGTGACTTTCATGAAGCAGTTGAATCGATTCCATTGTCGTACAATCCCACTCTTCCTTTGGAGAGTGAAGTTTCTGCTAGTCACATTTTCTTCACTGCTAGTTCAGAACTTACTAAACAAGGGGGCACTGAACTTGCTTCAGATCAACCCCCACCAAGCTCTTGGATTGCTTCCTTTGATTGGGATAGCCTAATTAAGCTATGCCTTCCTTCTAATACAACTTTCCAGATAAAGGTCAAAGTTGAACAATACACAATTTTTCGTTGTATTGGTGATGAAGGAGCCTCAGTTAGTATCTTATCTACTCGTGCTTGGCAAGGCATGGGATCTCCTAGCCTTGTGTCAACTGCTAGTCAATTACTAGCATTTGATAGAAGAACTTGTATAGACTTGGGAATTCTTACTCAAACACCTATTACTTTGGGTGGGAAGACCGTCTTAGTTGACTTCATGGTGATAGAAGACCCCTTGGACTTCAATATGCTCCTTGGACGTTATTATGTCTATGCCATGCAAGTTGTTGTGTCAACATTATTTCATGTGATGTACTTTAGTCATGGCGAATAAATTGTCACTATCGATCAATTGGATTTTCTTGATCCGTCTCCTGACCCAACTAGAGACCAGGTCTTTCCTTTATTGATTCCCAGTGTTTCTATAGACACTACCCTGCCACAGGTGAGCTATGTGGCCTCATGTCCTTTGCGTTCAATTGCTATTGAGAAGCAGCCTCTGTTTTCATGCTTACCTTCTTGGGACTTGGTCCTAGTAGTTGACCATGTGAGTCATCCTAGACAGACTATGGAGCCAGCTCTCCACTCTGTCAACCCATTTGAAAGTTTAGAAATGTGTCCTATCTCATATCATCTCCTTCCTTCGGATGAAGTCTTCCTAGAGTCTTTGGTACAGTCTGGCCTTCTATTGGATGTTGGTTCAATTGTCACTAATTCTAACCCTATTTTTCCTAGTAATCCCGACCTTTCTTTTCATGTTGGTCTTGTTGAGTCTTTTGACTCTCCCTTTGAACAGCAAGTTAGTGATCCTAATGAGTTTGATTTTTCATATGAATTTTTCAACTCTTGTGATACTGAGTTTGTTCCTACAGACTCTATCTCCCTTGTTGATTTTTTCTCTCCTTCTGAGGTTGATCTTACTGATTATAAACCCTTGATCCTTGGTGCTATAGAATCTTCTTCAGTCGATTCTACCTTGGATTTACCGTTTATAGAAGATAGAAAAGTCGCATGTGTTTCTGCCAAAGTAACTTGCATCATAAGTTTTCTTTTGAATATGATCCCGATATTGTTGTTTCTTGGAGACATGATTCTTAGTTGGATTCAAAACTATTTACTAGAATTGTCTTGTTGTTCAAGCTGTAACTACATTTGCATGTGCCCTGCTCGCGCTTATGAGCCTAATGCTAGATTCCACTCTTTTAGGTCGTTTTATAAGCCCTCATCTTTGTTCTCATCATCGCTAAGCCTTGTATCATTTTGCCTTTGCAACTTGACACCTTTGAACTTGAGGAGACGTCCCCCGTGTGTCCTTATCTTGCTCATGTTCCTTGCATTATGCATAGTTTTATTCCTCGCGCTTGGAACTAGTTTCGCTTGCCCCTGACACTCGTCACCTCGCATTTAGAGCATTGTTTCTGCTCTCCTTCGAGCTCGTTAAAAATAGTAAGGAGGCTGCTAGTTTAATTTTCTGGACTTGTTAAAAATTCATGGGAAATATATTGATTTTATTTAGGCCTAGGTCTGACTCCTCAAAATAGACTTGACTTCTGAGTAAACTTGTCCGTTTAGGGTCGTTAAGAATATGTGAATGGGTATCCACATTGGTGGTAGGTTATCACTTTCTTGGACCATGTGGAATAATACGAGAAAGGAACACTCTCTATTCTTCGAAATTGAGAAGAGTATTCTCAGGAATAGGTTTATCATTTTTCTGGACCTAAGGGACTAAACTTACGGAAAAGGAACCCCTAGTATGAGCTTAGTTTTCCCTTTTTCGTGCTCTGGCCCGAAACATGAAAAAGATTTCAAGTGTACTTTATGTCTTTGTCATGCTCATTAAACCCTAAAGAACAAAGCATTGAGTTTATTGTTGTAAGCCCCATTTCTCATAATCAAATAAATATTTCCGAGTGATCTTGCCTTCCTTCACACTCGTAAAACTTAGGCTATATGTTGCTTTTGAAGGAGCGTTGGGTAGGTCACGTAATTTAATCTTTTTCGGACCTTCCTGACTAAATACGAAAAAGGTGTGGCTCATGTCTTCAAAAGCTAAGAGAGTTCTTCTGTGGTTTGTTTTATACTTTTCTGGCCTCAGGAGACTAAATTGTACGAAAAAGCACCCCCCTAGAGTCTTCTTTGGAGTTTTCAGAGTCTCTAAACTATGAAAACACCATTGAGCATGTACTAGTTCAGGCTCATAAAATCCACGAATTAGTGCTTTATCAAGCATTCTTCTGTCTCTTCTTCGAGCTTGCAAAAAATGAATATGGTCTCGAGTTTTCTTTCTTGGACTCGTTAAACCTTTACAAGAAAGAGGGGAAGGGAAGTTCATTCACATGTTTTTTACATCATGGCAGCAAGTCTTGTTTCCTTGAACAAAGAACCAGTTTTGAGTCTATCAATAGTTGGGTCCTAGTATTTTGACCTTATCATGATTCAAAGTTTCTTACTCCTCTAGTTGGTCTCTTTTTCAATTATATGGGGAATCTGTCAATGTCTCCTACATTGCAGATTTGTGTCATTGGTCCTTTTTTTTTAAAAGCTACCTAAGTCACTTCTGTGTCATGCTCACTATTCAAGGATTAAACCTTTGTCGGCCATTCTGCAATTACCTTGACCTTTTGTGTCAGCCATTCTACAGTTGCCTTGACCTTTTGTTTCATCCATTTCCTGGTATTATTTCATTCCATCATGTCTTCGGCATTTCTTGTCATGAAATTCAGTACCAATTCTAGATCCAATTAGTCTTTGACTTACCTCATGTTGGCTAATGAAGGATGCCTTAATGCCTTCCTTCCAAAAGATCTCTTCCTATTGACTACAACACATCTTGCTTTGGGGATGAGATTTAGAGTTTCTATGGCAGTACCTTGGGATTGCAGTCATCAGTGGAAATTTCCCTCGCTATTGGGTAGTGGGAATACCTTAATGTCTCCTACTCAATGGATTCTTCAAGTGTTCGACTTCAAGTCCTTGTACTCACACTTGCTAGAATGTACTAGGTACCTTGGGGACCATTTTAATTAATGGTGGTTTCCCTCGTGTTTGTTAACGGTTTTCATCATTGACCGGTGATCAAATGGTTTCCTCCATGTTCGACCTCAACTCCTTTATTCACATGGTTAGGATTCGTACCTTTTGGGCGGTTTGGATTGAAGACCTTGGGCCGACAATAGCATCATAATTTTGCTATTTCCCAAGCTGAGCAAGACCTTGTTACATTTTATATGACATTTTGTTGAGACATAGATCCACCTTGTATTCTTGTGGCTATGATCAATTGTTGAGCATGGAACCACCTTGTTCATTTGTGGCCATGACTCCTTTAGATTTGATATGGTGCCTTTTGCATATTGAGCGAACATGATAGTTTCATGAGTTATACATATGTTGGATCCGCCTGTATTTTTATGGTGATGATTTGTATATGGACTTTTAGGTCCCAGAGATCATTTTTGTCTAACATTTATCTCTCTTTCAGGTACCTTTGTTTGAGCCTTTTGATCTTGGATTCTCTGCTCTCTCCATACTCAGTTGTTTCCTTTATAATGCATTTAGGCTATCATCTTCCCCTCTAACCTCATACATTAGGGGGCATCTATTATAGCTTAAAATGACACATCTCTACCTGTGACCACTTTCCCATGATTCTGTCGCATGTCAACACTTCCATGACGACACTTCATGAAAGTCACTGAAAAAACACCTAACTTGGAGGACCCATATCTTGAGTTCTGTAACTCCGTTTGACCTCATCTCTACAATGTTGGAAAGATATTTCAGTTAGCTAAAAAAAATTTATAAGACGCCAAAGTCTGAAAATGTTTAGAATACCCTAAAAATGAGTTTTTTGAAGTGTACATGAGTTTCCTTAAGGAAACCTGCGTACATACACGACTTTCTCTATATAATACCCGCGTACGCCTCCAAAAAATGTCAAAAAATATATATTTTGAAATTAGGGTAATTTGGGTAGTTTGGGTAGTTGTGCAAGTGACTCCTTCAGTTGTAACTACTTTCTCTTCGACCCTAAATCTTCATAAAGCATATATATAGAGGTAGGGAGGTCCATGAGAGAGGACTTGAATCTTTTGCATTATCATGCTGGAGGAATTGGGACTCTCTTTGCCCACAACTTTACCCTAGAAGCTTTCTCCTTGTGTTGCAGAGCTTGGAGGCTGAGTTCCTTGGAGAAGAGAAGCAGCAGAACCAGATCAAGGTTTCATGAGGTGCCGAACTTGAAGAGAAGGTATACTTGTACTTGTTTTCAAGATTAATAAAGATGTGATGTCCTTCTTCTTCCCAAATCATTGTTTAATGTGTGATTGAATCTTTGTTTATGATCAAATTTTGATGTTAATCAGATTATTATTTCATGTTTCTTTGATTATCATTAGTTTATATGTGGTCATATTGGTTTGAGGAAGGTATAATTCGTTTTGCAGGTCTCTTGGAGCAAGAGGAGCAAGAAGAGGATTGAAGCGCTGCTTGGATCAACCTTCATTTGACTAAGGTATGAACCATTCTAATCTCTGATATTGCTTATATATGCTTGCTGAACATTATGCATCTCTCTTTCAACCCCATTACGTTGATGGCCTCTTAAACCCTAGCCATGGGAAACTTTCCTTTACAATAGCTACCCCAATAGATTCCAAGATCTTCCTCTTTTCCAAAAATTTGAACTTTCCAGGAGATATACAATGGGAAAGGATAGGGTTAAGGAGAATATTAATGACCTTAACAATTAGTTTGTATACGAAATTGCAGAGTGAGATAGGTTGAAATTCCCCTAGGTCCCCAGAAGCAGATTGCTTTGGGATCAAAGTAACAAATGTTGAGTTAATATGTAATACCCCGGTTTTGACCCCCTAGTATTGAATTGTACCTTATGTATATATTTCATGTTGAATCATGGCAAGGAGCTCAAGGGCAAGGCCCTTCCATTGGTTTGGTGTTTTTGTATAGGTGATCAAGGTTGATGCCTATGGTTATTGTGCTAGTCACGCACAACATGTTTTGAATATCATGCAAATGCACAATTTAATAAATACCACAGCTAGCTATGGAACTGCAACATGAAAGAGATGGGGGCATGATTCCACAAGGGATAGGGTGGGGAGTTAGTCAAACCCCCTGAGCCAATAGAGTGAGATCAAATGTCAATGGGGAGACCCATGAACCCTTAGATACCTTTTGTCCTTTGTCCTCAATCATTAATTTCTTCCAGAAGTTGGTTGAGGTAGTTAATTCCTTGGGCAGAGCAAGGCATGGAGTCAAATGGCAGTCTCAACAAGCCTGCGAATCTGCATACATTAGAGGAAATTTCAATTTAAAATGGGCCTTCTAGAAATAATACAAATTCCATGTCATCATGTATTAGCCAATCAAAATGATTTAAAATTAAAAAGGGAGCACCTCTTAAACAATTTTTTAATATAAATTTGGGGACAGGTATCATAAAACAAACTGCTTTTTATGTTCGTATTTTCAACTTATCTCTGTGCGTTTTTACTCAAATTTTGATCGAGAGAGCTCATTGGATGCGGAATTAAATTCCGCATCCAATGAGTACCCACTCGGCATAATTTTGACAGGCCCCCGCTACCCCAAAAGTATGTCAAATGGGTACTCATTGGATTTGGAATTGAATTCCGCATCCAACGAGCTCTCCCAATCAAAATTTGAGTAAAAACACAGGGAGATATGTTGAAAATACGAACGAAAAAGTAGTTTTTACTTTTGTTCCTCCAAAATTAATAAATATTATTTGATTATTTTAACTATTATTTTATTAATTTTCCTTAGGAGGCCCATTTTGAGTTGAAATTTCCTCTAATGTGTGTTCTTGATTTTGAAGCAAGCAAACCCTGGATTGCATGCCCAGACCAGTTTCTCGTGGGTCTTGCTAAACGTTGGGGAGGTTAATATTCGATCCCGTGTGTTATCACTCTAGGAAACTCCTCTAGGTTGTAGCTCGAGGATGCCTGGCAACTTAAATTTTTTTATAGTTTTCTAAAATGGATCAAGTCAGATGACCTAAAGGACCTCACAAACTCAAGACATGCATAAAACTCAATCAAAAGATAAGGCTTCTAACTACCAATTGATCCGGTGGATTATTCATCTTCAAAAATTAAACTGATCCAATATGGTACAATGGTATTTAATCTATGGTTCAAAGAACATAACATATGTTTTAACTCATAGATCTAGCTATGACAAAGATTTAGCTGTGACACAGATTTAGCTGCGACACAGATTTAGCTGTGACACAGATTTAGCTGCGACAGACTTAGCTGCGACACATATTTAGCTGCGACACAAATTTAACTGCGACATACTTTTCACACTGTTGTGACAGATTTGCTGCGACATAGCGAAGTTAGTGGTGACATCAAATGGTTACGTTATGTGTGATGCTATGGTATGGTGCAACATATGTGTGTAACGGTCATTGCAACGTGTTGTGAATCAACCTGTGCGTGGAGTTAGTTGCCACGTTTCGGGAATATGGAACGTCGTGGTAACATAATGCTTGTGTAGTGACTTGGCCGAATTGCATGGTTCAGCGTATGGTTGTAACAATAAAAATAATAGAAAAAAAAATATAGCAGCTGAGAGGATGGAATCAAATCGATTACTTATCCGTCCCGCTGAACTCTTAAATAGAGGAGGTTGGCCACTGAGAGGGGGAAGGATTGTTTTGGGAGCGCAGAGTATTGTTTCTATGTTATGAGAAGCTTAGAGATCATTTTTGTTGCGAAGTGTCCATATGCTGTGCTGTAGAAGTCGACATTCTCTATTATATTTTAGCTTTATTTACCTTTGAATGCTGATTGTAATTTCGAGAGAAAGGTCTTAAATATTTTGTACATAATTCTGTTTACAGTTGCTGAAGTTGTTTCCAGAACCATTTTGTACCATTTATTAAAAGATTAATTGGATCGGTACCCATTGGAGAGGGACCCGGAGACGTAGCCCAGTGGAGGGGGTGAACTCCGTTATCGACTTCTGTTTGTGACGCTCTGATTCTGTGCCTCTTTATATCTGTTTATCAGTTTGTTTTCCATCTATTTTCAGTATTTAATTTTTGTTAATGTTGTTCCATTAATTAACCTGTTGAACGCATTCTTTTAACACAAACTTTTAATGCACACAAGTTGAGGTCCGACGGATCATGTTATGGTATCAGAGCTGGTTGACTGCTTGTGCAAGTTTGTGAATGCTTACCAGGTCCAGGTTAAAGCATGGTGAAGGAGAATTAGTTGAAGAAGATCCTGATATTGGATCAAGGAAAACATTCTCAAGAACCATGTCTTCTCCACGGGGGGAAGAAGAAGGACATACAGAACGGGAAAAGCCTGTTATTTCTGAATCTGAGTTTTTAGAGGATTTTATGAGCATGAAAGCCATGATGGAAATTATACTTGATGAGCGAGCAGAAAGGAAGAAGAAAGAAGAAGGATCTTCATCCAGAGATGCAGAAGTGAAGCCGAAAGAAAATGGTAAAGGAGTAGGAGGTGATGGTGATCCTCCTGATACTAAACAGACTTTTTCTTCTTCTCATACTTCTCATTCAAATAATGCAAGTCCTAATATGCCTTATTTCAAATTGGATGTAAAATTTGAATTACCTATTTATAATGGAGATGTAGATGCTGAAAAATTAGACAATTGGATCAAGCAGCTTGAAGTATATTGCAGGGTGTAGGGCATTAATGATGACCCTTCCAGGATTCAATTGGCCACTTTGAGGATGAGTGGAATGTCTCTTACTTAGTGGGAGAGCAAGATTCAGCAAGATCTTCAAAATAATGGTAAAATTATCTCAGTTTGGAATGAATTCATTGAAGTTCTAAGAAAGCAATTTTACCCTTTAGGTCACATGCAACAATTAACCATGGATTGGCAAATGTTTAGACAAACTAAAGTACAAAGCATTCAAGACTATACTCATGAATTCAGAAAGAGGGCTATTGCATTGAATGTTTCGTTAGATACATAGGAAACTCTTCTTAAGTACATTGGTGGCATGCATTATTATTTGAAACATACTTTATTGATGTTTAAACCCAGTAATTTGGATGATGTATGTGTTCAAGCTACCCATTTAGAAGCCAGGGGTAAGCATGCTAATGATACATTTGGGAAGAAATCTTTTAAATTTGACAGCAAATCGAAAGGTCAAGATAAGGGGAAAAAGAATACGGCTACTATTAAGAAAGAGGGTGAAAATCCTACATGTTCGCATTGTTAGAAGGGACATGATGTCTCTAAGTGTCGGAAACTCCATCCGGAGTTAAGGCCAAAGAAGTACGGAGGAAACAAAGACAAAGGAAAAGCAAAAGCTATTGACGCAGTTATTCAAGACTTGGGATCCGACTCAGGTGATGAAACAAAGGTTATAGCTGTCGGAATCCAAGGTAAGGATAAAAGTATCTTACTTCCCATTGATGCACAATCTAGTTCTAGTGCAAGTACAAGTCTGCTATCTACTTCTAAGCAAAATGATAAAGATAGAAGTGCTCTGTTTCATGTTCGTGTCATTGCAAATCACACAAAGATTGATACATTGTTTGATAGTGGTTCACAAGTAAATCTGATATCAGAAGAAGTGGTTAAGAAATTGCATTTAGTTACTGTGCCTCATGAAAATCCCTATCCTCTAGGTTGGGTTACTAATGATACACGATTGCAAGTTACAAAGAAATGTGTATTAAAATTTGCAATTACTGAAAAGTTTAGGGATGAGGTAGAATTGGATGTAGTACCACTTGACATTTGTGGGATTGTACTTGGGAGTCCATATTTGTATGACCGGAAAGCAGTATTTTATAGAGAGTAGAATAAATATCATGTTTTTAAAGAAGGTATGGAATATATTGTACGAGCACATAAGATAAAAACCATTCTAGCAATAGTTTCTGCAGGACAAATCAAGAGGTTGGTAAATGCTAGTAAGAATTTTGTGTTGATGATGGTTAAGATGAAAAATGATGAAGTCTCTAAATATTTTGAAGAATGTGATCCTAAGCATAAATCTGAATTGCTTGACATCATTTCTGAGTATGGTGATTTGTTTCAAGATCCGAAAGGGTTGCCACCAAAGAGAGAGATTCAGCATGAGATACATTTGCAGCAGGATGTGCCACTCCCGAACATAGCCATGTACCGGATGTCTGTAATGCAGAATGGGGAGATCAAGAAGCAGGTTCAGGAGCTGATTGAGAAGGGGGTCATTCGGCCCAGCACTTCTCCTTGCGGCTCTCCTATAGTCTTGGTTCCAAAGAAGGATGGGTCGTGGAGGATGCGTATCGACTACAGGGCCTTTAACAATATCACCATTAAAAACAGGTATCCTCTTCCTCGCATTGATGATTTGCTTGATCAGTTGAAACATGCGACTTACTTTACAAAATTGGATATGCATAGTGGGTATCATCAAATCCGTGTTGCTGAAAATGATGCCTGGAAAACAACGTTTAAAACAAAACAGGGTTTGTATGAATGGCTTGTAATGCCTTTTGGGCTATGTAATGCTCCTGCTACTTTCATGCGGGTCATGAATGATGTCTTTCGACCATTCATTGATGATTTTGTAATTGTATATTTGGATGATATCCTTGTGTTTAGCAAAACCTGGGAAGAGCATATTGTACATGTGAAGGAAGTTTTAAATGTACTGAAGAAGGAGAAGCTTTATGTAAAAATGTCTATATGTGAGTTTTCTAAAACTTCTCTAGTATATTTGGGCCATATTATTGGTGGAGGCCACCTGCGAGTGGACCCATCCAAGGTTGCTGTCATTGCAAACTGGCCACGGCCTAACACCGTTACTGAAATCAGAAGTTTTCTGGGTGCGGTTTAGTATTGGAGGAAATTCATTTCTGGGTTTTCTTCCATTGCTGCTCCATTACATGCGTTAACAAGCATTAAAGAAATTTTCCAGTGGGGATGCAAGCATCAGAAAGCCTTCGACACTTTGAAGGAAAAGGTTAGCACACCACCAGTTCTGACATTGCCAGATTTGTAGCAGCCATTTGAGATTGAAACCGATGCGAGTGGGTTTGCCATGGGAGCAGTTTTGATGCAAGGAAGGAATCCAGTCTGTTACCATTCAGAAACATTCTCTACTGCGGTAAGTAACTACCCGACTTATGACAAAGAGTTGTATGCTTTGGTACAGAGTGTGAAGAAGTGGAAACATTATATCATGGGAAAAGAAACAGTCATACATACTGATCATCAGCCACTTCAATATTTACAATCTCAAACTAAAGTACAACAAAGTAGGCATTTAAGATGGATGGGATTCTTACAACAGTTTCATCTCGTAATTAAATACAAGAAGGGAATTCATAATAAGGTAGTAGACATGTTATCAAGGCCACCTATGAATGCTTCAATCATTCTTCAAAACAGTTCATTAACACATGAAAGTTATATTGAACAGTATGCAGAAGATAAAGATTTTAAGAAAGTATATGCATCACTAACATATGGTAAACAAGAAGAAAACTATTATGTGCATAATCAACTCTTGTATCATCTTGGTAAACTCTGTATTCCAGAGAAATAAAGAGTGCATGTGATCCGAGAGGCACATAGTTCATTGATTGCAGGACATTTTGGAGTAAGTAAAACATTGTCTATATTGCAGAATCACTGTTATTGGCCTCAAATGCAAGAAACTGTAGCTAAATACATAAGAGGTTGTCTTATGTGTGCAACGAGTAAGCCTAGCAATAGGAAATTGGGTTTGTACACACCTCTTCCAGTTTCTTCTCGTCCTTGGGGAAGCATTTCTATGGAATTTGTAGGAGGACTACCTATGTCTAGAAAAGGGCATGATTATCTATATGTTGTTGTGGATAGATTCAGCAAATGTGTATCTTAATGCCATGTAACAAGCAGATCACTGTTGAACAAACTGCTCATCTATTCTTTCAAATTGTTTGGGTACATTTTGGGCTACCCATGTCTATTGTATCTGATCGGGATTCCCGGTTCTTGGGAGTCTTCTAGTCGACTTTATGGGAGCTTATGGACACTAAACTGAAGAAAAGTACCGCTTTTCATCCACAGACCGATGGGCAAACAGAGGTAGTAAACATGACAGTGGTTCAGTTGCTCAGAGGATATTGTAGTAAACATCCTAAACTTTGGGATGAGCAGTTGCAGTATATACAACATGCCTACAATCATGCAGTTCATTCTTCCACGAACAGATCTCCTTTTGAAACTTGTTTTGGTTATCTACCAAAAACACCGATGGACTTCTCTTTTGGTAAAGATGCAGTGGATGGACATCATGATGCAGAAAAAGCGCTAAGGTTCATTCAGAGAATCCAAGCAGTGCAGCAGGCAGTTCAAGAATAGTTGGAGAAGAGCCAGGCAAAGTACAAAGCCAGGCATGACAAGCATCGAGTTGATCATCGATTTTAGGTTGGTGACAGAGTTTGGTTACATATCACCAAAGAGAGAATGAAAGGTGAAGGTAAAAATCTTAAGCCTATCAGGTATGGTCCTTTTGAGATCTTGGAAAAGATCGGTACTAATGCTTTTTGCTTGAATTTACCTCCATACATGCAAATTTATTCAGTTGTCAATGTTTAGAATCTTAAATTGTATGAGCCTCCTATGATCATGGATGAGGAAACTAACGTACAGATTCCTTCAGTTGATGATATGGCACCTGAATATATGAATGAGTTGCAGGATGATGTTATTCTCGATAGAAATGTAAGGACTTCACAAAGGGGGAATGCTGAGTACCTTCGAGTAGAGCTTAAAGGCACGCATCCTAGCAAAGCAAAATGGATGGATATTGGAAAAGTGAGGGAGTTGTACCCTCACTTACTTGCCGAATAATTTAGGCCTTTGGTGGTCCAAAAGCTCTCCAATGGGGAGGAATGATCCGGTGGATTATTCATCTTCAAAAATTAAACTGATCCAATATGGTACAATGGTATTTAATATATGGTTCAAAGAACATAACATATGTTTTAACTCACAGATTTAGCTGTGACACAGATTTAGCTGCGACACAGATTTAGCTGTGACACAGACTTAGTTGCGACAGACCTAGTTGCGACACATATTTAGCTGCGACACAGATTTAACTGCGACATACTTTTCACACTGCTATGACATATTTGCTGCGACATGGCGAAGTTAGTGGTGACAGATTACTTATCCCTCCCGCTGAACTCTTAAATAGAGGAGGTTGGCCACCGAGAGGGGGAAGGATTGTTTTGGGAGCATAGAGTATTGTTTCTCTATTATGAGAAGCTTAGAGATCATTTTTGCTGCAAAGTGTCCAGATGCTGTGCTGTAGAAGTCGACATTCTCTATTATATTTTAGCTTTCTTTACCTTTGAATGCTGATTGTAATTTCGAGAGAAAGTTCTTAAAGATTTTGTATAGCATTCTGTTTACAGTTGCTGAAGTTGTTTCTAGAACCATTTTGTACCATTTCTTAAAAGATTAATTGGATCGATACCCATTGGAGAGGGACCCGGAGATGTAGCCCAGTGGAGGGGGTGAAATCCGTTATCAACTTCTGTTTGTGACGATCTGATTCTGTGCCTCTTTATATCTGTTTATCAGGGTGTTTTCCATTTATTTTCAGTATTTAATTTCTTTTAATGATGTTCCATTAATTAACCTGCTGAACACATTCTTTTAACACAAACTTTTAATGCACACAAGTTGAGGTCCGACGGATCATGTTATGGTATGGTGCCATAACATGATCCAATATGGTGGATTATTCATCTTCAAAAATTAAACTGATCCAATATGGTACAATGGTATTTAATCTATGGTTCAAAGAACATAACATATGTTTTAACTCACAGATTTAGCTATGACATAGATTTAGCTATGACACAGATTTAGCTGCGACATAGATTTAGCTGCGACAGACTTAGCTGCGACACATATTTAGCTGTGACACAGATTTAACTGCAACATACTTTTCACACTGCTGTGACAGATTTACTGCGACATCGCGAAGTTAGTGGTGACATCAAATGGTTACGTTACGTGTGATGCTATGGTATGGTGCAACATATGTGTGTAATGGTCATTGCAACATGTTGTGAATCAACCCATGCGTGGAGTTAGTTGCCACGTTTCGGGAATATGGAACGTCATGGTAACATAATGCTTGTGCAGTGACTTGGCCGAATTGCATGGTTCAGCGTATGGTTGTAACAATAAAAATAATAGAAAAAAAAAAGATAGTAGCTGAGAGGATGGAATCGAATCGATTACTTATCCCTCCCGCTAAACTCTTAAATAGAGGAGGTTGGCCACCGAGAGGGGGAAGGATTGTTTTGGGAGCATAGAGTATTGTTTCTTTGTTATGAGAAGCTTAGAGATCATTTTTGCTGCGAAGTGTCCAGATGCTGTGCTGTAGAAGTCGATATTCTCTATTATATTTTAGCTTTCTTTACCTTTGAATGTTGATTGTAATTTTGAGAGAAAGGTCTTAAAGATTTTGTACAGCATTCTGTTTACAGTTTCTGAAGTTGTTTCCAGAACCATTTCTTAAAAGATTAATTGGATCGGTACCCATTGGAGAGGGACCCAGAGATGTAGCCCAGTGGAGGGGGTGAACTCCGTTATCAACTTCTGTTTGTGACGCTCTGATTCTGTGCCTCTTTATATCTGTTTATCAGTTTGTTTTCCATCTGCTTTCAGTATTTAATTTCTGTTAATGCTGTTCCATTAATTAACCTGCTGAACGCATTCTTTTAACACAAACTTTTAATGCACACAAGTTGAGGTCCGACGGATCATGTTATGGTATGGTGCCATAACATGATCCAATATGGTGGATTATTCATCTTCAAAAATTAAACTGATCCAATATGGTACAATGGTATTTAATCTATGGTTCAAAGAACATAACATATGTTTTAACTCACAGATTTAGCTATGACATAGATTTAGCTGTGACACAGATTTAGCTATGACACAGATTTAGCTGTGACATAGATTTAGCTATGACATAGATTTAGATGTGACACAGATTTAGCTACGACAGACTTAGCTGCGACACATATTTAGTTGCGACACAGATTTAACTGCAACATACTTTTCACACTGCTGTGACAGATTTGCTGCGACATCGCGAAGTTAGTGGTGACATCAAATGGTTACGTTACGTGTGATGCTATGGTATGGTGCAACATATGTTTGTAACGGTCATTGCAACATGTTATGAATCAACCTGTGTGTGGAGTTAGTTGCCACGTTTCGGGAATATGGAATGTCGTGGTAACATAATGCTTGTGCAGTGACTTGGCTGAATTGCATGGTTCAGCGTATGGTTGTAACAATAAAAATAATAGAAAAAAAAGATAGCAGCTGAGAGGATGGAATCGAATCGATTATTTATCCCTCCCGCTGAACTCTTAAATAGAGGAGGTTGGCCACCGAGAGGGGGAAGGATTGTTTTGGGAGTGCAGAGTATTGTTTCTCTGTTATGAGAAGCTTAGAGATCATTTTTGCTGTGAAGTTTCCAGATGCTGTGCTGTAGAAGTCAACATTATCTATTATATTTTGGCTTTCTTTACCTTTGAATGCTGATTGTAATTTCGAGAGAAAGGTCTTAAATATTTTGTATAGCATTCTGTTTACAGTTGCTGAAGTTGTTTCCAGAACCATTTTGTACCATTTCTTAAAAGATTAATTGGATCTGTATACATTGGAGAGGTACCCGGAGACGTAGCCCAGTGGAGGGGGTGAACTCCGTTATCAACTTCTGTTTGTGACGCTCTGATTCTGTGCCTCTTTATATCTGTTTATCAGTTTGTTTTCCATCTGTTTTCAGTATTTAATTTCTGTTAATGTTGTTCCATTAATTAACCTGCTGAATGCATTCTTTTAACACAAACTTTTAATGCACACAATTTGAGGTCCAACGGATCACCAATGTTCAGAGGTTCGATAATAGGGTGAAAAGATGGAAAACTTACTATGCTGGCAGATTTATATATAAAGCAATTACATATAAATGGTTAATCACAATAAGGAAAAGTACTTGTAATTCAACTCATCAACATATAGATAGGGTGATAGCTAATAGATATTAAATAGCATGAGTAAACCTGAATCAGACATTCAAGAAAAAGCACAGAACATAAAAGATATGGAAGTTGAACATATAATAACAAAATAGCTTATATTAGATGATGAATAACATGAGAAGCTTGAAAATATTAATGGTCTAAAGGTCCTCGAAGTCCAATCGTTGCTTTAAAATAAGTCATAGGATTTATAGCCTTTACAAAAATATTCAGATCCTGAAAAGTTGGATCTGATTTACTAAAAATAGATAGAATAAATGTTTTTTGCAAAATTAGGTCAAAAACCCTAATTTAAGTAATAGTCTATCTAACTCTAACACTTGTTTTGATGACTGTAGTGAGTACTAAAGTATAACTATAACCTGTCATCTGATAGATAATCCAATGTTGGTAAAAAACAGGTAGGGTTTGTGACCCTTTTCTCCTTGATTGTATCCTCAAAATTGGAACAGACCTCCTCCAATGGTGCTTTTTTACAAATTTCAGCTTTATATTTCATCCCTGAGATAGTTGTACTTGCAAAAATTGGTTCTGTGTGCCAAAATATCCTTCTGCACCCCTTTTTTCTTTCGGTGGTTAAGGAAGCAGAATCTTGGGTATGTTAGCTGCCGAAAGCTCTGCTTTCGGTGGCTAATGAACAACTGTTGCATTCGTCTAAGCCAACGAAAGCTCTATTTTCTAAAAAATTGTAATCAGCCTCCCAATCATCCCCTTTAAGTTTTGTTGTTGATCTTTTGCCACTTCTTCAGGCTGCATGGGGTCTGAAAAAATGGCAGCATCCTAGGCTTCCTCTAGATCTTGAAGGCTCATTGCTACCTTTGCTAGGGTTTCTAGCGCACAGTGAGCTTGAGAGCTAGGGTTTGAGTTTCAATTCTTCCTCTGCAACCTCGATAGGTTGATCATCTTGTACAGCTTGGTGTTGTCCTGCATAAATATTAGATTTCTCCTTTTCAACATGACATACATTCCTCTCATTTCTAGAACAGAATTGTGCAACTCCTTATTTCTCTTGGTTAATACTGCATTATCTTTTTTTATCTCCTTGTCCAAGACCTCTAGTTGATGTATTTGATCTAGTAGTTGGTTGACTCTCTGAGACCTAGGTTTTCTTAATGAGTTTTCTACCAATGGTTCTCCATGACCTTCCCTTGGTGTTGGTGAGGGAAACTCCTCATATTCTGCTACCACCTGCTTTGTTAGGTCATCTTTCGCCCTAAAAATTTGGCCAAATAGCTGAAAACTGGGGCTCAGAGATGCATTTGGTCCTTTTTGGCCTTTTTGACGGTTAAGGGAATCTAGGGTTTAGTTCACAAGATGCCGAAAGTGGGGCATTTCAGTGGCTAATGAACTATTGGTAAGTTTGCCCAAGCCACTGAAAGCCTCCTTTCCAAAAACATATTTAATTAGCTTTTGGTGGTTAATGTCTTCCTGGATCGACTTTCTAAGCTGCCGAAAGTGAGGCCTTTCGGTGGCTAATGAACTGTTGGTAAGTTTTCCCAAGCCACCGAAAGCCCTCTTTCCATTTTTTTATAAAAACGACGTCAACAGGCTTTCGGTGGTTAACGTGGTCCTAATTCGAAACTGTTAGTTGCTGAAATCTGTGCTTTTCGGTGGCTAATGAACTGTGGAAAAGTTTGCCTAAGCCATCAAAAGCTAAACTTTCAAATTTATTTGAAAAATAGAACACCAGGCATCCCAATTTTGTTAATCACCCAAACATCTTTCATAATATACCCTAAAATATTCCTTACTATGCAAAAATAATTTGTCTGAGTTTGACCTATTTAAAAAAATTATTTTAGGAGATAACATCTGGCTCCTTCGCGGGGATGGGAGCCTCCCTGTGAGGTCCCAAGAATCCCAGACCAAATGCCTTTCCTGAAAAAAATAAGAATTTAAAGCTATCTTCTAGTGTTCCATTGGGCATGGAGTCATTTGTCCTTTATAACTGATCCCCAACAACCTTCCTATAGCATGCTTTGTTTATTCATGAAAACAACTAAAAATGACCTATCTGCTTATAATAAGAGCTTATTTTCCTACCTATTCCTACTCTAACCTTTTCTACATTCGGCTTAGGTAAAGGATGATTTCCATAACAATAATCCAAACAATTTAAATACTAAAGAAATTTCATCTTTATCACTGATCAACAAATAATATTTGACATGTAACAACAGTGATAAGAATTTTTTCAGGAAACCATACTTACCCATAAACAATGGCAATCTAAGGAAATCTGAAATATTCAGGTTCTCTGAAAAGTATGATTCCATGAAGGCTGCCATCAGGTATTTGAAACCGTCATAAAAAACATGTTGATCCATGAAGAACCCTTGCTAAAAAATGACTGCTTCTCTGCTGAAAAACTGATGACCTTTTTGTTCTCTTATGATCAGATCTTGATCATCAATCATTAAAATTTCCTTTTGAGAATAGTGCTCATAATAGGATGATAAAACAGGGTTTACATCATATGGATAAAGATCAGTTGAAAACATATAATTTCCTATACAATCATCAGTTATCATAGGCTCATCCTGGTTTGCAAACTAATCATAAAATCCATATTCATACATGTCTTGGGAGTACTTTGCAATCACTGAAGAATGTGATTCTAAATCTAAAATGAGCTCACATGCTTGCTGCTATTCCAAATCTACTTTAGACTCATAATCTTCCTGTTCAAATTCTGAATCATACTGATATTTATCTGGCTCAGGTAGATGATGGTTTTCAAAATCAAGCTACTCTAGGATTCTCCTTGAAGCACAAATGTTTCCCTCCACCTCTAAAGCATCTTCAAACATAATGCTTAATGATAGAGATTTTCTTTCTAGTAGAAGAAGGGCAAGTTTTGAATGTAGTCCCATTACATAATATATCATGGCAGTTGTCTCTGTGGGTCGGATCTCCAAAGGCATATCATGATAAGTGTTGTAGAATCTTTGATTGAAGATAGTCAAAGTTTCATCTTCCTTTCTCTTCAAAGCATAGAAATCAGCGAGATACAAATCAAGAGATTTGTTCTCACCCCAATGCTTCAAAAAGGCATCAATGAATTCTATCCAAGAGCCAATGGAGTCAGCTTTTAAACTCTTGAACCATATATCAGCATCTCTAGTCAATGATTTAGAGAAAAATCTCATGATTACATCCTCATTAACAATTTGAAAACGATCAATAAAATCTTCGAAAGATTCCAAGTGCCTTTCAACTAAAGCTTGATTCTCTCCAAAAAACCAAGGGAGATATTCATAACAGTCAAGAGGATAAGGATGAAGATGAGAGGGAAGTTTTAATGGCTTAAACATATTCATCCTGATTTTGATTTGAAAGGCTATGGACTGATCATGAGGGATAACCATCTGTTGACAAGGTTCAAAGCTTATGGCAACGAGTGTTGAGATCTGCATAGGTTTTGAATCAATTTTGGTTTCTTCAAGGTTACATGGCTGATCAGATTTAGAAAGAATTTGGATACAGAGGTCATTTTTATAAATGAGATGTGGCACAAAGACTGACTCAACTTCTATAATACAAGCAAGCTGCAAATCTTCTTCTAAAGATGGATTTATAAAAGATGGCTGATAATATTCAAAATATATAAAATAGAGGATAATTATTTTAACATGTGAAGGGAAAAGTATAAAGGAGCTGATAAAAAACAACAGCAGTTCATAAAGTAAATTGATGAACTGGTACCTTGATTTTGAATTCATCCTCTTCATCTTCTATCAACAGGGTCCTCCCCAGTGGAAGCTTATTAACTTTGGATGTATCAGGGAAATAGAACTCTTTGTAAATTTTCCCTAGCAGTAGGGCTAGGTTTTCTTCTCCCTCTACAAACAAATCTTGAAGAACAGACTCTACTCTTAAGATACTTGATCCAGATGTCCTTTCTACTCTAGAAGTTTTCCTTTGTAGAGCTCTTCCTCTTCTGATGATCTTCTATGGGTCTGCAATAGGTGTTGTTGGTGGCCTCTCTTGATTTTCTCTGGTATGAGCCCTTCTCAGAGCCACAGTTCTTTAATGGAGTCACTAGGGATGAGACCTTCACAAGAAGCAGTGCTTGAAGATCCCTCAACCCTAAAATTTTCTGATGTAGCTCCCTTTGCAGCTCTGTAGGTCTACCTTAGTGAAGCCCCAGATCTTCTTAGAATCTCTTCTGAATCTGAAACAGGTGTTATTGGTGGCCCTTTAGGGTTTTCTCTGGTACTTGGTATTCTTGAAGCCACCTTATTCCAATGGAGTCACCATATAAATGATTACAACCAAAATAGTGTCTAGAATTTGTCTATCATCAAAGTAGTATCTATGTCGTCCCCTAGGGAAGCTGAGCTTCAATCTCCTTTCCCCGGCAATGGTGCCAATTTGTTATCACTCCAGGAAACTCCTCTAGGTTGTAGCTCAAGGATGCATGGTAACTTAAATGTTTTTATGGTTTTCTAAAATGGATCAATTCAGATGACCTAAAGGACCTCACATGCTCAAGACATGCATAAAACTCAATAAAAATATAAGGCTTCTAACTACCAATGTTCATAGGTTTGATAATAGGGTGAAAAGATGGAGAACTTACTATGCTGTCATATTTATATATAAATCAATTACATATAAATGGCTAATCACAACAAGGAAAAGCACTTGTAACTCAACTCATCAACATACAGATAGGGTGACAGCTATTCGATATTAAATAGCATGAATAAACCTGAATCAGACATTCAAGCACAAGCACATAACAGAAAAGATATGGAAGCTGACATATAATAGAAAAAGAGCTTATATTAAATGATGAATAACATGAGAAGCTTGATAATAATAATGGTCTAAAGGTCCCCAAAGTAAAACCCTTGCTTCAAAATAAGTCTTAGGCTTTATAGCCTTTACAAAAATATTTAGATCCTAAAAAGTTGGATTTGATTTACTAAAAATAGCTAAAATAAATGTTTTCTGCAAAATTAGGTCAAAAACCCTAATTTAAGTAACAGTCTATCTAAATCTAACACTTGTTCAATCATTGAACTCTTTGATGACTATAGTGAGTACTGAAGTATAGCTATAACCTGTCATCTGCTAGATAAGCCACTGTTGGTAAAAAATAGGTAGGGTTTGTGACCCTTTTCTCCTTGATTGTATCCTTAAAACTGGAATAGACCTCCTCCAATGGTGCTTTTCAGCAAATTTCAGCTTTATATTTCATCCCTGAGATGTTGTATTCGCCAAAACTGGTTCCATGTGCCAAAATATCTTTTGGCACCAATTTTTTCTTTCGATGGTTAAGGAAGCATAATCCTGGGTCTATTAGTTGCCAAAAGAATGAACAACTGATGCATTTGCCTAAGCCACCGAAAGCTCTATTTTTTGCAAAATTGTAATCAGCCTCCCAATCATCCCCTTTCAGTTTTGTTGTTGATATTCTAGCACTTCTTCAGGCTACATGCAGTCTGGAAAAACAATAGCATCCTGGGCTACCTCTGGATCTTGAAGGCTCATTGTTGCCTCTGCTAGGGATTCTAGTGCACAGTGAGCTCGAGAGCTAGGGTTTGAATTTGAATTATTTCTATGCAACCTGAATAGTCTGATCATCATGCACAACTTGGTGTTATCCTACATAAATCTTAGATTTCTCCTTTTTAGCATGACATACATCCCTCTCATTTCTGGAAGAGAATTCTACAACTCCTTATTTCTCTTGGTTAATACTGCATTATTTCTTTTTATCTCCCTATCCAAGACCTCTAGTTCATGTATTTTCTCTAGTAGTTGGTTGACTCTCTGAGACCTAGGTTTTCTTGAGGAGGTTTCTTCCAATGGTTCTTCATGACCTTCCTTTAGTGTTGGTGAGGGAAACTCCTCATATTTTGCTGCCACCTGCTCGGTTAGGTCATCTTCCGCCCTAAAAATTTGGCCAAACTGCTGAAAACTGGGGCTCAGAGATGGATTTGTTCCTTCAAATTTGGGACACCTGTGTATAAACCGAAATATTTTTTTGTATACTAGCTTGTTGTGAGAAAAAACCTCTCTCATTTTTTTGAAAATCATTTTCATTTTCCCGAGATCAGTATTTCAAAAACATGTGTAAAACAGGGAAATTTTGAGATCCGAAAATTAGGGCTCAGAGATGGATTCGATTCTCCCAATATACAATACCTGTAGGAAAACTGAGAGATGTTATTGTTCTCTAACATGTTATGAAGAAAAACCTCTGAGTGTTTTGCAAAATGATTCTCAAGATGCTCAGAATAATTATTTTTAAAAAGATGATTTTTCATAGTAAAACGTCAATTTCGGTGGCTTGGAGCGCCTTGAAATTTTGGTCTTAGCTGCTGAAAGTCTGCTTTCGGTGGCTTAGAGACCATTTTGAAACCACGCTTAGCCATGAAAACCTGTGTTTTGAGTTTTTTGAGTGGGTCCTCCTCCTCTCTACGCCTGCAAAATTTAAATTTGAACCCTAGGGAAGGATACTACAATGCTAGATCCAGAGAGGGCTAGGCTCAGTGAGAATGCATGAAGATAAATGTGGAGTGTACTGAGGATATGGTGCTGATTTGAAGGGTTTAACCATTCAATTGGTACTTGAGTAAGATGATGGTGGATTTTGGTGATAACCTCGAGATATTCAACATTGTAATCATTTTTAACTGGAACTTGATGCTCTGTGGAGGTTTAATTGCAGTCGTGGGATAGGTGGAGGGCAGGCTACGGTTTTGATCTCTTATCGGTCAATTCAAATCAATAACAACCTATTATCTACCAAATTATGATTTACTACAGTCCCCCAGTCTTTTCGACAGTTAAGTGCTAGATCATGATGTGCCCCATGCTGACAGCGTTTGATTTTGATGGATAGCTAACCGTTTTTCCTTTTTTGGCCTTTTCGATGGTTAAGAGAATCTAGGGTTTAATTCAGAAGCTACCAAAAGAGGGGCCTTTCGATGGCTAATGAACTGTTGGTAAGTTCTCCCAAGCCACCAAAAGCCTCCTTTCTAAAAACATATTTAATTAGCTTTCGGTGGATAATGTCTTCTTGGACCCACTTGCTAAGCTACCGAAAGCAGGGCATTTCAGTGGCTAATGAATTGTTGGTAAGTTCTCCCAAGACATCGAAATCCCTCTTTCCATTTTTTTATAAAAACGATGTCAACAGGATTTCGGTGGTTAATGTTGTTCTGAGTCAAAACTGTTAGCTTCCGAAAGCTGGGCTTTTCAGTGGCTAATGAACTGTGGAAAAGTTCGGCTAAGACATCGAAAGATAAATTTTCAAATTTCTTTGAAAAACAGAACACCATGCATCCAAATTTTGTTAATCAGCCAAACACATTTCATAATATACCCTGAAATCTTCCTTACTATGCAAAAATAAATTTTCTGAGTTTGACCTATTTAAAAAATTAATTTTAGGAGATAACATCGTGGTTGTGAGAAAGGGGGGGAATTCATTCTGATCATTCATGTAGGAGGATAGTTCATTCCCGATTTAGCAGTCACGTTCTTGCTGGGGCAGAGGCATTTTTAATGATTTGGTCATTTAGAACCATTCATTCATTCACCATTAAGGTTGTTGTTCATTCTCTTGATTCGTAGAGAAGGTTCTGTGGTGGTTGTTCAGTGTGGTTCAATATTTAGTGCGGTGCAGTCCATCTACATTGTGTTATAGAGTGGTCTGCAAACATGTTTCTCTCTATTATTGAGGAGAGCCTGTGTTGTTCTGTTTCCCCTATGGTTTTTTGTGTTGTGCACCCTTTTTGGGGTCTGAACTGTATGCAAGACTGAGGCGTGGAAGAGAAGAGGAATGGTCTTAACAAACCTAGTGCAGAGAGGAACCTCATGAAAAGGTTAGAGTGGCTGGTAATATCTTCATTGCATGCCCTGAAGAGAACTAGAATGGAAGGCATAACCCGAGGGACTATGGAGCAGAGAAGGGGATGCTTCCTTGTGTTGGGTGTGTAGGTAATGTGGATCCCAGGCTAGATAGACCTTGTGGAGGTGTCCCTAGCTCTTGAATGAGCCACTATCTTAGTCATTCTACCTTTCCACTTCCTGAGAAGCCTGATAAACCCAATTGGATATTGGCTTGGTTGTGTCTTGTTGTGCATTTTGGTCTTGTGATTAATCTTTGTCTAGAAATCCTGATAAATCCATCATTGTGATGGCTTGAATGTGAATAGTCTGATAAGCCCATCACCTAGATTGTATTGGATGGTCCTTATTGTGAAAGTTGGATTGACTGTAAAATGTTTGATAAACCAAATTGTATGCTGGTTTGGCTGAGTTCATGATAAATCCAACGTTGTTTGGCTTGTAAGACAGCAACCTGATAAACCCAACTGAGTGTTGGCTTGGATGGACAGTCTGATAAACCCAGCTAGGGGTTGGCTTGATTGTGTGTGTTTTGATCTAGCTGTGTGTGAGTCTGGTGTTCCCTAGTTCCTTGGGGAAGTCATTCCCAACTCGGGGGTTGCAGTTATGTTGAGATATTGATGAACACAACTAGCCTATGGTTGGGTGGAATGTTGTAGCCACATAGCTAGTTGTAGGACAACACCATCATCCAAGATAAGTATTCTCTACTATTCTTGTTTTTGCAATGCAATTGTTTAGGGATGACTATACTAGTTATGTAGAATGATTATGAATATGGTGAATTTCTATGTTCATGTGGAATGTTTGTTGATGATTAAGTAGAGGTTTACTTGTGTGTGTTTTCCTGCATTTACCCCTATATATGTCTTGTGTTTTTTAAATGCATTTTGCTTAAGTCCTTGGAGGCTAAAATCCTGGTGGCAGGATTAGAACGCATGTGATTTAGTGTTTCCGCCCCTTGGAATCTGCTCAAGGAAAGTGGAAGGAAGAAACTGGAAGAAAAGGAAGTGAAACAAGGTAGAAAAGTAGTTTTACGCACCCCGAGATCCTCCTACGGAAGGTGGAAAAGCAAAAAGTGGAAAAGAAACAAAAAGTTCAAGGAAAATTTGAGTTTCTGACTTTCAAACAACTACGAAAAGCGGAAAGGTGGAAGACGTAAATTGACAAATTTGGAAGAGTTGAAGCCAAAAGATGGATTTCCGAATTCCGAAGTCGGAAGTCGGAAAGCGGAAGGTGGGAAATCGACAGGAAAGGTAGTCATTTCATGCATTTCCACATTTTGAGGTCGAAAGGCAGAAGTCGAAAGTGTGGAAGGAGAATTAATGGTTGAACACTTTCGTTGAATATTAAATATCTGATTCCCGAGTTTCGAGTGGGAGGCAGAAAGCGGTAGTGCAAAAGGTGGAATAATGGTTGAAAATTTTCGTCGAATGTTAAATTTCTGAGGTTGGAAGGAAGAAAATAGAAGTGGGAAGGCAGAATAATGGTTGAACATTTTTGTCAAATGTTAAAAGTTTTGATTCTCGGGTTCCTAGGTCGGAAGGAAAAAAGTAGAAGTACGGAACACAGATTAATGGTTGAACAATTCTGTCGAATGTTAACGTTCCGATTCCCAAGTTTCGAGGTTAGAAAGGAAAAAAGCAAAAGCGTGGAAGGAAAAAGAGTGGTCGAATATATCCTTCGCACATGGTGTTTCTAATTCCTAAGCTCCAGGTGCAAAAGGAGGAAAGCGGAAGTGGGGAGGGAGGAGTGCAGAACGAACAGGTTCCATGCGGAAATGATATTTTTGGTCATAGAAGGGATTTGTGAAGCGAGAAAATACTTTTACAATGTTTTCTAAGATTGAGAATGAAGGTGGAAGAGTGTATTAACACCCATGCCCTATGTTTCGAAAGAAGAGAAAGGGTTCTTGAAGATTTTGTTTTAATTATTCTACATTATGTGTAACACCCCGGTTTTGACCCTATTTGCATTAAAAATGTATATGATGTATATATTGTAATTAATCATGGTGTGGAGCTAAAGGCAAAAGCCCCACCATCGATTTAACGTTTTATGTTTCGGCGATTAAAATCGTTGCCGATGGTATTTCATGCTAGTCGACACATTATGATTTTGGCATCATGTAAATATGCAATTTAATTAAAAACCCACAACCATCTATGTCAATGCAATGAATAATGAGATGGGCGCATGATTTCCTAAAGATAAGGGGGGGAATATTGAACCTTTGGGGCCAATGGGGAAAAGCCAAATGTTAATGGGAGAACCTATCAAACTGTCAACTAACTTTCTTGTCTCATTCACCCAATCATTTAATTCTTCCAGAAACTGGTTGAAGTAGTTAATGCGTGGGAATGGAAAGAGTATGGGAAAAGAAATTTGAATTTGGGGAAAACCATTTTTTACTTTTGGGGCAAGTTAACACCCAAAATGCATGCCCATTTGGCCATACACCCATGTCCTTCATCTCCTCACGCGGTGGAAGATTGGGAACTATTTTACCTTCACGATTTTTCCTGCTGTGTGTTCCCATTAACAATTTTTGAACTCCTGGGTTTCTCACCATCATTCATCCACATTGGGGATCTCTCAAGCGGCTGTTATTTTCCTGTGTGTGGCATTCATGTTTTTGGGTTTTCTATGTGTGTTTTACCTCACGTTGGCAGTCGTTTCTTCATTTTCCTTAGGATGAGAATTTTGTTTTTGTGATGATCTATGGTTGGGTTTCTTTCCCAACGATTTTTTGTTGCATTTCTCCACTGTTCTCCAAGCTGAAAATCGTGTTTGTGTTGCCCAATGATTTGGAGGAGATAAAACATTCTCTTGGGTGTTGTCGAGATTTTTTTTTGGCCACGTTAGGGCCAAAACATCCCTGGGATACGAATTTCTATTAGGGGGTTTTTTTCACCCACCTTGGGAATTCATTTTGTTGTCGAACTATTTTCTTCAACCCAAAAATTGTGTATGTTTTTGTGTATGCATTTGTGCTTTGGTATGAATTGAATTGGGAGTGGAAATGGGGCCTAAACAACTTGATAAACCTAGTGTGTGAAGGGACTTCATAGACAGATCTAGGGGGATGGTTTTCTTCTTTGCACACCCTGAATAGCACTGGAAGGAAAGGCAGAGCCCGAGGGACTGTGTAGAAGAGAAGGGGATGCTTCCTTGTGTTGGGTGAGTAGATGTTTAGAAGCCAGGCTAGATTTGGTACAGGTGTCCATAGCTCTGTTGAGGAGCTCACTAGCTTAGCAGTCATCCTATCCATCCCATTTGCATCTTGATAAACCCAAATGTGTTGGATTGGATGAATTTTGTCATAACCTTGACTACGTGTGAGATTGCCAATGTTCCTTATTCCTTGTGGAAATCATGCCCAAATCGGGGGTGGTAGTTTTGCTAAGAGATTGAGGAGCACACTAGCCCATGGTTGGGTGGAACATTTCAGCGACATAGCTGGTTACAAGACGAGCTTCTTCATAAGATAAGTATCTCTGTGTTAATGTCTGCATTGTTTTTGTTTAATGAATTGCAAAGAAATGATGAACATATGTTTGCTTCTGCTGTATGTTAAATACTTATGCATATGTGCATGTATTAGTTCAACGCATTTCATTTTATCATGTGTATGTTCATGGGATTTAAATATCCCGAGTTAAATAGAAGCAATGTCGTGTCCTTTCCATCCGGTAGAGGGGCGGGGACGTGACATTATGGGGTATGGGGACATCACACTGTGGTATCCGATCTAATGGTTGCAACATTAGGCTTGGATGGGCCAGGTGATAGTAAGTAAATGGTTTTAATTATGAAATTGCTATGTAGCTAACAAATGATGTTGTTAACACATTGTACAGAGTCATAGTATAGATTGAACAAGTGGGTTTTGGGCTTAGCCATGATAACCTACGACATGTATGATGCTCAGAGTCCCTATGAGCACGAGGAAGATGCCATGGGTGAAAACATCCAAGTTGGAAATGTTGAGACAGAGTATAATGGAAGAATATTTCAAGAGACTCCACCAAACATTGTAGCCACCATGAGAAGCTTGATTAATCCTCAGGAAGAGCAGCGTCAGCTGAATGCAGCCATGCTACAGAGTTTGACAGACATCCAAAGGCGGATGATATTTGGGTGTCATACAGTAAAACCATAACAAAGTAAAAGCAGTGCCAGAAGAAGAAAGAAATATTCTAGTGGATCATCCGAATCTAAAGGATCCACTGGGGGTTCGAGCTCTTCATCTCAAATAGAAAAGACAAATAGGCACTACAAAAACAGCTCACGGGATGAGTTCAAAAAGGCAAGGCCTCCTACCTTTAATGGTGAGATAAATACTGGTCAAGAAGTTGAATCTTAGCTTCTTGGGATGAAGAAATATTTCCAAGTCCAAGACTAGTATGGAAATATGAAGGCTAGGATAGCTATCTTAAATATCAATGGAAGAAAATCCATATGGTGGGAGCACCTCAGGCAAGTAAAAAAGATGAATGAAAGGAAGATTGTGTGGAAATAGTTCATGAAGTATTTTAAACAGAAGTACCTCTCTGACAAGTACTATGATGACAAGATCAAAGAATTCCATGAGCTGAAATTTGGGCAGCAGACCATGGAAGAGTATGAAACAAGTTCTTGGAACTTTTGAGGCATGTTAGATACATCAAGGATGATAAAGTGAAAATCTAGCATTTTCTGAGTGGGATACCTCAAGCACACAGAGACAGAATTGAGTTTTATGAACCTAGTACTCTGGAAGAAGCAATAACTAAAGCTAAGTATTGTTATGATCAAAACAAGGGAAAACATGATTGCCATAAGGCTTGGAAGGACAATAGAAATGAGAAGTCTGACCAAAGGAAGAAAGGTTTCAAACCTTCTCACTTCAGGAATCAGCATAAGCATCCATCACAAGCTATGAGTAAGCCAACTAGAGTAATGGGAGAAAACCCAAAAGATACACAACAGAACAGAGAACCACTCCAATGTTGGAAATGTGAAGGACCCCACATGCACAGGAATTTCCCACTTGACGATGGGTATGTGAGGCAAGCTCATAACATTCAAGAATTTGAAACAATGGGTCAAGTAGCAAGGATTGTCCCTAGGATTTATGCTGCACTAGAGGACCGCTAGGGAGATCATCAATCAACTATGGTTGATTTTGCAGGTATGATTCTCGAGCAATCTGTTTCTGTTTTAACTGACCCTAGATCTACTGACGATTATATTACTCCTAGAGTAGTTTAGGTTTGTTCTTTTAAGAAGCTAAAGCATAGAAAATCATGTTTATTTCAGTTGGCCACTGGAACCAAGATAAAGGTTAGTGAAGTGGTAGAGAAATGTCCATTGGTATGGATGGATTGGTCACTTATGCAGATCTGAATGTTCTACCACTTGGTTCCTATGACATCCTCATTGTAATGGATTGGTTGGAAGCAAACATAGTAAGTCTTGATTGTTACAACAATAATTTTGAGCCTCATAGATGAAGAAGGCAACTTAAGGGTTGTAAGAGGAATTCCGAAGGTAATTTCTTTTAGGTGTATTTTAGAAATGCAGCTGAAGTTCCATAGGAAAGGTTACAGAGTGTATGCAACCCATGTGTTGGAGGTAGTAGAGAATGAAACTCCTAGTTTGGAGGACTTTCATGTGTTGCAAGAATTCAAAGATGTTTTTTCGATGAAATTCCAGGGCTCCCTCCAAAAAGAGACATTGATTTCTCCATTGAACTAGTGCCAGGAGCAGCACCAGTGTCCAAGACACCCTATAGGATGAGTACACCAGAAATGCTAGAGCTGAAGATGCAGCTACAAGGGTTGATGGAGAAGAAGTATATCAGGGCGATTGTGTCTCCTTGCGGAGCACCAGTTCTGGTTTTGGCTGAGAATCCGACATAACTGTTAATGGCATATTGTGGAGAGTCCGCGGTAGGTAATGGTTCATTGTCTACATTTCGATCCATCCTTGGCTCATCTTCAGGACATTATCAATTCCTGAGATGATCTTTGAATCTCCACTTCATATAAATATAAAACAGTCATAAGTAGCTAACACTTAGGGTTTTTCAAATTTTCATTTTTTATAAAAGTTTATAAATTTATTGCGACGAAAGGCTCTCTACATCCCAGTATGGGGGAGATCTTGTAACGTTACATGTAACGTTTGTAATGTTATGTAACGTTCCTCTTGTAAATGTTGGCCATAAAAAATATTTTTTTTAATTATCCTCTAAAATAAATGTCGGCCACAAAAACAACCTAATATGGGGGAGATATTGTAATGTTCCTACCTAACAAAACATTAAAAAATTAAAAAAAAATTATCGGCAAAAAAAAATGTCATTAAAAAAAACAACACAATATGGGGGAGATGTTGTAATGTTCCTACTTAACAAAATAATAAAAAAATGTTGGTGGTGCACATGGTTTTAAAACCATGTGAAACTAGGCCTCCTAAACAACCCATGGTTTTATTGTACATGGTTTAGGAGGGCCTTGCAAATGGTTTTAAAACCATGTGTAAGGCCTCCTAAACAACACATGGTTTTATTGTACATGGTTTAGGAGGTTGTTGCAAATAGTTTTAAGACCATGTGCAAGGCCTCCTAAGCAACCGATGGTTTTAGGAGGGTCTTGCACATGGTTTTAAAACCATGTATGGGGAAGATGTTGTAATGTTTTTTCCTAACAAAATAAAAAATAATAAAAAATATTATATGTTAATCATAAATAGTAATAAATATTAATAATAAAAATATTATATGTCCACCTGATGTGTCTTTTGATGTGAATCACACCAAAGCTAATAGTTGAGTGCAATACTTAAGAAGAGGTTTGAACCTATAAAGATTTGATCCCTCTCGGGTCTTGATAGAGCCTAGGATTTGGATCTATGCTAGTTTATTAAAATCTCAATTTTCAAAATGTTTAATTAACATTTAAAAGTTTTGTTAATAATGTTATAATATAGTATTTCTTAACTTATTTTGTTTTATTTATTTATTTTATTAAAAAATTCATTTTATTAATTTTTATTTATTTAATGTTATAATATTTTATTATTTTGTTATATTATAATTTATTTAAAGTTAAATCACTCTTACTATTAACGTTTATGTTTACTGTAGGTTATGTTTTTGTTTAATTAAAAGTTTTAATCTAGATGTTAAGGAATTATTTAACCTTTTAGTTTAGGTTAGCTTATATAGGTTATATCAATAATGATTATTAAAATATATTAACTTAATATTATTAATTTTATTTCAGGTTATGTTTTGTTTAGTAAGGTTTTAAATTATAAGTTCATTTCAATGAGCGTTATTTAATTTTTAATTTTTTTTAGCTTTTTAAGTTTTATTAAATTAGGTATTAATTAGTTAGGTGTTTGTTGAGCACTAGTTCTGTTTGTGAAGAAGAAAGATGTTACACTTAAGTTGTGTATTGATTACAGACGATTGAACAAGGTCACTGTGAAGAATAAATACCCTTTTCCTAGGATTCCTGACCTCTTTGATCAAATGAGAGGAACAAAGGTATTGTCCAATATTGACTTCATCTAGTTACCATAAGGTAAGAATCAAGGATGAAGATATTCATAAGACAACCTTTAAAACAAGGTATGGACATTACAAGTTTGTAGTGGTACCATTTGGTCTCACAAATGCACCAGCTACATTTATGTGCCTCATGAACAATGTTTTCAGCAAGTATCTAGACAAGTTTCTTCCTGTTTTCCTTGATGACATTCTTATTTATTCTAATAATGAGGAAGAACATGAAGAACATATGGGGTTGACTTTGCAAGTTCTAAGGGAGCATAATCTATATGCAAAGCTAAGAAAATGTGACTTTTACAAATATAGGATTCATTATTTGGGTCACATTATCTCAAATGAGGGTATATCTGTAGACCCTGAAAAGATTGAGGCCATTATGAATTGGCCAACCCCAAGGAATGTGACAGATGTGTGATATTTTATGGGACTTGCAGGATACTACAAGAGATTCATTGAGGGATTTTCAAAGGTTGCACATTCAATCACTTCTTTACAAAAGAAGGGGATACATTTTGAATGGACACCAAGGTGTGAAGAAAGATTCCAGCAGTTGAAGAATAATCTCACAAGTGCATTGTTGGAGTCATTATCCAACCCACACACCTATTCGGTCAATTTTGTCCTAATTAACCACTATCCTAAGTTTATTGACTCGAATCGGCATCATAATGAGTACACCATGACATCAACATGAGCACACCCATGCCCTCCTTCAATCAGGGAGGCCAACTAAGCTTTCTCCTTCAATCAGGGAGACTAACCAGGCTTCCTCCTTCAATCAAGGAGTTATTCTAGGGTGATTTGAGTGTCATAAGTGCACCAAATAGTTAATTGAATGTTGTTTCACCTAAAAATCAGTTAAGATGAGTTGTAAAGGAGCCTCCCTCATGTCATTGTCTATTTTGGGCTGATTTGGGTGTAGTGGAGTGAGTTAATGCGCCTCCAACAACTTATGATGACTAGTATCAGTTCACTTCACTTCATCGGAGCTGACTAGAGTTAGTGACGTGCTACCACCTACTGATTGACATGCAGTGACATGTACTTGAGTTACATTGAGTTAGACTCAGTCATTTATTGCGCTTTGATTAAGTTAGGACTCAGTTAAAGTCAATCATGGCTAGATTAGTGGTTAACTGGTGTGTTTAGTGTGGCTAACAGACAATTAAGCTACACCCATCCATGCAATTCGAATGACCTCTAGTGAATTCAAATTTTCTTGTATTCATGAAAGTTTACATGACATTGTATTATTGATTTTCATTCTATTATTTATTATACACAACTGCAACCTCCTATTGCAGTACCATTATGTCATTTCATGCCTAAATTGTCTTGAATTTCTTGTAAGTATGTGCTTTGTCTCAATATTGTTGTGACAGAATTTAATATGGTATCAGAGCCACGGTAGGACGAAGCTCTTTCTTCAATAAAACATGATTTTTGGTGGATCTAGCATGCAAAATTGAGTAAAAAGCTCAAAAATTCCAGCACTGCACCAAAAGCCGAAGGTTTACCACATAAGTCCTAAGCAAAGGAATTGTTGATCAAGATTTCTTGATCAATTAAGATGGGTGTGATGAAAACTTGAAATGTGCAGGTTGTTCGACCTTTCAGTGCCCTTTTTGTGTTGATTGTAGGTTTTTATAGGTCCTTCACTGCATTCGCTACCTCAGCTTCATGGATTCTACTCTGGATCCTCTTACTCCTTTCAATTACCACCAATGGAAGGAGGATATGGAGATTCAAATCTGTTCAAAAGGGCTCTACAGAGTCATAATGAATGCATAAAAAACCTAATGGTGCTGCCGAGAAGATAAATTACCAAAATAAGCTGGATGAAGCTTATGGTTTCTTGTGTTTGTATATCTCCAAAGATCTTCTTTTCCACATCACGTGATTGGAGACTCCAAAGGAGATTTGGTATTAGCTTGCTTTGTTGTTTGATAAACAAGATGATATATAGATCTATAAACTAGAGAATGAGTTGATTTCCCTGAATCTAGGAAGATATGAAACTATGAATTATTTTTTCACAAAATTCAAGCACTTGGTGCTCCAGTTAAATCAATGCAAGGTTGAGAAGGATGATGATCAACTCACCCTAGTATCCTATGAAAACTTGGTCCAGATTATTCAGTCTTTTTTTCCACATTTCATACTAGGAAGCTAACAATCCCAAATTGGAAAATGCCTTCTCTTGATGCCTTCATCAAGTTCCTCACAAAAAAGCATGACAAGCTTCTACAGATGGGGATCATCAGATACTCAAAAGATGAAGCATTGTTTTCTTTGGGGCCAAAATATATGAAGGGTAAAGGAAAACAAAAGAATCAAAAGGCTAAATTTGATGCTCCAAATCCTAAAGAAAAGAACCAGCAGTAAGAAGATCCTTCCAGCTCAAAGAAACACAAGAAAAAAGGAAACCAAGGCAAAGAGAAATTCAAGTGTTCCTATTGCAGGAAGGGATTTCACCCTGAACATGCATGCATGAAGAAAAATCTTGATGAGATGAATTTTCTCCTCAAGAGAAACAATATCAATCTTTCGGAGAGTATTCGGAAGAGAGATAATCAAGATCAGGATACCCAACAAGAAATAGGACATGCTCTCATGTCAAGCACCTCGAAGCCCAAAGCTCTCCTCATAGACTCTGGAGCTTCGAATCACATGATGGAAAGTGGAAATTCCTTCTCATCCCTAGTGTAACATCCATAGTTGGATATTCTCAATTAACTTGGAATGAACTCGTAATTTTTGAAATAACCCACATATTCGTAGATATAAAATGATGTATAAATTGATAGATAAGTGATAAGTGATAAGTTAAAATTGAGGGTCCGTTATTTTATTCATGTCTTTTCGTATAGACATTATTAATTATTATTAGTTTTTAAATATATGTAAATGTTGATGTTTATTATTATTATTATTATTATTTTATTATTGATTGTTGTTATTATTTAATTTTGTTACATCTCCTTCCCCTTAAGGGAAGCTTTGTCCTCAAAACTTCATTGACAACAATGTATGATTTTTCTTGAAATTTCATCTCTGGATCCTTTGCGACACTTGATGAGATAAGACGATACGAGTTATAGATTCTATAGGATATTTTTTGCATCGTATTTGATGTGGTGCATCCTAGATCTATTTTGATTGGACCTCTGAGATTGTTTTAGGAAACAGGTTGTCTCAGTTGTTTCTTAGTATGTAGAACTATTTTCTTGTAAACATAACTCTTTTGTGAATGTTCATTTTGACCTTGTCTTTGGTCAAAATGACGATTATAATTGGGATGTCTGTAAGGCGTATGTGTTGTTTGTTTTTCTTCCTTTTGAATTGCGGCGAGGACTGCCTTCACTTCCTTGACTTGACTTTGTTTTTTTGAGAGTCCAGATGCTTCTTTCTGGATTTTCACTATTTGTTTATCTAACATATTTTTTTTACTCTAAATATTCTCGAGCCTTTCGTCTTGCGACTTTTTTTCCTCTTTTAAATTCTTGATTTGTTTCTCTAGTTCTTGATTAAGATTCTTTAGGCGTTGGTTTTCTTCTTGATTTTCTAGAACTCTTCCTTCGAGGATTGTTCCTTCTTGTGACTATGTTTTAGTTTTTTAATCTTCATAATTAATATTTTATTATGATTTATTAATCTATATATTTCTTCAGTACTACTTGTTAATGTCTTATTGACTTTCATAATTTCCAACTTGTGCATTTTTTTTAGTCGTCCTCTTTTTGATGGAGTTCCTCAATCTGTTGCTGAAGGAAACAATTCTCTACTTCTTGGCATTTTACTTTTGTCTAAATTTGCATGATTTTTTCATCTTTGTCCTTGATGATTTTGTTTAATCATTTTATTTCTTCTTTATTCTCAACTGCATCTTTCATTTTTGTTTGGTTTTGTAGATTCTGATTGGTATATTTTTTACTCATTAATTCCTTAGAAATATCCATCTTCATCATGTCAAATACTTTGTGAATTGCTACTTGTAGTTGGGACTGCAATTTTGATTTAGACTTCGCCATAATTCCTGACTTATGGTGTTCTTTAACGATCTAGTTGGTTTTCCTTTTTACTGACTTCTTGTCTTCTTTGATTTTGTCTTGTTTTTATTTACTCTTATAATTTAATAATTGTACTTAATACAAATTATTAAGTAATAATAATAATAATAATAATTTTTTAAGGTTAAAATAATTAATTTTCTTCCCCTAAGTACTTCTTGTATATTGGGTGGTTGGGAGGAATGATTGTTACCTTCCCCACCTAAGTTCAAATCTCACTTGCTTCTTAGTAGCAATTATTATGCACTTTTATATTTTTTTCCTCTTAAGTTTTCTAAAATGCCAATAGATTGGGTGGTTGGGAGGAATGAGTGTTATCTTCCCCACCTAAGTTCAAATCTCACTTGCTTCTTAGTAGTAATTTTTATGCACTTTTATATTCAAACCCAAAACCACTTATTAAGAAACCATGTGTGGTTTCACTTTTACCTTTTTTTTGTTTTACTTTTTTTTGGGGGGGGGGAGGTTACTTTCAGCTCTTTTTTGGGGGGGAGGGGGTTTACTTTTACCTCTCTTTTTTTTAAGCACAAGGTCCTATTTTTTAGGGAAACCCTAGAAACCAAAATGGTAACTTCACTCTGATACCACTGTAATATTCGTATCCAGATATTCTCAATTAACTTGGAATGAACCCATAATTTCTGAAATAACCCACATATCCATAGATATAAAATGATGTATAAATTGATAGATAAGTGATAAGTGATAAGTTAAAATTGAGGGTCCGTTATTTATATTTTGGCAAAATATCCTTTCATTAATAGTCATGTCTTTTCGTAAAGACATTATTAATTATTATTAGTTATTATTAGTTATTAAATATATGTATATGTTGATGTTTATTATTATTATTGATTGTTGTTATTATTTAATTTTGTTACACCTCGATACTGGAAAAAGCATTCACATCCACATGGGAGATGATTCTCATATCATTTCGAAAGGCAAAGGTACTGTAAAACTTGAAAATGACAATTTTTTTGATGTTCTGTATGTACCCTCTTAGCCTCCAATATTTTGAGTGTATATCAAATTACTCATACTATAGTTCCCTTAAGAGAGTTAGTTTCAACCTGAATTATGTTGAAATCACTAAGATTGTATCTAGGAAACTTGTTGCAAAAGGCATAGAAAATCATCATGCTAAGGCCTATGAGTTTTCTTAGTTTGTTGCAGATGCAAATCTCACCGCTCTTCTGACTCATGGGAATGAGGTCAGTAGGATATGGCATGAGAGATTTGGTCATTTGAACTTAAAATACTTGTAGAAAATTTAGAAAAATTCCATGGTTGAAGGCATCCCATCCATCAAAACTTCCAGCAGAATTTTCAAAGGTTGTATTGTCGGCAAACACCCTAAGCACAAGTTTGATCGAGGAAAGTCAAGCCGTGAAAAAGTTATTTTGGGGCTAGTTAATTCTAATATCTGTAGACCCATGCCTACTACATCCATGAGTGGTTCACATTATGTACTTACCTTCATTAATGATTTCTCTAGATACACTTGGGTTTTCTTTCGAAAGAAAAAATATGAAGTTTTGGAAAGATTCATCGAGTTCAAAGCATTGGTTGAGAATGCCTATAGGAGAAAGATAAAATATCTTAGATATGATAATGGAGGATATTATATCTGTTTTGAATTTATGCAAATATGTGCTAACAGTGGGATCCAAATCCAACACTCTGTTTCTTACACACCAAAACAAAATGGTTTTGCGGAAAGGAAAAATCGGGCCCTCAAAGAGATGTGTACCTGCATGCTGGAATCCAAAGGTTTAGCTACTAAACTATGGACTGAGGCCATGATCGTTGCTGCACAAATTCAGAATAGAGTAGCTCACTCTTCCATGAAAGGAAAGACTCCTTTCGAAGCCTATTTTGGGCACAATCCGGATGTGTTAAATTTCAAGGTTTTTGGGTCCACTGCATGGGCTCGAATTCCACATGACAAGAGGAAAGCTTTGCAACCGCAAAGTATTGAATTTTTTTTCATTGGATATCCAGAAGAATGTAAGGGATTGAAACTTTTGAATATAATAACCAAACATATTTTCATTGAAATAAGTGTCTATTTTGAAGAGCCTCTCCAAGAGGTAGAACTAGTTGAAGAAAATTCTGCTGAAATTCCCTTTTGTTCTACTGATCATTTGGGTGATGAAAGTGCCAGTGAAGGCTCTTATTTTGTATATATGATATCTAATATCACTGAGAAAAATATATAAGGTTCAGAATCATATTCTTATATGCCAAATCATCTCCGAAATTGGGCCAAAAAGACACTCTCTTCCGTCGGGAAAAACATTGGAAATCTTGCTGATCCAAAAAGAACTCGGTCTGATTTTCAAAGAGCAGGTATTTCTCTCTCTTGTCATGATTCATTGCTGTCCGAGGCCTGTTATTTAATGATTGGGTCAGATACTAATTCCTACTACCATGCTTGGAAATATCCTATATTGCAAGTTTCTATGGACGAAGAGTTTAATTCTCTTCGGAAAAATGCTACTTGGGAGCTAGTTTCTTTTCCACTTGGGAGGAAATTAGTTCAAAGCAAGTAGATGTTTTGGAAAAATGTTGGTGTTGATGGCACAAAATAAAAGTAAAAAGAAAGGCTGGTTTCAAAAGGGTTCTCCCAAGTCCAAGTTTTGGACTATCATGAGACCTATGCACTGGTGGAAAAGATGGACTCTATCAAGCTAATTTTGGCCATTGCCGCATCCAAGCACTGAGAGGTGCATCACATGGATGTGAAGAGTGCTTTTCTTAATTGATACCTGAATGAAGAAATATAGATGAATTAGCCTGAGGGGTATACCTCATATCATTATTTGGTATGTAAGTTGCAAAAATCATTATATGGGCTGAAACAAGCCCCAAGAACTTGGCATGCCAAAATGGATGCCTTTATGCTCTCACAAAACTTCCAGAGATGAAAATATGATCCTAATGTATATTTGCAGCAGTATGATGGAAATATTCTTATCATAGTATTATATTTTGATGATATTTTGATAACAAGAAGCACATTTGCTTCGATTTCTTTCATAAAAACTGCTCTTCATGATGCATTTGAGATGAGCGATTTGGGGCTCCTGAAGCAATTTATGGAGCTTGAAATCTCGCAACATTTTGATGGGATAGTGGTAAATCAGTAAAAATATATTGCATACCTATTAGTTAATTTTAACATGGATGATTTCAAGGCTTCACCATTTCCTTTCCTCTCAGGGATCAGCCTTGAAGAGGGAAAATCCACTCCATCCATGGATTGCACTATTTACCGCTAGTTGATCGGAAGCTTGCTATACTTGACACATTCATGGCCTGATATTTGTTATGACGTGAATATTGTATCAAGATAAATGCATCAGCCTCATGGGCTCCATTGGAAGGAAACCAAGAGGATCCTTTAGTACATTTAGGGCACAAGATCCCATGACATTCATTATGCTGCAGATTCTAAGCTAGAGTTGGTCAGTTATACAAATTTAGATTGGGTAGGGGATTCCATAGATCAGAAGTCCACTTCCAAGTATGCCTTTATGTTTGGTGGTGGACCCATTTTTTGGTCTAGCAAAAAGCATGCTTCCATTGCATTGTCTTCAGCAGAGGCCGAGTATAGGGGAGAAGTGAATGCTTCCATCCAAGTTGTTTTGTTGCAAGGAATTTTTTAAAAGTTTGAGATTCGTAGTGCTTTGTCCACAGTCATATTTTGTGACAAACAAAGTGCTATCAAGATCTCCATAGATCCAGTTCAGTGACAAAGGACCAAACATGTTGAGATACACACGCTCTACATCAGGGAGATGGTGCATGACAGGACCATTGTTCTGTAATAATTCCCTACATATGAGAAAATTGTAGATATCTTCACCAAGAACTTTACTGAGAAAAAGTTCACTTACCTTTGTTCACTGTTGGGGGTGATTTCATCAGGGTGATCAATTACTTCTCCAATGTTCAGCTTGAGGGGGGGTTTTCCCACTGGGTTTTCCCTCTTTCCTCACTTATCATTTTATTTGAGAATTTTAGAGTTAATTTATTATACAAGGTGACATATGGCCTTTGTTTTCGGGGCCCTAGAATTTTATGAATTTTATTTTACACCTCCTAAGTATAGCTTAAGGGGGAGTGTTGGATTCATTATCCAACCCACACACCTATTTGGTCAATTTTGTCCTAATTAACCACTATCCTAATTTTATTGACTCAAATTAGCATCATCATCAGCACACCATGAAATCAACATGAGCACACCCACACCCTCCTTCAATCAGGGAGGCCAACTAAGCCTTCTCCTTCAATCAGGGAGGCTAACTAGGCTTCCTCCATCAATCAGGGAGTAATTATGGGGTGATCTGAGTGTCATAAGTGCACCAAATAGTTAACTGAATGTTGTTTCATGTAACAATCAGTTAAGCTGAGTTGTAAAGGTGCTCCCTCATGTCATTGTCTATTTCAGGATGATTTGGGTGAACTAGAGTGAGTTAATGCGCTTCCAACAACTTATGATGACTAGTATCAGTTAAGTTCACTTCATAGGAGCTATCTAGAGTTAGTGATGTGCTACGACCTACTAATTGACATGCAGTGACATGTACTTGAGTTACATTTAGTTAGACTCAGTAATTTATTGCATTCTGATTCAATTAGTACTAAGTTAGATTCAATCATGGTTAGGTTAGTGGTTAACTGGTGTGTTTAGTGTGGCTAACATACAATTAAGCTACACCCATCCATGCAATTCTAATGACCTCTAGTGAATTCAAATTGTCTTGTATTCATGCAAGTTTGCATGACATTGTATAATTGATTTTGATTCTATTATTGATTATACACAACTACAACCTCCTATTGTAGTACTGTTATCTCATTTCATGCCTAAATTGTCTTGAATCTCTTGTAAGTATATGCTTTGTCTCAAGATTGTTGTGATAGAATTTAATATGCACCAGTATTGAAGATTGTAGACCCAGAAAAATATTTTGTGGTGTGTACTGATGCATGTGGTCAAGGAATTGGAGGAGTCCTTATGCAAGACAACCACGTGGTATGCTATGAGTCAAGAAAGTTGAATAATCATGAGAATAAATATGATACTCATGAATTAGAACTTGTAACCATAGTAAATGCTCTCAAGAGGTGGAGGCACTACTTAAGGGGTAGAAAATTTGCGTTAAGGACAGACCACTGTGGTCTGAAATATTTGTTTGATCAACCAGCTCTAAATGCTAGGTGGCTGGAGTTTTTATGTGAGTTTGATTTTGAAATCAAACACATAAAAGTGTGGAAATTGAACCCAGGTGTTAGAACAATTGCACTCACAAAAATTACCAATTACACATGCAAATTACTCACAAAGGAGACTGAATACGGAGCAGAACACTAATCTATATTGAATAAGTGTACAATAGCCAACCCTGTGAAGTCATAGGCTTCCACAATAAATAATTACATGAGAGATTCGAATGCATAAGGATGCCATTCGAATTTGGTCAAAAGCAGGCTTACTAAATCTAAGCAAATCCCCCATAGGTGCATAAAGCAGTTTCCAAATCTGTCTAGGAGCTCACGAATTGGAAAAATCAATTAGGAAAGCTAATAGATGATGGAAGTACAACTCATACATTCTTTTCTTAGGAGAAAAGAGTTGAGGATGATGAGGACAAAAAAACAAGTTAACTTCACCTAGTCAAACTTCCCAATTGCCTTAAAAATCAGAAAAAGCAGACATGCACTAGGAAGGCTAGGAATAAAGAAGATTTGATTCCAAGTGGTCTCCCAAGCACTCCATGACTCAAATTTAGCAATTTTGACCACTTTGGATGTGTGGAGGACAACTCGCATAAGGTGGAATATGGAAACTAGGCAAATAAGACAAAAATTGGATTAATTAATGTCTAAGGTGATTAACTATGGGTTGATTATTCTAACACCCCCCTTAATCCTGACTTATGAGTAAAATATCAGAAAATTATAGGGCCTAGCAACAAGGCTTAGTCACCCTTTACATACTGCATGTCCATTTAACCAAGGAAAGAGGCAAAAACCCAGTGGGAAAAATCCTCCCTTAAACATGGACAGTAAAACAAAATTTGAAAATCTTGTCATCACTCATGCTTCAAAGAATGATCAGCAATCCCCAGCAGTGATTTGATATTGATGAATTTCTTCTCACAAAAAACTTTGGTGAATATATCTGCTACTTGTTTTGAAGATGAACAGAAGAGTAGGTGAATGGTGCCATCATGCACAAGCTGTCTGATGTAGTGCATATGGATCTCAATGTGTTTGGTTCTCTGTTTCTAGACTGGATCATTATAGATTTGAATGGTACTCTGATTATCACAATAGATAGTAGTTGAGTATTCTGATTCAAATCCACACTCACCAAGCAACCCCTGCAACCATAAACATTGAGTTGCTGCATTTACAACTCCGTTGTACTCTGCTTCTGTAGATGAGAGTGCAATGGCACTCTGTTTCTTGCTTGACCAGCTGATTGGTCCTTCAACAAGCATGAGCACATATCCTGATGTTGACTTTTGATCTGTGTTGTCACCTACCCAATCACTGTCAATAAACCCAATCAAATCAAGATCAGATTTAGCTTTATAGAAGATCCCATGAGTCCTTGTTCCCAGAACAAAGTTAAGGATCCTTTTGGCTGCTCTCCAATGGATCTCATGAGGCTGATCCATGTATCTTGAAGCCACACTCATTGCATAAGAAATATCAGGTTGAGTATGTGTAAGATACAACAAACATCCAATCAATTGCCTATACAGTGTATTGTTTACCATAGGTGAAGAATCAACTTCTTCAAGCTTAACTCCTGAAAGGAAAGGAGTATTGCTTGGCTTGCAATCCTTCATGTTGAATTTGTTCAGAAAATCCAAGGCATACTTGGACTGATGTACTTTGATTCCATATTTGGTTTGAGCAATCTCGAGCTCCAAGAATTGGCTCAATAATCCCAAATTAGTCATTGAGAAGGCATGGTTCATTGCATCCTTCAAGGAGGCAATTTCATCCTTTGAGCTTCCTGTAATGAGAAGGTCATCAACATACAAAAAAATGATCATTAATGAACCATGAATCAGCTTCAAATAGACATTTGGATCTGACTTGCATCGAACAAAATTCAGTGATAGCAGAAAGCTACCAATCTTGGCATACCAAGCCCTAGGGGCTTGCTTAAGCCCTTACAATGACTTATTTAGCCTGCACACAAGAGATGGATTAGTAGAAAATACTTGAGTCTTCTACATGTAAATATATTCAGTGAGATCTCCATTCAGGACAGCACACTTCACATCCATGTGATGTACCTCCCACTGCTTCAAAGCTGCAATGGCTAAGGTTAACCTGATGGAGTCCATCTTTGCCACTGGTGCAAAGGTCTCATTGTAGTCTATGCCATGTACCTGTGAGTAGCCCTTGGCTACCAATCTGGCCTTGTATTTCAGAGGTGAACCATTAGCAGCAAATTTTGGTTTTGTAAACCCACTTACACTGAACTAGCTTCCTCCTTGGGGGAAGATCAACTAGCTCCCAAGTGTTGTTCTTCTAGAGTGAGTTTAACTCTTCTTTCATGGCTGTTTTCCATCTTGGATCATTTGTTGCATCTTCATATGTTTGTGGGTTTGATTCAACCATCAGATAGCATTTCTCTACAAACATAGGATCTTTCATGCACAGAGCACTCTCAAACTGAGATCTAGTCCTCCTAGGATCATTAGGATTTCCAGCTAGTTCTCCAGCTACATGAATGATATTTGCTGCCCATTTTGGTCTTGTAGGATAGTTCATATATGCAATTAAATCATCATTATCATCAAGTTCAACTATCTCTTCACTTACATTCAAAGGCTCCGGTGGTGAAGAGGATTCTCCAACTTCCACTGCTACTAGGGGCTCTTCTTGGAACTAAACACACCTTTCAATGAATGATTTGTTTGTGCTCAAATTGATCAGCTTATACCCTTTTGAATCTTCAAAGTACCCAACAAATAGACACTCTTGTCTTTGGGGCTGCAAAGCCTTCCTCTTTTCTGTTGGAATTCTAGCCCAAGCCCTTGGGCCAAAAATCCTGAAATGGGTCACATCTAGCTTGTGCCCACTCCATGCTTCAAAAGGAGTCATACCATCAAGTTGTTTATGAGGCACCCTATTCTGGATATAGGCTACACAGTTTATAGCTTCGGCCCAAAACTTTGGTGGCAAAGTCTTAGCCTCCATCATGCAGGTTGCCATCTCTTTCAGTGATCTGTTCTTCCTCTCAGCAACACCATTTTGCTGTGGTGTGTAAGGGATAGAATGCTGCATATGAATACCTACATCTACACAATATTGAATGAACTCAGACTTGACATACTTACCACCATTGTCAGATCTGAGCACCTTGATTTTCCTCCCATACTGGTTTTCAACCAAAGCCTTAAAGACTTTGAAGAGGCCATAAACTTCAAACTTGTGTTTCAGGAAGTAAACCCAACAATACCTGGAAAAGTCATCTATAATGTCAATTCATATTTGGCTTGAATCATTGGCATATGAGGAAATGGGCCAGCAACATCACTGTAGATCAACTCAAGAGGTGCAGAGGTTCTCTCATGACTAGCTTTCTCAAATTTATGCTCTGGGTGTTTTCCTAGGATGCAACCTTGACAGACTCCTTTGGAAAACTTAATATTTGGTAACCCTATGACCATTTATTTTTCACTAAGATCAGAAAGATACTTGTAATTAAGGTGGCCAAATATTTCATGCCAAATCTTGCTTGCCTCATTAGCATGAATCAGAAGAGCGGAGGGGTTTGAGTAGGGTAGGAAGTGTGAGAACATTTATACCTTTGAAGTGTGATTTGTAATTCCTTTTGCAATGAATTTACCACTTGAGATCTCTGTGATCTCAAATTCATCAGGGGAGAATATGACTTTCTTTGGAGACCCTGTGTGGGTCATCTGATACACTGATAAGAGGTTAGAGGAAAGGCCTAGAACATACAATACATTGCTGAACTTACCATGGTCAAGATCAATCCTCCATTTGCCCAAAATTTCAGTGAGAGAGACATCTCCTAGTACAATTGGTGGACCTTTTGACATGTCAAGTGAGGTGAATGCCTCCTTGGTTGAAACCATATGTCTTGAAGCTCCAGAATCAATGATGAAACTAGGTGAGCTTGATGTGCCAGCAACCAATGCATGAACTCTCTCTCTGTCTTTTGAATTGGATCCTCCTTCCCTCTTCTTTGAGCTGTCTGGAAGGGAGATGCCATTCTTCTCCAGGAGTTGGGTCATCATGTCAATTTGCTTCTTCATGCAAGAGCTTTCAGAATGATTGCCCTTACTATAGTATGCACACTTGCTCATTTCTCCTTTGTTCTTCTTCTTCCGGGGGTTCTTCTTGGAACCTTGAGGCTCCTCTGGAGACTTGTTCTTGTCTTTCTTTTGCTTAGGTGGCTTCTTAGCTTTCTTTTTGCCTTTTGAATCCACCCTCAAATCTCCAGCAACCAGAGATTGGTCTTTGGAAGGTTTGATGGTGCCCATCATCACCAATTTATCTTGTTCTTGTGTGAGAGATTCCATGAAATCTGCAAGGCTAGGAATTTTCCAGGCTCGAGCTATCAACTTTGTGGCATGGAAGGTAGAAAAAACTGAATAGTCAGGTCCAAGATTCGAGAGTATGGCCAAAACTAGTTGTTCATCCTTGTTTTCGATCCCACATTGTTTTAGCTGCAAAACAAGGGCTTTGAACTTGTAAAAATAGAGTTGCAGGGATTCAAAGCGATTGGGACTCAGGGAGATCAATTCATTTTCAATTTGATGTCCCCTCATCTCATCTGTCTTACCAAAAATATCAATAAGCTTCTCCCATACTTCATTTGGTGATGTTAATCCATCAAGATGGAAAAAAAGGTCTTTGGATATGCTCAGATATAGGAGACCATAGGCCTCTTCCCTCCTATTGTGCCATTTAATATTCTCTGCAGCTGCATTGGGCTCTGCTTCTGTTTCCATAGTAACTCTATAGAGGCCTTTCACTCTCAACAGTATCTCCATATCTTCTTTCCATTCAAAGAAGTTAAATGGAGTCAAGATGATCTTCTGAGATTGATCCATAGCTCAGAAATTTGTCCCTTCAGTCAGCAGAATGCTCCCAGTCAATGATGTCAAACCTGCATTAACAAATTGGAAGGAGAGAAATAAATCTACAAAGGCTCTGATACCATGTGGAAATTGAACCCAGGTGTTAGAACAATTACACTCACAAAAATTGCCAATTACACATGCAAATTACTCACAAAGGAGACTGAATATGGAGCAGAACACTAATCTGTATTGAATAAGTGTACAATAGCCAACCCTGTGAAGTCATAGGCTGCCACAATAAATAATTACATGAGATATTCGAATGCATAAGGATTCCATTCGAATTTGGTCAAAAGCAGGTTTACTAAATCTAAGCAAATCCCCCATAGGTGCATAAAGCAGTTTCCAAATTTGTCTAGGAGCTCACGAATTGGAAAAATCAATTAGGAAAGCTAATAGATGATCGAAGGACAACTGATACATGATTTTCTTAGGAGAAAAGAGTGGAGGATGATGAGGACAAAAAAACAAGTTAACTTCACCTAGTCAAACTTTCCCAATTTCCTTAAAACTCAGAAAAAGCAGGCAATAAAGCAGAAAAAAGCAGACATGCGCTAGGAAGGCCAGGAATAAAGTAGATTTGATTCCAAGTGGTTTCCCAAGTGCTCCATGACTCAAATTTAGAAATTTTGACCACTTTGGATGTGTGGAGGACAACTTGCATAAGGTGGAATATGGAAACTAGGCAAATAAGACAAAAATTGGATTAATTAATGTCTAAGGTGATTAACTATGTGTTGATTATTATAACAAAAAGGAAAAGAAAACAAAGTGGTTGATGCACTCAGTAGGAAGGTGCATGAAATGCATGCGAAAACTCTTAGTATATGCCAATCAAAATTGAGACAACATATTGTTAATCATACTGTTGAAGATGAAATGTATGTGAAGATCAAGGACAAATTGCAGGAGAAAAATACTAAAAAGAGGTATGAGGGATATAAATTGGAAGAATATGGACTTCTTACTTATAAAAACAGAATTTATATTCCAAATGTAGCATATTTGAGGAGAGTTGTTATGGATGAAATCCATCAAGCTCCATATTCTGGTCACCCAGGATATCATAAAACAATTGCTACAGCTAGAAAGTAATATTTTTGGCCAAGAATGAAGAAGGACATTGCTGAGTATATTTCAAAGTGCATGAAATGTTAGCAAGTGAAGGTTGAGCATCAACACCCAGTAGGTTTGTTGCATCCTTTTCCATTTCCAGAATGGAAATGGGAAGTTGTTTCCATGGATTTTATTACAGGATTGATAATGACTTGGAGGCAACATGATTCCATCATGGTTGTGGTGGACAAGTTGACAAAGGAAGCACATTTTATACCAGTCAATTCCACTTACAAGATTGATTCCATTGCAAAAATCTTCATGAAGGATATTTTTAGATTGCATGGATTTCCTAAGGTAATAGTCTCTAACAGGGATACTAGGTTCACTTCCAATTTTTGGAAGGGTATGTTTGCATATTTGGGTACCAAGTTGAACTTTATCACTTCCTACCATCCTCCAACTAATGGACAAATAGAGAGGGTGAATCAAGTGATGTAAGACATGCTTCACATGTATGTGATGGACAAACCAACCAAGTGGGAGGATTATTTACACTTGGTAGATTTTTCTTATAATAATGGGCAGCAAGCATCCTTGGGGATGAGTCCATATGAAGCCTTGTATATAAGAAGGTGTAGGAAACCAGTAACTTGGGATAATCCAGTGAATATGATTGTGCTTGGTCTAGAATTGCTCAAGGAGATGGAGTAGGAGGTTGCAAAGATCAGGCATAATCTGAAAGTAGCCCATGACAGACAGAAAAGATACGCAAACAAGCATAGACTGCATAGAGAGTTCAGTGTTGGGGATCATGTTTACCTCAGAGTGAGGGAAATGAAGAGTTCCTTGAATCTTGGAAGTTGTGCCAAGATGTCACCTAGATAATGTGGTCCTTTTGAAGTGCTTAAAAGAATAGGGCCAGTCGCATATAGACTTGCATTTCCTGCTAGCACTAGAGCTCATAATGTTTTTCATATTTCTTCGCTTAAGAAATATGTACATGATCCTAACCATGTGATAAATTGGGATGCGATCCAGGAGGAACTCGAGGGAGAGTTCCAAACTGATCCACTGCTCATCCTCAACAGGAAGGTCACAGTGCTCTGGAATCGAGACGTTGGATAGGTTAAGGTGCAATGAGAGCACTACAGTCCTGAAGAGGCTACATGGGAGTTCAAGGATGCCATGCAATTTACACATCCATTTTTGTTCAATTTTAAAAATCACCGAGGACAATGTTGTTGTAAGGGGGAGGGGAATGTAATACCCTGATTTTGACCCCCTTGTATTGAATTGTAATTGATGTATATATTGCATGTTGAATCATGGCAAGGAGCTCAAGGCTAAGGCCCTGTTGTTGGTTTGGTGTTTGTGTAAGGTGATCAAGTTTGATGCCTATGGTTATTGTTTTGGTCATGCACAACATGTTTTGAATATCATGAAAATGCACAATTTGATAAATACCAGAGATAGCTATGGAACTGCAACGAGAAAGTGATGGGGGCATGATTCCACAAGGGATAGGGTGGGGAGTGAGTCAAACCCCTGAGACATTAGGGTGATACCAGATGTCAATGGGAAAACCAATGAACCCTCAACTATATTTTTTCCTCTGTCCTTGATCATTAATTTCTTCTAGAAGTTGGTTGAGGCAGTTAATTCCCTGGGAAAAGAAAGGCATGGATTCAGATGGCAGTCTGAGAAATACTGAGAATCTGTGGATATGTTCTTTCTTATGAAGCAAACAAACCCTAGATTCTGTGCCCAGACCAGTTTCTCATGGGTTGTGTTGAACATTGGGGAGGTTAATCTTCCATCCCGTGGTTTTCGGAAGGGTGGGGGGAAATACATTCTAATCAATCAAGCAGGAGGATAGTTCATTCCCAATTTGGTAGTTGCATTCTTGCTAGGGCAGAGGAATTATGAACATTGTGGTCATTTAGAACCATTCCTTCATTCACGATTAAGGTTGTTGATCTCTCTCCTAAGTCGTTGAGAAGGTTCTATGGTGGTTTTTCAGTGTCGTTCATTGTTCAGTCTGTTTCATTCCATGTACATTGTGTTACAAAGTGGCCTGCAAACCTATTTCTATGTGTTACTAAGGAGAACCCGTGTTGTTGTTTTTTCCCCATGGTTTGTTGTGTTATGCACACTGGTTTGGGGTCTGAACTATATAAGAGACTGAGGCATGGAAGGGAATAGGAATGGGCTTGATAAATCTAGTATAGAGAGGAACCTCATGAAAAGATAAGAGTCGCTGGTAAAATATTCACTGCAATCCCTGAAGAGCAATGGAAGGGAAGGCATATCTTGAGGGACTGTGGAGCAGATAAGGGGATGCTTCCATGTGTTGGGTGTGTAGGTAATGTGGATCACAAGCTAGATAGACATTGTGGAGGTGGTCCATTGGCAGGTGTTTTGGGGATAAGTTAGTTTCGCAACATCGCAGATGCTGTGCAAGGTCAAAGACATTGAATAAGTTGGAAAACGACACACAAGTTGGGGTTATATTATTTTATGTATTTTTGGTCATATTTTGTAGTTTTGGATCGCATTTTATGGATAATGGTCATTATTTTGTAGAATTGGTTAAGAATTAGTTACTAAGTTAGTTAAGTGGACCATGAATGTAAAGGCGCAAGCCTATAAGTAGATGTAGAATTGCAATTGTTAATGATCATCGGGGACTAGGAGTCTTGAATTGATCTGGGGAGCTAAGTTTTTGCATGTTATATAGAATCTACACATGAATTGAGATCTGTTGATTTGTGTACTAAAGAATTGTTTGGAGAATCTATGGTTTTGTGCGAAGGTTAATATGACATGACGAAAGTTGAGCAGAATCATTCTGTCCTTTTCTGTTTTAATTTTTTACTATCTTATGAGAATCAATTATGAATGAAATGTGTATCTGTGACATGGATCTATAAATGATGTGATGTTTCCCTACTTTAAATGATGTTATTCTATTGGATCTATTTGTGCATCAATTTTTTTATTACAGTTCTGATATGACAATGTGATCTATTGAATGATGATATGGTTTCCTTAACGCATATGTTGAATGAATTGATCGGTTGAATAATGCTGCAATAAGTTGGGAAGTAGATGCACATGGTCCTCCTTATTTATGTGGAAACTTGGTTCTATCATCTCTCCCTCGAACATCTCAGGTGATACTTCATCCACTTTGTGGGTGTTACTCGATGGGGTAAAATCTGTGTGGGACGCTGCTTAGGGAGATCGCGATGGTTTGGATGTCAAAAGAGAGGGAACCCATGTAGAAAAAATTTGTGTCAACAAATGGTTCTGTTTCCAGTAACTTAGTGCAACTAAAGGGAGGACATGTTGTGGCATCCGACGAGACCGAAAATCCAATACTCGTTCGACCAAAAGCTACGAGAGTTTGCTAAGAAAGAAAATTAGAACCCTAGACTAATGAAAGATAAGTGGCTGGGAGAGTACATACACGATGGTCCATATGATTACTTTTTCTTGAAATTATTGATCATCGTGTATGAGTGGTTGGCATGATTAACCTATCGCAAGAAAAATTTCCAAGGAGGTGAGCCAACTTACTGGACCCTAGAATTTATCCAAGAATTGCAGGAGGTAGATAACAAAGCATTGTGGGCTGTTGAAGTCTAGCTTGACAATATCTTGGAGGTCTATATCATAAAGTTTGCAGTTGATACAACTAAATCCTAGAGTGAAGAAGAAATGAAGTTCTTCAATGGGTCATGAGGTAGGTTTCTTTTGTCATTGCAATTGTCCATGAAGATGCTCATCTATGAAAAGGGCATATTGAAGATGCACCATCAGTAGTAGAACTCTATTGTGCAGGGGATATGGATACCACAGAGACAAGGGAGATGAATGGAATGATACAGGGTAGATGGGTGCAAGTTACGATGAGACTATGAGGGAATCCAAGGAAGAGAGTGGTCTTACGAGAGGAGGAGAAAAGTTCCAACAAGAGAAGAGGCACAGGACAGGGGAAATTCCTGCTGGGATAAGAATGCAAGATCACGAAGGAAGACCAAACAGGACAAAGAGACCCTAAAATAACAATGAGGACGACTAGGCTACGCCCAAGTTAGAGGTAATATCAACCCCCGATAGCAACGTACCCACACCTCTGCTAACTACATCGGAAGCAGGAAGAAACACCCGTTCATCACCAACGTGTACAATGTGCCAACAACACTCTAATATTAGCATATCAAAAACTATAGGAAGAAGGCCAAGAATGGCGGGTGATGAGGCAAAGTTACCTCTGTTTCATGGGAACACGACTGAGGATCTAAAGAAGTACTGGTTCCTGTGTGAGGCAGTATGGACTGTCAAACAAACTGTGGATGATGATGTCATCAAGGGACAATTGGAGAAAACTCTTCAAGGTCAAGCACTAGATTGGTACATGAAATTTTTACAAGTTCCTAGGGGGAATCCAGCAAAGACATTAGCTAAAGTCATAAAAATATTAATTGAAGAATTCATAAAAGAAAAATCTGAAGCACAATACATTCCAGAGATGAAGGAAATTAAGTAGTATCCAAATGAAATTGTTTGGGACTTTGACCAAAGGTTTAAGACACTAATGGAAAGAGTCATATTTGAGATGAGAGACATTCAACATAAGAAATGGTTTCATCGCGACATTAGTATCTCATATCATACTACCGCTGATGTAGCAGAACATTGCGATACAGAGCGAGGCTCTGGATATTGCGATGAAGTTGGAAGCTTCACCCGGTGGAGAGAATGCCGTTGGTATGAACCAGATTCATATGCAGCTCATGAATCTGACATTCAAGTTGTAAGATATCAAGAAAGGAAAAGATCATCACGAAGAATTTTGGTGCACTTGATTTCGTGTAGATGGACATACCAAGGATAATTTCCCGGACTTCCAAAACTACTTGTTCTCAGGAATGTTGAACCCATTGAGTTGTGGCAGTGTACCATGGTGTCACATTTGTCAAGTATATGGGAATTGACATGAATATTGTGGATATATGCAGAACATGGTGATGAAGCCGAAGAACTTATACTGAACATTTTTCCAATTTGTTGGGAATGAAGATAAGGATTGTCGCGCATATGACCTACTCTAGGAAAGAACATATGAATCGTACTATGTGAAGGGAGAGGATCATCAGGCAGTATAGCAGCCATAGTTAGAGGTGGTAGATCCACCACCTCAACCTCAGTTTGTACCGTAGCCGCAACTGCATATGTAGTTTGTATCGCAGAAATCGTAATATCAGTTTCTGCCACAACCGCGGTATAATTAGATGCAAGTGGCTTTGTAGAAGCCACAGTATGTTCATTCAACACAGTATGTTTAGAAATAATCGAATCCCCTACACTAGGAATTTAATCAACCACAATATCAGTAACAAGGAGGATTCCGAGGAGGACGAGGTGGAGGCTTTGGTCAAGGAGGAGGACAAGGTTGCAAACCAATGCAATGTTATAATTGCGGAGGATTGGGGAATCATCAGAGAGACTGCCCACAATTGTAAGCGCATTGTACATTAAGTACCGCTCCTGAACACACTATTGAGAACTATACACAACTAATCGCGAGGTGGAAAGCAGGAAATATTCCATAGTTACAGATTCAAAACCAGTTGTAGAATCAGAGCCAATTGCAGAATCAGAACCAGTTACAGAACCATAATCAAGTGCAGAACCAGAACTAGTAGTAGATAAGAACTAGAACCAAATTCCAATTCATAACCAGAATACAAATCAGACATGAATCAACCTGTGAATCTGCCATTGAAATAGAATCAGGGACTGACTGTCACAACGATCTCAGTGGAACCCGGGACGTAGGATGTTTACGCCGCGGTCGTCACTCACGGAGGTGCGATGATGGGAGACGATAGCCCACATCCACAACTCGGCTAGCTAGGAAGAAGAAGGTGTAGTTCGATATCAATGCTGAGAAAGACACATTTTTTGAAGCACATGATGTGATCGGAAGGAATCCTGTTAAGTTACATGTTTATGAAATGCCCACTACTTTTGATACAACATTGGTAGTAGTACTATTGCAAAAACATGGTACCTTGTAGAAATTTTTTCGAAGTTTCTTTTCTCTGGAAATATATCCCGATGCTCTTTCCAAGATCGATAATCTATTGCATCAACTGTCCAAGGGGTGGAAGGATTCTGCGATGAAATATTTGCATAAGAAAAATACGGGGAAAGAAGTGTAAATGAATATCCATATTGGGGACTATGAGGTAGTTCAGTTATCCTGGATCTAGGATCAGATGTCAATATTCTAACAAGATAGACATGTAAAAAGATGGGGATCCCAACGCTGAGCTGCTCTCCTATGCAGCTGCGACTAGCTAACTAGGCCAGAGTAACGTCGATTGGGCGAGTTTTGCACCATGTTATGGAAGTGGAAGGGATGAAAACCTATGATAATTTCGATTTTATTGAAGTTGTTGATGGTGGAGGATCCGTTGATGGTGGAGGATCCTATCCCGCAATACTGGGGATTGGATGGGCCAACGATAGTATGGAAGTGATTAATTTTAAGAAGCACGTAATGACCTTTGAGAATCAATACATCAGAGTCATCGCTCCAATGGATCCAAATGAAGGGAAAAGGTATGTTGAGCCAGTGAAGGATGAAGTTGTCAGGGGATGGGATCATGCATATAACATTTCAGAAGATTACATCCAATCGATTGCTGATGGGGAAGTTGGTTAGCGCAACTCTAGATTTGCATCCTCCGATTTCGATGATGCTTTAGAGAACTGACACAATGGAATGCATGAAGTATCACTAAGAAGGTGTGCCTTGATTACACAATCACTATGTTATGTTTCAACTGACATTATTGAGTTACCAATATATGAAGGACTTCCTGATTTTTCTAAATTTCTATTGGAATTTGAAGATAGAGTGTTAGAACCACGGCAGTTTCTGGCATTGAATGAAGCACTGAAATCTACTCTAAGATGTTGGTGGGCGACCCATAAGAATTCAATCACTGGATGGTCGCAGTGTCAAATAGTGATGACAGTTCGCTTTGGAGATACAGAAGTGTACCATGCTGGAAGGTACGATGGGAGGAATATCCCTAGTGATCATCTGATTGAGTGTAAGACATTGTCGTCATTGCAACCAAAAGATGAGTGGGTCCACGCCTTTGTCCACACATTGGATGAAATGCCGTGGTCTTGGTATGTATCAGCTGAGTTGCGTAGGGAGCTCACTACTTGGGATGAATTATCAGTTTGCTTCACTCACACCTTCATTTTTGTAGATGCCAATCCTGATGTTCATAATGTGCTGCAACTCATCTGTGATGTTGTTCTAAAGGTAGTGTCGGTTTCATATCCAGTGGATCCGCATGCACATTGTCAGATGCAGTCGATGATGGAATGTTATAATGTGACTAGAGGACCCAAGGATGATGACAATCTACAGAATATCAATATTCCCAAAACAGAAGGGAGTTGGGATGTCACAGCACCTGACATATAGAGAGATCCAATGAATCATCCATTAAAGATCAGAAAGGTTAACATTGGGACGGAGGAGAATCCAAATTTTGCAAATTTTTGGGACTACCGGGATGAAGAAATGATGGCAAAGATCACATAACTATTGCACGAATTCCAAGATTTGTTCCCCATGAATTTTTTTGAGATGAAGGGGATACTGGGAGATTTAGGAGAGATGAATATTTTGTTGAAGCCTAATGCGAAAACTATAAGGAAACGACCATATCGCCTGAATTCACGATACAATGAGAGAGTCAAAGCTGAGCTTGATAGAATGTTGGATGCTGGAATAATTGAGCCATTCAAAGAATCAGAATGGATCAGTCCTATGGTGGTCTAAGATAAAAATACAGGTAAGGTTTGGATTTGTGTCGACCTCAAAAAACTGAATTATGCATGTATGCACAATCCATTTCTGGCATCATTCACTGATGAGGTGCTAGAAGGAGTAGGCGGTCAAGAAATGTATTCCTTCACAGATGGATTTTCTGGCTATCACCATATCAGGATCGCAAAATGGGATCACCATAAGACAACATTTGTTACTGAATGGGGTTGTTTTCAGTACACTGCGATGTCGTTTAGGCTAAAGAATGCACCTGCAATATTTTCATGGGTTGTTGTCACCGCATTAAATGATTTTATTTAGAAGTTATTGCAAGTTTATATGAATGACTGGACAGTTTATTGATTGATCAGGGAACATCTAGCAAACCTATGACTGATCTTGGAAATATGTCAACAACATTAGATCACGCTGAACTCAAAGAAGTGTATTTTCTTTGCACCTTTTGGGATGCTGTTGGGTCACATTGTTTGCAAGCAAGGACTTTTGGTTTACCCTGTGAAGATTGCGCTGATTTTGAGCTTGCCCCCACCTACAAATGTGAAGCAAATGAGAGCAATGTTGGGGCACATAGGATACTACCGCAATTTTATCCATGGTTATGCTGCGATCACAGCTCCAATGGAAAATTTGCTCAAGAAGGATGCAGTGTTCATATGGACTCAAGAGTGTCAAGTAAGCTTTGAGTTGTTGAAGGCCAATATGGATTTTGCACCAATACTAGTTTTTCCTGATTGGAATAAGGAAATCCATGTACATGTGGATGCTTGATATGTTCCACTGGGAGTGGTTCTTGCGCAACCAGGGGAGGGAGATCCTGATCACCCAATTTATTTCGCTAGTCGTAAGTTATGGTTTGTGGAGAAAAACTATACGACCAAAGAGAGGGAAGGACTAGCGATGGTATATGCGCTACAAAATTTTAGGCACTACCTGCTGGGAGGTTATTTCAAAATTTTCATGGATCATTCTGCATTGAAATATCTGGTCAATAATCCTGTGTTGGGGGGGGGGGGAGATCTGTCATTGGCTATTTCTCTTTCAGGAATTTGATTTTGAGATAATTGTGAAGCTGGTTCGTTTGAACGATGGCCTTCATCATTTATCGTGAATTGAGATAGGTGAGGAACCTACAAACATTGAAGATGGGTTACTATATGCGCAACTATTTAGAGTCGACATGGTTGATGATTACTATGAACAAATAATTCAATTCTTGGCGATAGGAACTGCACCATAAGAGTTGAATACAAGTCAAAAGAAGCAGTTAGTCTATAAGGCATCAGATTTCTAGGTGATTGCTGGACAACTCTATAAACTCGGATCGAATGAGATTTTATGGCGATGTGTCCTACCACATGAGTAAGGGAAGATTTTGGCAGAGGCACATGCGGGAATTGATGGTGGACACTATGGAGGTCAAGCTACTATGAGGAAGGTGCTTCATGAAGGGCTTTAGTGGCCCACTCTTCATAATGATGCAACAGATTATGCACAGAGTTACGATGTCTATCAAAGAACTGAAAAACCATCAAGGAGGGATGAGATGCCATTGGTACCTCAGGTGACATTGCATCCATTTGATAAATGGGATGTGGACTTTGTGGGACCAATCAACCCACCTAAGAAGAGAAATGGTGCTTGGTACATCTTTACAGCGACTGACTATTTGACAAGATGGGCGGAGGTTGCACCTGTTATGGATTGCCCCACTACGGCAACAGTGAGGTTCCTGTTTGACAACATTGTGACTCATTTTGGGTGCCCAAGGATATTGATGAGTGACCAAGGGAGTCACTTCATCAATCGCACAATTAGTGCATTGATAGAGGAGCTTCAGATACAACATAAGAAGAGTACCTCATATCATCCACAAGAAAATGGGACAGTGGAGGCATACAACAAGGTTTTGGAGCATGTGCTTACAAAGGTATGTAATGGCAACCATGATGATTGGGATTTGAAGATTCCAGCAGTCTTATGGGAATATCACACCACTTACTAAATATTGACGGGACATACACCGTTCAAATTGGTGTATGGGAAAGAGGTAGTCATGCCTACATAGTACATTGTCCCGCGTTTGTGCATTGCAACAGCGAAGGGCATGGATGATGAAGAAACACTAAACTAATGATTGGAGTAGTTAGCACAACTCAAGGAAGACTGCTTGGTTGCGGGTTTTCACCTTCACGTCGAGAAGGATCAACTGAAGGCTTGGCATGATCGGCATATTAAGAACAAATAGTTTCAGTAAGGAGACTTGGTGGTATTGTATGAAAAAAAGTTCAAGAAGCATCCAGGTAAGTTACAAATGCATTGGCTAGGTCCATATCTCATTATTTCCATTACCTTAGTAGGTGCAGTTTAGCTGCAACAGTTAGATGGAGCGATGATGTCTAAGCTTGTGAATGGTAGCAAGCTGAAGCCCTATAGGACGAGCCTGGAACCACGTGATGCTTGAGGCATTGCGTGATGGAAAAAAAAGGATGGGTATATAGAAGGAGGGTGCACTAAGAGGAAGTGGATGTGCAAGTAGGGGAGTCAATAACATAGTTATGGAGGTCTGTCACAATAGCTCCAGGGTCACGACATAGTCAAATCCACAATAAAAGAGACAGTTAAAGCAGTTAACCGGCAGCACTTGTTGAAGTGACACATACTTATGGCTGATCCAACCATTGGATTGATAGAATCGACGATGGATTCAGGCAGTTAATGCATGATTTAGTCATGATTATTATCAGGATTTGTTAATGATGGAGGTGCAATTGTCCTAGTGCTATAAGAAGGGGTCGAATGTGGTCGGAAGTCACCATTGTGCAAAGATTGAGTTGCAGAGTTATCAAATAAGAGTTGAATCATGTTGCAAAGAGTTGAGTTGCAGAGATTGAGTGAGTCACAAAGGGAATTCAGGTCGAGTTTTCATTCAACATTGCAGGGAACTGGTGCGGCATGTAGAGTGAGATAGTCACAGTTGATATTTCAAGTGAAAAGGATTCACTAGTCATCCCAGCGATGATTGAGGAGGAAGTTGCAAGTATGATGGTAGGATCATCATCAGTACCGAAAAAGAAGAGGGCAGATCAGCGGCCTAGCTCCCTAGTGCCGAAGAAGAGGAAGAGTAGAACATCTGTGAGGTAAGAAGAGGAAGTTGTGCAGGCGGGTCCATCGAGCTAAGGACTTATGGAATCCGCAACTCATGCAGGGGTGCCCTCTAAGGATATCCTTGTGTACATAACTCCCTATTGGCCCAGTGCACATCCCAAGAAGCTCAAGAATTAGAAGTATCAAGTAAATATGCCATTGATACCACAAGGTATGGTATGCACCACATATATTGTGCATGCACTAATGTAGATGAAGTATGATGACCATGACCTACTCGCATTGGAGGACGTTACAAAGGAACCATATGTGTTGATGGTAGCAGTAGGAGGCAGCCTGATATTGTGCATTCTAGAGGATTGGGCACACATATTGGACAAAGAAGGTCTATTGGGATTGATTAACATGCTGCATTTTGGGTGGCTGAATGAGGAAAATGCATGTGTAAAGCAACTTTTGGCCTATTTTCATGGCAATACTTTGTGGGTGGACACACCAATCGCAATCATGGTAGCACTGATCTTAGACATCACGGGGCTTCCTAACAATGGGCCAGACCCCTTGCAATACTTCAAAGGGAAATATAATGAGAAGAGGCTTGCGATGAAGATGAAGAAGTGCTATGGTTTGCAGCGTGACAGGCGGGCTTACCGCATCAGTAGTATCAATGACCAAGAGGTGCACATAGGAGCAAGGATTTTTTCCAGCAAAGTGGTCAGGAAGAACTGCCCCATACAATGTAACTCAAGGGTTATTATGTGCATAGAGAAATGTGTAGAAGGCTTACAGATGAACTTCTTGCTCTTTTTAATGAACCAGTTAGCAGAGGATGCAATGGCAATCCAGGTGGGAGAGAATTCATTCGCATACAATTGGTTGTTAATCTTGATCAGGCTCGTGGATTTGATGGATCCATATGATTATCAAGGCATGGAGGATGTAGAGCCAGTAAAATTTTGTAAGGGTGCATGCTACTAGAATCTGTGGTAGGTAACAAAACTCGAAATATCAAAGGACTGTGCTATTCAATTTTGGATCTATTGGGAAGCACTGCAGGAGGAGGCTGTGAAAGTTCCATGGTTATTCGAGGAAGCTGCGATGAAGTATCAAAGGATTTCTTAGTTTTCGATTAGTCTACACACCATTCATGTGTAAGCGTGCCGTGACCTAGACAATAAATTGTTCTCAATGCCTTACAAGTTGTCTGATGCTGAGTTGGAGGTAGTTGTTAGTGATTGGATTGTAGCATGGAGAGAACTGGTAATCTTGGATGAAGTATCAACAAGACCCCCCGCAGATGCACTAGTTGATCCCGTGCATAAGGATGACCAGCAGAGTCACCATGAGTCTGATGCAAAGTTGACACAGACACCCACTAACTTAGAAGCAGAACACGCATTTGAAGATTCAAGGATGAAGAGTCACTAGGAACAGGGTGCAGCAAGTAGATTTTCACCAAGGATGGAGGCACAATTGAATCAGCTCATTAAGGCAATTACAGATTCAAAAGACGTGGAAACCGAAGAGATGAAGAAATCAACGTAAGAGAGATTTGTTGAGGTAAGCAAATTTCTTGATCTATTATATGATGTAGTTTTGAAGAAAGTACCAGAGGTAGAGAATGTGCAGGAATTCATCTCAATCAACACTGGGACACAGGTTCAAAATTTTCAAATTCCCCTGACTGCGATTGAGACCAACAAGGAGGATTTGAATGCCTCTTGTAGTAGTTGTAGGACTTATCGATCAACATCAATGTGTTGTCCACACAAAATTTGGTGCATGTGAAAAGAGTCACCAATCAAGAGTTGGAAGACAGAGAACAGAGTATCAACGGTTAGTTCTTGCAATTGCAGGAGAAGGAAGCAGAAGCGGAGAAATAGGTTGAAGCGTTGAAGAAGGCGCAAGAGGAGCTGAGGGCCAAGAGTACTAAGGAAATTGAGGATTTGAAAAAGGAACAAGATCAACTAGTATTCTAGAAGGCACAACTCTGGGATTCCACAGTGCGGTTGGAAGAGGAAGTTTCAGATGCATGTAAGCATGCATATGAGAGCATCACAAAACTAGATGTAGTAGAGAAATCAAAATGGATTCTAGCAGTCATCGCATAGTTGCAGCAAGATAATGCATATTTGACTTCTTTGGTATATCTAGACATGCAACTTGAAAAATTCATAGAGAGGGAAAGTGCCATGGAGGATCTGGTGACACAACTACAAGAGATGGAGCAAGCAACAAAGAAGGTCACTAGAGTGAATAGACAATTTTTGGGTAGCGTAGTCTAGGATGAGCAATTGGAGCAACTCATCAAGCAGTTGCAGGAGGCAGACGGAAAGCTAGTGACACTAAAGATGACACTAAGAGAAATTCCACCAGTTTTTCAGATAATAAGTTCTATGGAGCTAAAGGAGTTACAATAGCGCATCGAGAAGGCAAGGGAAAGATAGCATAGGTGCAGTGACTAGTTAGATGAGTTCCAAGACATTGGAGTGCAACTTTCTGCGCTATAGGCCATACATGAAGGGTAAAAGGAGGTTGATGATAAGTTGGTGGAACATCCATTAGTGCGGGATTTGATAGGAAGTCATGAGATTGCTGAGAAGGTTAAAGAACAGGTGAAGGAGATTACTCAACAGTACAAAGACTTCAAGGTAAAGATCAGTGAGTACACCATGGCCATCTGACGTGGCTCGAGGATGAGCCATAGGATTGTGTTGGGGACTTGTTGGCATGTGGTTTTGGGATAAGTTATTTGTGCAACATCACAGATGTTGTGAAAGGTCAAAGACACCACGCAAGGTGGAAAATGACATGCAAGTCATAGTTATATTATTTTATGTATTTTGGGTCATCATTTGTAGTCTTGGACCACATTTTGTGGATAATGGTCATTATTTTGTAGAATTGGTTAAGAATTAGTTAGAAAGTTAGTTATGTGTACCATGAATGTGAAGGCACAAGCCTATAAGTAGATGTACAATTGCAAGTGTTAAGGATCATCGGGGACTAGGAGTCTTGGAATCATATAGAGAGCTAAGTTTTTGCATGTTATGTCGAATCTGCGCATCAATTCAGATCTGTTGATCTGTGTAGTGAATAATTGTTTGGAGAATTTGTGGTTTTGTGAGAAGGTTAATATGACATGATAGAAGCTGAGTAGAATCATTATGTCCTTTTATGTTTTCCTATTTTACTATCTCCTGTGAATCAATTATGAATGCAATGTGTATCTACAACATGGATCTGTAAATGATGCGATGTTTCCCTACTTTAAATGATGTTATTCTATTGGATCTGTTTGCGCATCAATGTGTTTATTTCAGTTATGATGTGACAATGCGATATGATGAATGATGATATGGTTTTGTTAATGCATAAGTTAAATGAATTGATCGATTGAATAATGTTGCACTAAGTTGAGAGGTAGATGCACATGGTCCTCCTTTCTGCGAAAACTCGGTTTCATCAGATCTCCATAAAAATTCTTGGGTGAGACTTGATCCTCCTTGCAGGTGTTTCCGGATGGGGTAAAACCTGTCTGGGTCGATGCTCAAGGAGATTGCAGTGGTTTGGGTGTCGACAGAGAGGGAACCTATGTCGACTGAGTTTGTGTCAACATGTCCCTAGCTCTTGAATGAGCCACTAGCTTAGTCAATCTACCTTTCCATTTCTTGAGGAGCATGATAAATCCAATTGGATATTGGCTTGGTTGTGTCTTGTTGTGCATTTTTCCCTTCTGATTAATCCTTTGCTGAACATCTTGATAAACCCAGCAATGTGATGGATTGACTATGGACAGTATAATAAACTCATCGACTATATTGGCTTGGCTAGTACTTATTGTGAAATTTGGCTTGACTGTGAACAATCTGATAAACCAAACTGTATGTTGGCTTGGCTGAGTGCCTGATAAACCTAGCATTCTTTGGCTTGTAATCCTACAGCTTGATAAACCCAACTGAGTGTTGGCTTGGATGGACAGTCTGATAAACCCATCTAAGGGTTCGCTTGATTGTGTGTGTTTTGATCTGGTTGTGTGTGAGTCTATTGTTCTCTAGTTCCTTGTGGAAGTCATGCCAAGATCGAGGGTGGCAGTTGTGTTGAGAGATTAATTAACACAATTGGCCTATGGTTGGGTGGAATGTTGCAGGCACATAGGTAGTTATAGGACAACAACATCATCTAAGATAATTATTCTATGTTATTCTTGTTTATGCAATGTAATTGTTTATGGATGAATATAATGGTTATGTAGAATGCTTATGAATATGGTGAATTGCTATGTTCATGTGGAATTCTTGTTGATGATTGAGTAGAGGTTTACTTATGTATGTTATCCTGCATTTTATCGCTATATATGCCTGTGTTTTTGCAATGCATTTTTCTTAAGTCCTTAGAGGCTAAAATCCTAGTGGAAGGATCAAAATGCATGTGATTTAGTGTTTCTGCCCCTTGGAATCCCCTTAAGGAAAGTGTAAGGTGGAAACCGGAAGAGAAGGAAGTGAAACAAGGAAGAAAATTAGTTTTCCACACCCCAGGATCCGCTTGCAGAAGAGATAAAAATGGAAAGTGGAAAAACAACAAAAAGTCCAAGGAAAATTCAAGTTTCTGACTTTCAAACCACTGTGGAAAGAAGAAAGGTAGAAGGCAAAAATCGACAAATCTAGAAAAGTTGAAGGAAAAAGATGGATTTCTACGTTCCGAAGTAGGAAGTCGAAAAGAAAAATGTCAGAATTCGGAAGGCGAGAAACCAACATGCAAGGTAGTCATTTTGGCCATTTCTGCATTCCAAGGTCGAAAGGCAAAAAGCAGAAGTGCGGAAGGTGGATTAACGGTTGAACACTTCCGTCAAATATTAAAGTTATGTTTCCTGAGTTCCGAGTGGGAGGCGGAAAGTGGGAGTGAGAAAGGAAGAATAATGGTTGAACATTTTCGTTGAATGTTAAAGTTCTGATTCCTGAGTTTCGAGGTTGGAAGGCGAAAAGAGGAAGTGCAGAAGGAAGAGTAATGATTGAACATTTTTGTTCAATGTTAAAAGTTATGATTCCTAATTTTCGAGTTCAGAAAGAGGAAAGCAAAAGTGCAGAAGGATGATAAATGGTTGAAAATTTTCGTCGAATGGTAACATTTTGATTCCCAAGTACTAAGGTCGAAAAGGAGGAAAGTGGAAGAGAGGAAGGCAGAAGACTATTCGAATATCTCCTTCACACATGGTGTTTTTTATTCCGAATATCCGCAAGCGGAAGGAAAAAAGTGGAAGTGCGGAGGGCGGAGTGCAGAAAGAACAGGTTCAGTGCAGAAATGGTGTTTCTAGTCGCAGAAGGGATCTGTGAAGGGAGAAAAGACTTTTATAGTGTTTTCTAAGCCTGAGAATGAAGGTGGAAGAGTATGTTAACTCCTATGCCCTGTGTTTTGAAAGGATAACAAGGGTTCTTGAAGCAAATTTTTTAATTATTCCACATTATGGGGTTTGGGGATGTCACATTGTGGTATCAAAGGTAATGGTTGTAACATTGGACCTGGATGGGCCAGGTGACAGTAAGTAAATGGTTTTAATTCCTAAATTGCTATGCAACTAACAAATGATGTTGTTAACACGTTGTGAAGAGTCATATTCCATATTGAAAAAGTGGGTTTTTGGCTCAGTGATGAGAACCTACAACAGGTATGATGCTTAGAGTCCCTATGAGCACGAGGAAGATGCCATGGGTGAAAACGTAGGATTTGTAAATGTTGAGATAGATTCTAATGGAAGAATATTTCAGAAGACTCTGCCAGACATTGCAAGCACCATGAAAATACTAATTAAAGCTCAGGAAGAACAACATCAGCTAAATGTAACCATGTTATAGAGTTTGATAGACATCCAAAGGAAGATGAGCTCTAGGTTTTGTATAGTAAGACTAGAAGGTAATAAAATCAGTTCTAGAAGAAGAAAGAGATATTCTAGTGGATCATCCAACTCTGAAGGATCCACTAGGGGTTCGAGCTCTTCATCTCATAGAGAAAATAGAAAGAGGCACTACAGAAATAGCTCACGAGATGAGTTCAAAAAGGCAAGGTCGCTTACCTTTAATGGTTAGATAAATACTGGTCAAGAAGCTAAATCTTGGCTTCTTGTGATGAAGAAATATTACCAAGTCCAAGACTACTCTGGAAATATGAAGGCTAGGATAGATATCTTCAATTTGAATTGAAGAGAATCCATATGGTGGGAACACCTCAGGAAAGTAAAGAAGTTGAATGAAAGGAAGATTATGTGGAAATAGTTTAATAAGTATTTCAAGCATAAGTACCTCTCTGACATGTACTATGATGACAAGATTAGAGAATTCCATGAGATGAAATTGGGATAACAGACCATGGAAGAGTATGCAAACAAGTTCTTGAAACATTTTAGGTATGTTAGATACATCAAGGATGATAAAGTGAAAATTCAGTGTTTTCTGAGTGGGATACCGCAAGCATACATAGACAGAATTGAGTTTTATGAACCTAGAACTATGTAAGAAGGAATATGGAAAGATAAGTATTGTTATGTTCAGAACAAGGGAAAAACTGATTACCATAAGTATTGGAAGGACAAGAGAAATGAGAAGTATGACCAAAGAAATAAAGGATTCAAACCTTCTCGCTTCAGGAATCAACAGAAGCAGCCATCACAAGCTGTGAGTAAGCCAGCTAGAGTAATGGGAGAAAAGCTAAAAGATCCACAATAGAATAGAGAACCACTCTAATATTGGAAATGTTGAGGACCCAACATGTGCAGGAATCTCCCACTTGAGGATTGGTATGTGAGGCAAGATAATAAAATTCAAGAAGCTGACACAATGGGTCAAGTAGAAAGGTATGTCCCTAGGATTTATGTAGCACTAGAGGACCGCCAGGAAGATCATCAGTCAACTGTGGTTGAATATGTAGGTAATATTACTGAGCAATCTATTTTTGTTTTAATTGACCTTGGATCTACTCACAGTTATATTACTCCTAGAGTAGTTGAGATTTGTGCTTTAAGAAGTTAAAATATAGAAAATCATGGTTAGTTCAGCTGGCCACTAGAACCAAGAGAAAGGTTAGTGAAGTGGTCGGGAAATGTCCATTGGTTATGGATGGATTGGTAACCTATGTAGATCTGAATGTTTAACCACTTGGTTCCTATGACATCCTCATTGGAATGGATTGGTCAGAAGCACACCGAGTAAATATTGATTGTTACAACAAGACTTTTGAGTACATAGATGAAGAAGGAAACTTAATGGTTGTAAGAGGCATTCTGAAGGTAATTTTTGTTAGGTAGATTTCAGTAATTCAACTGAAGAAGCTCTGAGGGAAAGGTTACAGAGTGTATGCATCCCATGTGTTGAAGGCATCAGAGAATGAAACTCTTAGGTTGGAGGAATTTCATGTGTTGCAGGAATTCAAAGATTTTTTTCCTGATAAAATTCCAAGGCTTCCTCCAAAAAGGGACATTGATTTCACCATTGAATTTGTGCTAGGAGCAGCACCAATGTCAAAGGCACCCTACAGGATGACTATAGTAGAAATTCTAGAGCTAAAGATGCAGCTGCAAGGGTTGTTGGAGAAGAAGTATATCAGTCCAAGTGTGTCTCCTTGGGGAGCACCAGTTTTGTTTGTGAAGAAGAAAGATGGTACACTCGGGTTATGTATTGATTACAGACATTTGAACAAGGTCACTTTGAAGAATAAATACCCTTTTCCTAGGATTGTTGATCTCTTTGATCAAATGAGAGGAGCAAAAGTATTTTCCAAGATTGACTTAAGGTCTGGTTACCATCTTGTAAGAATCAAGGATGGAGATATTCATAAGACAACCTCTAGAACAAGCTATGTACATTAAGAGTTTCTAGAAGTACCATTTGGTATCACAAATGCACCAACTACATTTATGTGCCTCGTGAACAATGATTTCATCAGGCATCTAGACAAGTTTGTTCTTGGTTTCCTTGATGACATTCATATTTATTCTAAGAATGAGGAAGAACATGAAGAACATCTGAGGTTGAATTTGTAAGTGCTAAGGGAGCATAAGTTGTATGCAAATATAATAAAATGTGACTTTTACAAATATAGGATTCATTATTTGGGTCACATTATCTCAGATGAGGGTATATTTGTAGACCTGAAAATATTGAGGCCATTATGAATTGGCCAACCCCAAGTAATGCGACAGATGTGAGATCTTTTTTGGGACTTGCAAGATACTACAAGAGATTCATTGATGGATTCTCCAAGGTTTCACATTCAATCACTTCTTTAAAAAAGAAGGGGATAAAGTTTGAATGGACAACAAGGTGTGAATAAAGCTTCCAGCAGTTGAAGAATCTTCTCGCAAGTGCACCAGTGTTGAAGATTGCAGACCCAAAAAAAAATTTGTGGTGTGTACTCATGCATGTGGTCAAGGATTTGGCGGGGTCCTTATGTAGAGAAACCACGTGGTATGCTATGAGTCAAGAAAGTTGAAGGATCATGAGAAGAAATATGCTACTCGTGAATTATAACTTGCATCCATAGTACATCCTCTCAAGATTTGGAGGCATTACTTAATGGGAAGAAATTTTAAGTTAAGGACTGATCAATGTGGTATGAAATATTTGTTTGAGCATCCAAATCTAAATGCTAGGCAAGCTAGGTGGCTGGAGTTTTTATGTGAGTTTTATTTTGAAATAAAACACATAAGAGGAAATGAAAACAAAGTGGTTGATGCACTCAGTAGAAAGGTGCATGAAATGCACATGGAAACTCTTAGTATATGCCAATCAGAATTGAGACAACATATTGTTAATCATACTACTGAAGATGAAATGTATGTGTAGATCAAGGACAAATTGTAGCAACAAAATCCTGAAAAGAGGTATAAGGGATATAAATTAGAAGAAGATGGACTTATTACTTATAAAAACAGAATTTATATTCCAAATGTAGCATATTTGAGGAAAGTTGTTATGGATGAAATCCATCAAGCTCCATATTTTGGTCACCCAGCATATCAAAAAACAATTTCTACAGCCAAAAAGCAATATTTTTGGCCAGGAATGAAGAAGGACATTGCTGAGTATATTTCAAAGTGCATGAAATGTCAGCAAGTGAAGGTTGAGAATCAACACCCAATAGGTTTTTCGTAGCCTTTTCCAGTTCTAGAATGGAAATGGAAAGTTGTTTCCATGGATTTTATTACAATATTTCCAATGACTTGGAGGAAACATGATTCCATCATGGTTGTGGTGGACAAATTGAAAAAGGAAGCACATTTTATACCAGTCAATTCCACTTACAAGACTGATTCCATTGCAAAAATATCCATGAAAGATATTTTCAAATTGAATGGATTTCTTAAGGCAATAGTCTCTAACAGGGATCCTAAGTTCACTTCCAATTTTTGGAAGGGTTTATTTGCAGATTTGGGTAAAAGTTGGACTTTAGCACTTTTGACCATCCTCAGACTGATCGACAGATAGAGAGGGTGAATCAAGTGTTGGAAGACATGATTCGCATGTATGTGATGGACAAACCAACCAAGTGGGAGGATTATTTAAACTTGCTAGAGTTTTCTTATAATAATGGGTAGCAAGCATCCTTGGGGATGAGTCCATATGAAGCCTTGTATGGATAAAGGTTTAGGACATCAGTGACTTGGGATAATCCAGTGAACATGATTGTGCTTGACCCAGAATTTCTCAAGGAGATGGAGTAGGAGGTTGCAAAGAACAGATATAATCTAAAAGTAGCCTAGGATAGATAGAAAAGCTATGTATATAATCATAGAGTGCATAAAGAGTTTAGTGTTGGATATCATGTTTACTTCGAAGTGAGGGAAATGAAGATTTCCTTGAATCTTGGAAGTTGTGCCAAGCTGTCACCTAGATTCTATGGGCCTTTTTGAAGTGCATGAAATAATAGGTCTAGTTGCATATAGACCTTCATTTCCTGCTAGCAATAGAGCTCATAATGTTTTTCATGTTTCTTTGCCTAAGAAATATGTCCATGATCCTAACCATGTGATAAATTGGAATGTGGTTTAGGTGGAACCCGAGGGAGAGTTCCAAACCAATCCATTGTGCATGCTCAACAGGAAGGTCACAATGCTCCGGAATTGAGTCGTTTGACAGGTGAAGGTGCAATTGGAGCACTACAGTCCCGAAGAGGCTACATGGGAGTTGAAGGATTCCATGAAATTGGCACATCCATTTTTGTTCAATTTTGAAAAGCACTGAGGAAACTGTTATTGTAAGGGGGAGGGGAATGTAATACCCCAGCTTTGACCCCCTGGTATTGAATTGTACATGATGTATATATTGCATGTTGAATCATGGCAAGAAGCTCAAGTCCATGACCCTTCCATTGCTTTGGTGTTTGTGAGGTGATCAAGGTTGATGCCTATAGTTATTATGTTGGTTATGCACAACATGTTTTGAATATCATGTAAATGCATAATTTAATAAATACCACAACTAGCTATGGAACTGCAACATGAAAGAGACAGGGGCATGATTCCATAAGGGATAGGGTAGGGAGTTAGTCAAACCCTCTAAGCCAATAGGGTGAGACCAGATGTCAATTGGGAAACCAATGAACCCTCAACTAGATTTTGTCCTATTTCCTCAATAATTAATTTATTCTAGAAGTTGGTTGAGGCAGTTAATGCCTTGGGAAGAGCAAGGCATGGACTCGGATGGAAGCTTGAGCAAGCTTGCAAATCTGCAGCTGTGTTATTTCTTCTGAAGCAAGGAAACCCTGGATTGTGTGCCCAAACTAGTTTCTCATGGGTCATGTTGAACACTGGGGAGGTTAATCTTCCATCTCGTGGTTTTGAGAAGGGGGGTGGGAATTCATTCTGATCAGTCACACAGGAGGATAGTTCATTCCCTATTTGGTAGTCATGTTCTTGTTGGGATAGAGGCATTCTGAAAATTGTGGTAATTTAAAACCATTCATTCATTCACGATTAAGTTTTTTGTTCACTCTCCTGAGTCATAGAGAAGGTTATGTGGTGGTTTTTCAGTATGGTTCATTGTCTAGTGTGGTTCAGTCCATGTACATTGTGTTACAGAGTGGTCTACAAACTTGTTTCTCGGTGTTACTGAGGAGAGACTGTGTTGATGTGTTTTCCCCGTGGTTTGTTGTGTTGTGCACCCTGGTTTGGGTTTTGAACTCTATACAAGACTAAGACATGGAAGAGAAGAGGAATGGGCTTGATAAACCTAGTGTAGAGAGGAACCTCATGAAAAGGTAAGAGTGGATGGTAAAATATCGATGCATTACCTGAAGATAAATGGAAGGGAAGGCATATCCCAAGGGATTGTGGAGCAGAGAAGGGGATGCTTATGTTGGTTGGGTGTGTAGGTAATGTAAATCCGAGGACAGATAAACCTTGTGGAGGTTTCCCTAGCTCTTGAATGAGCCACTAGCTTAGTCATTCTACCTTTCCATTTCTTGAGCATCCTGATAAATCCAATTGGATATTGGCTTAGCTGTGTCTTGTTGTGCATTTTTACCTTGTGAGTAATCCTTTGTTGGACATTCTGATAAACCCATCAGCTAGATTGGCTTAGCTGGTCCTTATTGTGAAATTTGGATTGACTGTGAACAATGTGATAAACCAAAATGTATGCTAGCATGGCTAAGTGCATGATAAAACCAGCATCGTTTGGCTTGTAAGCATGCAGCCTCATAAAATCAACTGAGTGTTGGCTTCGCTAGATAGTCTGATAAACCCAACTATTGTTTGGATTGACTATGTGTGTTTTGATCTAGTTGTGTGTGAGTCCATTGTTCATTAGTTCCTTATGGAAGTCATGCCCAGCTCGAGGTGGAAGTTGTATGAGAGATTGATGAACACACCTGGCCTATGGTTGGGTGGAACTTTGTAGCCACATAGCTAGTTGCAGGACAACACCATTATTCAGGATAAGTATTCTTTGTTATTCTTGTTTATGCAATGTAATCGTTTATGGATGACTATACTGGTTATGTAGAATGCTTATGAATATGGTGAATTTCTATGTTCATGTGGAATTCTTGGTTATTATTAAGTAGAGTTTTACTTGTGTATGTTTTCCTCCATTTTACCCATATATATGCCTTTTGTTTTTGCAATTCATTTTGCTTAAGTACTTGGAGGATAAAATCCTGGTGGCAGGACCAAAACGCATGTGATTTAGTGTTTCTGCCACTTGGATTCTGCTTAAGGAAAACAGAAGGAGGAAACCAGAAGAAAAGGAAGTGAAACAAGGTAGAAATATAGTTTTTTGCACCCCAGGATCCGCTTGCAGAAGGCGAAAAAGCAACGAAAAGTCCAAGGGAAAGTCAAGTTTTTGACTTCCAAACCATTGCGGAAAGCGGAAAGGCAGAAGGAAGAGATCGGGAAATATTGAAAATTTGAAGGCAAAAGATGGATTTCTGCATTCCAAAGTCGGAGGTGGGAAAGTGGAAGGTCGGAAGTTGAAAGGAGGGAAACCAACGGGAAAGGTAGTCATTTCGCACATTTCTGAATTTTGAGGTCTGAAGGCGGAAAGCGAAAGTGCAAAAGGTGGATTACTGGTTGAACACTTCCATAAAATATTAAAGTTTCGATTCCTGAGTTCCAAGAGGGAGGCAGAAAGAGGGAGTGTGGAAGGTGGAATAATGGTTGAACATTTGCGTCGAATTTTAAAGTTCCGATTACTGAGTTTTGAGGTTGCAATGCAGAAAGAAGAAGTGCGAAAGGTGGAATAATGGTTGAACATTTTCATCGAATGTTAAAAGTTTTGATTCCTGCATTACGAGGTTAGAAGGCAGAAATCAGAATCTTGGAAGGCAAAAGGTGGAAAAGTGGTCGAATATCTCCTTCACATATGGTGTTTCAGATTCGCTAGCTGCACGAGTGGAAGGTGGAAAGCGGAAGTGCGGAGGGAGGAGTGCGAAAAGAACAGGTTCAGTGCATAAATGGTGTTTCCAGTCAAAGAATGGATTTGTGAAGGGAAAACAGACTTTTACAATGTTTTCTAAGTCTAAGAATGAAGGTGGAAGAGTGTGTTAACACCCATTCCCTATGTTTCGAAAGGAGAACAATGGTTCTTGAAGCAAAATTTTTAATTATTCCACATTATTGGAAATGGGGACATCACATAATAGCTCCAGAAATTGTCCCCTTAATTCTTGATTCCTCCACTACATTAAGAAGATACCCCCAAAAGAATTCCAAACAAGCCAAAAAAAGTTCCATGGTCCAACCATTTGGGCCAAGTATTTTTTATCTCGCCGAGGCCTGTAATGCCACTTTTAATTTATTCATATGAACAGGAAAAGGAAATCATAATATTCATCCTATGAAAAAAATATAGGGTATTCTTTAATCACTTGTATGTTAAAGTATTATAACTTCAAAATATATTCTATTGTACTTTTGTTGTATTCTCCTTCGGAGATGTTATTCCTCCACTCGAAGATGTCCTTGATGTAATTGGTCATGTAAAAGTCATGAGGTAAACCATTCATAGTAAGTTGGGGAAATGGCACCCACAAAAATAATATATAAAATGTATTTTGGGTCTCCCTAGGTAGGTCGGCCCTAATTAGGGAACCTGGCTGACCTAGTTAGTTATTTGATTCACTCACCTAATGAATATAAATAGGTGACGCACCTATCTCATTGTTACACACCTTACACTCAAGCATTGTGGAAGAGTGAGAAAGAGAGAGAGTCTAATGTGGAAGATGAGAAAATATTCTTGTTTCTGGGTTTGTTACAATGTACTTGGTCAAATTATATACTAAGGAAGTTTTACAGGGTTTTATCCCGTGTGGTTTCCCCGATGAAAATCTTTGTGCTCTCTTGTGTTTCTCTACTTGTCTTTATTTTAGTGATCCTTTGCTTATGTTTATGATGTTATGATGCTATTTTTTTTAGATTTGTATAACCATTAAAAATATAACATGGTATCAGATCCACCATAAAATAAGTCTTTGTGCAACTGAAACACTGCTACAGCTACTGGAGAGTAGGGTTTCCTCCTTAAAAACCCTAGAAGGAAAAATATAGTCATCTTGGAATTTTTGCTATAACTCAAGTTTGGAGAAGTCTCAAGAGCTGAAACTTTTACATGTCGAATTTGAAATCTTTATGTACCTTGTGTGAAATTTTCCGCCTCATATTCGCTATAATATAGGATATATGATTCCTCCAACTCAGGGCTCTAGCCTCTCCCATAATTCATCCTTAAACAAGTGACCTAGGAAGAATTGCTATATATAGGGATAGGAAGGTCCAAATTAAATTTTACAAGATGTCGCAGATAGGGAAGAAAATGCAATTGTTTTTTTTCAAATTTTCATACCCTGAAGGTGAAACACTGACACATGGCAATCCATACAAGTTTTTTATGTGGAACAATACTGAAGTAAGTCACCCTGGGAAAATTCAAATAATCCCCACTTGGTGAATCCAATTCTTCTCTAATCTATGGGGTTGGAAAGAAGGCAGACCAAGATACTTTAGGAAGAAGTTTTAGACCTTGAGGAGTTGAAAAGTAGGAGCTATAATAGAAACAAGATTAGTCAATTTTGTAGAATAATTTGGAGAAAAACTAGGGCTTAATGTTCTAGGAACTTCCCTCCACCAATTAGTTGAAAAAGGAGGACCATAAAAATCATCCTAGGAGGGAACATATTTCTATGTAATAAGTTTCTCATTTTTTTGGACTTTCAAATTTTCACCTAACACTGTTGCCAAGAAAACTATGGCATCAAATATTTTGTAGTTTTGTCCACAGTTTTGGGAAAATAAGTATGCTGCTAAGCTCACTTTGAGGAGGCACATATTTCTATCCAATCATATATGAAAGATACCCAAGTTGAAAAATTAGAGTTTCTCTGTCAAACCCTAGGTCCACCACAAGCAGTCTTCCAGAAGAGCCTTCAAGCAAGCATCAAGTAGAAGAAATTTCAATGGTAAGTTCTATTCTCTCTATTTCCATTTGAGGTTCTGATTTTCTTTATCATGATAACAAACTATACTAAGCTTGAGGACAAGCTTAAAAGAGTTGAGAACTTCTAAGCATGGAAGTACATAGTGCTTCTCATACTTGAAGAAGAATGACATGGAGAACTATGTTAAAGAAGAAACTGCAGATCCAGAGGGAGATGAAGTCAAAACCAAGCAAAAGAAGGAATTAGTCAAAACAAAGAAAAATAAGGACCTAGTCAAAACACATATGAGTATTTTTGTCTACATTGGATCTCACATGTATCATCATTGAAGAATCCCAAGGATATGTTTGATGCAATGAACAACTTGTACGAAGATGTCCTTGAGCACTAAAATCAAGGATGTGAAGGTGCAAGTGTTACAAAACATTCAATGTTACTTCACAAAGGAGATCTTAGCTCAAGGAGAAATTAAAAGCCATTGGAGACAATGTCAAAGAAGCAGAAGTATAGATTACAACCTTGAATGGTATTCCAAGTTCATTCAATGGATTTATTCTATAAGGAATATTACCTATGGAGGAATGCACATAAGAATAAGATTGATTGATGGAAAAAGAAGAAGAGGTGGAGGAATCCTAACAACTCATGCTAAAAAGAAGAAAGAACATTCCTACAAGGAATGAAAGGAATTCAAAAGAAGTACATCTCACAACTCAAATGTTCAGTTGTGATGAAAAAGGACACCTTGTGAAAGAATGTCCCAAGAAGGAAGAATGGAAGGATGATATGATCAAGAAGTACCAGTCGATCATACAGAATGATTTTTGGATATGAGTGTGAGACATGAAGGGAATTTTGGTAAATTATTCCAAATAGATATACAAGATCAAGTATATAATAGATTGAAGTATCAAAATATACAAAGCAATGTTTGTGGTTCTATCATAAAGAGAGAATCGACTATGGCAAGAAACTTCTCTAGAGGCTAGACACACCTATTCACTGGTGGACATTACACTAGATAGTTGGTGTAATCAAAGTAGAAGAACGAATCAAGCACCTACAGGGTTTGAGACTCTTTACAAAGAACCACCTATGCATAGAAGGATTTGTACAAGCTCAGTAGGTACCCATGGGATAACATAAACAATTACCTGAGGATATTGAGGATCAACTAGAGTGATGGGTATCTCAACCTTTAATACAAGGTTGAAGATAGAAGCCTACAAAGGATGAGAAGCTCATAGATGGGTGCAAGAGAAAGCTTTCAAAAAAGTTTGAGATGAAGGATCTTGATATCTAGTGACCTCGATAGGTGACATGGATGGATACAAAGAAAATTAGTAGTAGAGGAGGCTACCTATCACTCCAATATCCTATTGTAGAGAGTACAAGACGCAGATGGAGGATGGTGCTCCAACTCATAGGGAGTGACTATGATAGGTCTCAAAGTTTGAGAATCTTGACATGATTCTTGGGATTAGAGGTCCTCAAAATTAGACGATGAAGTTGAACACATTGGCAGAGACTCCAATAATTCAAGAAGACACAGATCAAGATGGAATTTACCAAACAAACAAATATAAGTATTTGAATTGTCATTTCCTATATGTCTAGATATGTGCTTAGATTTAGGAAATGTATTATGCATGTTAGAGTGTTTTGCATTTATGAATAATTTACTGCTAATATGCATATGATGGGTAAGTGGCTTATGGTGTTGTACAACATTCCATTGCTACTTATCTAGAATGAAACCTCTTTGCTAACATAATGTCTTGGTAGAGATGGAAGGTATCTAGAAAGTTACCCATGTATACAGGATATGGATGAATGTTGTATTAGCTGAATTAGTTGCATAATTATATAACACATATCTTTATGCATAAGAATTTGTCATTATGAATATGTTATGAAATGTTTCTAATCATACAATTGTATTTGAATTGTAGGAAGGATTGTATGCAATCACCTACAAGAGAATAAACAATGAATTTGCATATGTATGATGCGGTTGTGAATGTACAAAAGGAGAATGATAAAGAACAAGTTGTAGAAGGGAGCTGTAAATCTCAAGTATGTTCCTACAGAGGAGCATGTGGCATATGTGTTGACTAAGCCTATGTCTCATGTAAAGCTTGAACACTTTTAAGACAATCTTGGTGTATGTCACCACCTAAGTTGTACTTAGTCGATGTTATCAAGTGAGCCTAGTGAACTGGACAAAGATTATTTGTACGAACTTCATAAGACCTTCAGACTTGCTTCTGGGAAGTGTTTTTTTTATCTACCACATGTTCATACCCCCTTGGGGGAGTTGTAATAAAATGTTCAAGCATGGAAGTTCCTGTAAAAGACTCAATGTCTTGGAATTTATTTGTCAATTCGATCAGCCCAGAGTGTTTTTTCCCTTGGTTATTATTGGTTGTTTAATAAACAACTGATAATTTCTGAGTTTTTCACTCAACTCCTCCAAAGTTGGGGTGGGCAGATTGACATTTAGGACTATTGAGGTTATTAGAGTCTGTGTGTCAGTCTGATCAGCACTTCAATTTTTAGTTACACTCAGTTAGACTCAGATCAATCTTAGCTTAACTCCTCGTGCAGCTGTAGTCCCTCTCTCCTTGGGAATTACACTCCCTCTGGGCTAGTGTTTCAATTTTTGCTATAAATAAAGCATAGTTTCCTCCTTTCCAAGCTACTTAGATCTGGGAAGAAAGGCTTGCTATTGTGTAATATTGTGTTGATCATCCTTTTTGTTGAAATAAAGAAAATATTTGGAGGCAATATGGTGTCATGTTATTATGTGTGGATGAGCATTGCTATGTTTCACTGAGGTAACCCGTATCTGTGTTCATAACTTGCTTATTTTGATATTGTGGATCCAGTGCTAAAAGATTGATAATAAGTTTATTATGATATTGATAGGAAAGGAATATGTTAATAATTTTATTGGCTATCTATTTTTCTTTTATGAATGTCTAGAGATCTAGATGTAACATGTTTTATAAGATTATATGCACGTTATTCTAATATCTATGTTTATGTATTAGCCGGATATCACAAGCATCTTGGCAAGCCTTTGGATTAGTTGGAGGTTCCTAGCTTGGAGAGGGTTCTGATATAGTTTGCTTCTTCAGTTTCTCCAAACTTTATCAAAGGCATAAGTCCCTCGACATTCCAACAGAAAGCTCCACGGTTGATCATTCGGGCACCAAGCTACCTCTTCACTCTTTCTCCTTTTTATCAACACTTCCTTGGTTACTTGATTCATAGATTTGATTTGTTTAGATATATCATCTTAGAGTGAAATTTAATATAGATATATCTTCTTAAAGCTCATAATCTAGATCTTGTTCTTAAAAAATGTTTCATAAGCATTCTAGATCTAGCTTTAGGGAAATCGTCTTTTTGCATGGAATTTTAAAGAAAATTTGTAGCTTGGATGCATTAGATTTCTCTTTTGTAATTTAAAAGATAAATACAGAAATAAGTGCAAATCATATTGTATTCCCAAAATGCAAGCCAAGATCCCAAGGAAATCTTGCTTTCCTTGGCTCCTTTTTTCACCTTTTTAAAAAAAATAGTTTTAACTTAACTGTTTTCAGTTAAAAGTATGTTGACCTAAAGGTATTTTCAAAGTGATTTTGGGAATATTTAAGTTTAATAATATTTCTTGTTTTTATTAGGTATAACAGAAAATAGGAGGAGGTGTTTTCTGAAAAGTGACTTTTGGGCCATCTAGAACCCCCTAGGGGTCTTCCTCCCGAAATCTTTAATTTTTGCACTTTGTAAGATCTTGGGTTCATTCTGTATAAGAACCAAGAGGAATTTTATAATTTTTCTGATATTGTAACTGCAGGTAATAAAAAATAATTTCGAATAGGCTCTTTCAAGCCCATTCCCCATCCCCCTTGGGGGGATTCATGTCCTTTTTTTCCTTTTTTGCATTTTTCCTATTTTTTGCTCTAGATTAGTTTTATTTATGCAAAATAGTGTACTTTTATTAGTTTCAAAATATATTTCATATTATAAATTCAAAGTAACTTTAATACTTACCCCACGAATCCCGATTGAATCGAAAGGTGAAAGAGGATCATGGTAGATTTAATTAGAGAACCTGTGGTTTGTTTTATTTTTGTTGCTTCATTATTCAATATTAATTTTTTCAAGAAATCAATTAAAATCAACCCCCTCCTTGATTCCTTGATTGAGGTCCACTTGGAACGAAAGAGGTTCCTGGAGGGTTTTCTTTCTAATAAAAACACATCGATTAAAATTTACTAAAAATTACAAAGGCTTTGTGTGTGTATGCTCTGCGTTTTGGCTGTGGTTCGTTCAATCAGTCAAGCTGCATCAAAAGAAATGTGAGAGACTAGATTAATTAGGTTTCACTTTTCCCAATTAACTACCATCAGGAGAAAATCCAACGCCTCGAACAAACCGTAAGCGGTGGAAAAATACCCAAAGGAGTGGGAACAACTAGAAAGTGACCTTGAGGCGTCGATCTCTGCTACACCCTAATGGGTGTATTATGAATACAATCTATGAGACTCCATCCAGCCCACAAACACCTTGCAGGTAGCCGTGAAGGTTTTTTTTTTGACATACTCCAAGTACCCCTCGAGTATATCTGGAGTCCCCCTTGCCTAATTTAATCCACTCATTTTTCATATTAACTTAAAACCTACCAAGAGACAATTGCAAAACATTCACTCCAAGCACATGCAAACACATTTAACTATTTTGTGACTCCATTTTAAGGCACTGCTTTTTTGTTTAATTCTTTCGATATATATATTGTGTGTCAGCATTGTGCTTACTTGTGTTTATTTTTCATCTTGTTATCTGTGGTTCTCAATTTTTAATTTCAAACTCCTAAGCAACGTATTCAATTTAATACCATCATCATCTAATTAACCAGCCTTAGTAACTTATAGGGTCTACCCCCCTTGGCTTCGTTAGGAGTTTTCCTAAATGAAGGAGTCAAGAACAAGGTGACAACCTTGACTCAAGACTTGTCCCCAAGGATACACCAAGTGGCTTGAAGATTTCTGCCATGTCCCCACCAGGTGTGTGAAAGGTGGGAACAGCGTAGTTCGAAAATACCTCCCTGGAAAGAGGGAGTGACTGCGTACGATATATGAGTTCAACATGGTACGACAGGATGGACAACTTCTTGATGGACTAAGGATTTACCAAGTGTAAAGTGGGTTCCAACCTTTAATTTACGGTTGAATGCAGAAGACTGGTATATGTTGATGACCTGACAGGAGAGGAAAAAATCATTATAGATGCAAAGAGGAAGTAATAGAAAGTTCACCTTAGGATGATGTTTTAGTTTGGGATCAGGTGTGATCTCATGGCTTGGTGTAGTTTAAAAGGACATTCCTCTAAAGAGGGAGTAGTGATGATGATGTTTCAATAGAGGACCTTCCTAGAAAGGGAGATAAATGATGATGATGTTGCAGTGGGATTGTCTTATCTCTAGACATTAGTCCTAAAGTGATCTGTAGAATTTTGTCTCTCTGTGGTGGGATTGTATCATCCTTGGACATTATTCCTAAAGTGATCCACATACTTTTGCCTCCATGTGGTGGGATTGTATCATCCCTAGACATTAGTCCTGAAGTGATTCACAAACTTTTGTTTCTGTGTGGTGGTATTGTATCATCCCTGGACATTAGTCCTAAAGTGATGCACAAAGTTTTGTCTTCATGATGTGGGTATATTGTATCATCCACATAAATTATTCCTAAATTGATTCGCATACCTTTGTCTCTGTGTTGTGGTGGTTTGTATCATCCTTGGACATTAGTCCTAAAGTGATCCACATACTTTTGTCTCTGTGATGTGGGTGGATTGTATAATCCCTGGACATTAGTCCTAAAGTGATCAGCAGACCTTTGTCTCTGTGTTGTGGTGGGTTGTATCATCCCTGGAAATTAGTCCTAAATTGATCTGTAGACCTATCTCCATGTTGTGGTGGATTGTATCATCCATGTACATTAGTCCTAGAGAGATATGAATACCTTTGTCTTCGTGTTGTGGTGGATTGTATCATCCCTAGACATTAGTCCTAAAGTGATCCATAGAATTTGTCTCTGTGATGTGGTGGGATTGTATCATCCCTGGAAATTAGTCCTAAAGTGATCCACAGAATTTTGTCTTTGTGATGTGTATAGGATTGCATCATCCTTGGAATTATGTCCTGAAGTGAGAGGGATTGATCATCCCGTAATTGGATCATGTGTGTTGCAAGTTCAGTATTTTCATACTGATGTTGATGTGGCAAGTTTAGTATTTTCATATTGATGTTGATGTGGCAAGTTTAGTGTTTTCATATTGATGTTGATGTGGCAAGTTCAATGTTTTCATGCTGATGTTGATGTGGCAAGTTCAGTATTTTCATACTGATGTTGATGTGGTAAGTTCAGTATTTTCATACTGATGTTGATATGAAAAGTTTAGTATGTTCATACTGATGTATATGTGGGAGGTTTAGTATTTTCAAACTGATGATATGGCAGGTTCAGTATGTCTATACTTATGATGATGATGTTGCTACTTCAACATTTGTATGTTGATACAGATGACGTGGTTGTGGTCCCAACACCTTGTGTTGATGATGCTGATGTGATTGTGGTCCCAACAACCTGTGTTGATAATGTTGATATGCTTGAAGTCACAACACTTCATGTTGATGATGATGATGTTGTTTCAACATTTTTATGTTGATGATGATGATGTTCCAACATCTCTATGTTGATAATGTAGATGATGCTATAACATGTATTAATGATGTTGCTTTAGCACTAACATACTGATGATGTTATTGTTATTTGAGTATTTATATATTGATGATGCAGATGATTATCTTTAAATATTTACATACTGATGATGAAGATGATGATGTTTCAGTATTTACATACTGATGATGTAGATGATGATGTTCCGGTATTTACATACTAATGATGCAGATGATGATGTTTCAGTATTCACATACCGATAATGCAGATGATGATGTTTCAATATTTACATATTGATGTTGCAGATGATGTTTCAATATTCACCTACTGATGTTGAATAAGAAGAAGATTCAATATTCACATACTGATGTTAGAAAAGAAGGTTCAGTATTCATAATAAGATTCAGTATTCACGTATTGATGTTGCAAAAGATGATCCAATACTAATAGATGATTCAGTATTTACATATTAAAGTTGCATAAGATGATCCAATGCTCATAGATGATTCAGTATTTACATACCGAGGTTGCAGAAGATGATCTGGTATTCTAAGACTGAGATTGATGATGAAGATGCATGATGTTGTTCCAAAAATTCCTATGAAATATAGAGATTCACCAGCCAATTGCATAGTTGTGATGATGGTTATTGTTGACGTAGAATACCTTCCTAGTCAAGTGGGAGTGTTAAAGTATTGTAACTTCAGAAGATATTCTATTGTACTTTTGTTGTATTCTCCTTTGAATATATTATTCCTCCATTCAGATATGTCCTTTATGTAATTGGTCATGTAAAATTCATGAGGTAAACCCTTCATTGTAAGTTGGGGAAATAGTACAAAAATAATATATAAAATGTATTTTGAGTCTCCCTTGGTAGGTCGACCCTAATTAGGGAACCAGGACGACCTAGTTAGTTATTTGAGTCACTCGCCTAATGAATATAAATAGGTGAAGCACCTGTCTCATTGTTACACATCTTACACTCAAGTATTGCACAAGAGAGAGAAAGCGAGAGAGTCTAATGTGGAAGATGAGCAACTATTCTTGTTGTTGGGGTTTTTACAATGTACTTGGTCGAATTCTATATTGAGGAAGTTTTGTGGGGTTTTCTCCCTTGTGGTTTCTCCAAGGAAAATATTTGTGTTCTCTTGTGTTGTTGTACTTGTAATTATTTCATTGATCCTTTGCTTATGGTTATGATGTTATGATGCTAAATGTTTAATATATTGTATAACCATTAAAAATATAGCATTGTTTATGAACTCTAACTGGGATTTGGGCAACCACGTTGAAGTCATCCTTAAAATGTGCAAAAACCATACTTTTAAGCTCCTCTTTCTCGAAAATTGGCATGCCCATCTCATTTTTTGACAAAAATGGTTATGATATATTAGATAGGTGGTGTAACCACTAAAACAAAGCCAAAATACAAAACACCATTATGGAAGCGGCAAATAAGGTCATCAGTTCTCAAATACGTCCTTATGGGAGCTGTAGTAGGGATTTTTCCCTAGCTACAGGAAGGAACGGTTACCTTCTATCTATAGGAAGGAAGGGTAGGGTTCTTGTATGTGGAAGAAAACCTGCAAAGAAACGTTAGCTTTGAGCCATGGAAACCCTACAGGAAATGGTTAGAAAACAAGAGTTGGCTACAAGAAATCAGAGGAGAACCTGCAACAAACTATTAGAACATAAACCACACATACATCTAAGGTGCAAATAAAAAATAAACAAAACATGCATCTCATTATACCTAATCTCTTTAATGGAAGATGGGCCACCATGCCCTAGCTCAAGGAGAAGCCTCTCCTTACTGGTTTGAATGGTGTGGAGCTAAGCTCAACACACAAGGGAAGTGGCTAATGAAGCAAAAGAGAGAGAGGGATGAATGGCTTGAGAGAGTTGGCTCCTCAAGGCACTCATACGGGAAGAGTAACGGTAGGCATGGAATGAGTGCTTTGAGAGTGACCCCCACCACTCTATTTATAGTTTTTTCTTGAGATTTAGGGTTTTAAGCCCTTGGTTAGGGATTTAGCCCCTTTTTTGGGATTTAAGCCCCTTTATCCCAATTCTTAGCTCCTTTGGGGATTTTAAGATCCTTTGAGAGGTTTTAGCCACTTTTTGGAGGTTTTAGCCCCTATGAGAGCTATTTTGGCTCTGTTTAGGGGATTTTAAGCCCTTTTCATGTTTTTGAGCTTTTGCAAGGGTGTGGAGGTCAAATTAGGGTAGTGAAATAGATGTCTTTGGGTGGTGTCGATCATGTAGAGCTTACTGAGGGATTTTTTGGGTTAACAGGAGCGACAAAGCGAGTTCAGTGTATCTCAAGATACTATTTAGGATTTAGGAAATTAGAGAAAAACAACAAAATCATTAAATTATTCAACACATACTATATTATGCTGATTCAAGGCCTAGAAACTCATACAGACTGCAATTCAAAATTAAAATTTCCATCCCAAATTTAAGTATTTTCGTTATTGGAGCGAGTCAAGGAACTTGGATTAATTATGACTTCCATATTTACCACTTTCAATGCCATCTTTTCAACTTTTACCTCCATATCAGCCATCAGCCCAATAACAGCTTTCTCTGAGCGCTTAACTGCTCACTTGAACTCTTTTCTCAAAAATACTAGGTCTCTATCCACATTATCCAAACATCTTCTACCTTCTCTGTCAATTGTGTCCACTGTTCCTTTTAGTCACTCCAGTTGCCTCTTTAGATCCCTGATATTGTCATCTATGAAAAACACAGGTGAGGAAGAGTTACCTAACTCAATGAAATCCATAATAGATACTCTCCCCACTACAGCGAAATCTCCAGAACTCGGCTCCTCTGTGTTCGTGCTCCTTCTGCACAACAACCGAAAACTGATCTTGTTTCTCTTGCAAATCAACCAAATCCTAATACCTCTCCCTTTCTCCTTCCTGGTAGTAATACCATTGCTCTTCACAAATAGAGCTCGGGGGCCACTTGATATCATCATTCTGGTCATGAATATTTGCATCACCTCACCCAATTTGCACTACGTCAATGAGACTGATAACCATCCACGCGAATGGGAACTATACTTCAGTGCACTACATTTAACTTCCTTCTTATGGATCCAGTAAATCCCACACACCCTCATATGGCCACACGCTTCTCCAAGTGGCAGGCACGTGTCATTTGAGGAGTCTGGGTACCAAGACATGGGCCATTGCACTAGGCACTTAGCGATGGTCCTATGGGAGAGGACACCAGGACCTAGAACCATTAACCAGGAGAGAGCCAACACTTAGCGTGGTTCATGTATTCATTGCATGATATTATTCTTTTTTATGAGTCCGGGGAACATGGTAGAAATAAATTTTGTTGAAAGAGTAAGGAAGAGAATGGATCTTTTTATTAATTGTCTAAGATGCAATTGGTTTGGGAGGGAGTCCTCGAGTAGAGCTTGTATAATTATTCTTGCGTCTCCCACAACTGTTATCTCTTTAATTCTTCGATTCTTGGCTATCGTTAGACCTTTCCAAAAGAATAACGCCTCAGCTATATTGTTTGTTTCCTTTCCAAGCCCCCAAGAAAAATTTGTTTCCTTTTGTCCATCGAGGATGAAGATAACCCTGCCCCCCCTTCCGCCCCAGGTTACTTTTAGAAGCTCCATCCATGAAGAATTCAATTGTATCTTCACTTTTGAAACAGAACGAGCATCTCATAGGACCTTCCCACACCTTTTTCTTTAGATTTTCCCCAGTCAATACTCTACCATGGGCTAAGGTCCACACAAAAAAATCGACTTTTGGGAGACTTTTCACGACCCAAACACTTTTCTAGATAGTCGAGTTCCCCATGACTCCATTATTTGATAAATATTTACAACCAACTAAGGTTGAATAGCTTCCAGATTTATCCCCCCATCCTCTGTTGTCCTTTACGTTTCTAGTGATCGGGGATTTTCCCCGAAGATTGGAAATGAGCACGCTCGTGTCATTTTCCATCTGGTTTGGAGATGGGATATTCCATCTCTTCCATGAGCCATGTGGATTCCATTCAAAGATGTCCAACAATTTTAACAGATCGTGACTTTGCATAAAGTATTTTAGGTGCTCCAATCCAGGTCTATGGTCAATCAAGGGATCGCCCATGATCGAGTCTTCTCACACCCTGATATATTTCCCATTCCTCGGGATATAGGATAGCTTGGATGAGAAGATGGGAATGGTTTTCGATAAAATTGATAAAATTACAAATCCTTTCCTAACCCTCAGAGGATTGTCCAGACATCTCAGTCGACTCCCATAGAAATATTTTCTCCAGAGGGCTGTTTTCACCAGGAAGAATTTACCAAGATGATGTTCCAGAGAATTTTATCTCCCATAGCTAAATTTTGTGAAGCCATATTCTTAATTTGTAGTCCACCCTGAATCCAAGGCTTGGTTATCTTTTCCCAGCTAACCAGGGGTAGCTTATTCTCATTCTGATTTCCCCCTTTCTAAAGGAATGTTTTGAGCATTGCTTCAATACTGGCTATAATCCCTTTTGGGGAAAGAAGGATAGAGCATTGATAAATGTGAATGCTAGTTAGCACTGCTTTTATAAGGACCACTTTCCCAACTGGGTTTAACTAAGTCACTCCCCAAGTGCTGATCCTGCTTTTGATTTTGTCTAAGATTGGGAGTCAGGATCAGGACTTCGATGAGGAATTGAATATTGGGACTCCAAGATACTTGAAAGGATCCCATTGGGTCTTACCTTCAATACCCATAATTTTGTTGATATCTTCCATCTCTCTAGGGTTGCAATTCCATCCTAGAATCTATCTTTTCCTATAATTTATTAGAATTCCAGAGGCTTCTTGGTAGAGATCCAATTCCTTTTTGAAGATTTTGGAAGAATGCACACTTGCCCCCCCTAGCAGGATAGTGTCATCAACGAATTGGGCATGATTTATATATTTAACTCCTCTGGAAATGCGCAACCCAATAATCTCATTGTTGAGTTGGCTATGGTTCAGCTAAAAAATGAGCACCGAGGCTAGAATGGAATAGAGAAGAGGAGAGAGAGGGAAGCCCTGTTGGAGAGCCCTAGAAGCTTGAATTTTTTTTGCATCCCACCAATTGACTAGGGGGGCAATCTAGGGGGATCTAATGCGGGCTTGAATCCATCTAATGAAGATTGGGTCAAATCGGAACCTTTGCATTACCTGAAAGAGAAAATCATATCTAACTCTATCAAAGGCGTTAGCTAAATCAAGTTTTATGATCATACCTTTTCTCGAATATTTATGCTCAAGTGGATTGCTTCTTGAACAACGATGATATTATCCGCAATGTGCCTCCCTTTTACAAATCCTCCTTCATTTTCTGGGATGATCACAGGAAGGACCTAGTTAATCCTATTTGAAATGAATCTGGTGATTATTTTATATCCAATATTACACAATGAGATCATCCTAAACCTATCAAAGGAAGTTGCAAATTTTTCTTTGGGTATAAGGGTGAGAAAGGCCGAGTTGGTGCTCCCCCTAACTTGTTGAAAACTTTCGATTTTAAAACCATTTTATATAGATCATGCTTGATGATTTTCCAACATGCTTTGAGGAATCTGGTTGTGAACCCATCTAACACGGCACCTTATCGGGCTCCATACTTGCCAAGGCCATTTTTACTTCTTTTTTCGAGACTGAAGCGATGAGTTTCCTGTTAATAGAACTGCTGAGCAGAACAGGAACCGAGTCTAGGATGGGGGATAGGGGAGATATAGGGTCCTCTTCATTATAGACATTCTGGAAGTGATCATGCCAAACCTTTTTTATCTCTTCAAACTCCTTGATTTTTTGTACTTGGATCTGGATCTCTTTAACGGTTTTGAAGTTTTTCCTTCCTTCTACTTATTTATGGAAGAAGGTCATGTTTTTATCCCCATCCTTTAGCTAGAGACATATTGAATTTTGCCTCGTATACTCTTCCTGGTTCCTACAGGAAACATGCAGATTTCGATGAAGGCTTGTTTCTTTTTCTAGGCTGGCCAAATCTAGCGGTTGAGTTTCTTGACATCTTTGGTGCATTTCCAGGTTTTGTTGGGCTTCAATACTCTGAGTTGCAGGAGACTTCAGAGACTTAGCCCAAGCTTTGAGAGATTTTTTAAGCCTCTAAAGATTCTCTTCCCAAATATAATAGGTGGAACCAGAGACCGAGGCATCCCAAACCAATTTGACAAGATCCTAGAACCCGTCTTGATTGATCGAGCTTGGGATAAAACGAAAAGGAATGGGGCCAAGATTTTTTTCTTCTTCCAGATCAAGCAGAATTGGCTTGTGGTACGACATGTCAAAGGACAAGATGGAGGATTCTGATCTGAACCCAAGCACTGAGAAGGATTATTGGACAAGAAATCTATCCAGCCTGGTCACTATATGACCAGGACTAGTTCTCCTATTAGTCCATGTGAAAATACCCTGATTAGGTTTGACATCATCAAGATCCCAATCCCTCATAATGTATTCCACATTTTCTCTAAGAGGGTCTCTGACTATATTTCCTCCTTTTTTTTCTTTGATACTGAAGGTTATGTTAAGATCCCCAGCTAGGATGATACTCTCTGGCTAATGGGAAGAAAAAAATTATTGGATTCTTTTCCAAAAATATTTTTTTTCCAAAAGAAAAACTGGGATGTAAACATTTGAATACTAACCTGAATACCAGACTCCTTTTGATGCATAGTGGAGAGAATCCAATGTGTATGAGAAAGGGATTGGACCATATCAAAGGAATATTTCTTCCAGAGGGTGTCGATACCTCTTAAGGCACCTCGAGTGCTCCTGTAAATGCCTTCACTATTTTTCCAGAACATCTGGCTAGACTGGAAAAAGTCCCCTTCCTCCAATTTGGATCAGAAGAATGTCGGGGTTGGAAATTCGAATTAGATTTTTCATTGCTTTAGCTTTTTTCCTGCTCCCTAACCCTCTACAATTCGAGGAGACAATGTTCATTATTTACCTTTGGGAAGTTTGGTAGCCCCCTTGGCATGCCCTTTCTGTCTAGTATACCTGGAATTCATTATTTCTTCGATCGTAGCTTGTGCTCCTATAAAATTGTCTTTGTAGGTGGCTTCCTCTCTTGTTTCTTTGAATTTTTTCCTCCCCTTTTTGGATTTTTTTTGTGAAGGTTGCATCTGTCCAACTTCACCATCCTCTTCTTACGAGGCCTCCTCATATGAATTAGGGATCGGGGACTCACGTTTATTGTTTTCTTCTTGACATTTCCCTTTGTTTGGTGGGATTTTCCCTTCTGCATTGGATCTTAGTAGATCCCTAGCCTCGTAATCCAAGATATTATCCTACCTTGGCTTCAGGGTTTCATTTGCATGAGCGAAAGAACTATTTCCTTCTTCATTTTGGGATTTTCCCATTACTTCTTCCCTCCTTCCATGACCCAATTTTTTTTTTCTTTTTTATGAGTCTGCCTTGCGTTGGTCTTGTTTATATTTGTTTGTCTCCAACCTTATTCTTGATATTTTTGTGTTAGGTCTATCAGATGCTTAGGGAAGCTCTTTTGGAATTTCTCATACTCATGACAATGGTGACATTTGAATGGCAGCTGCTCGTAGTCTAGCTTCTAAAACTGCTACCATTCTCCCACCATAAGCTTGACTGCCTCAGGAAGGCCTGCTTATAGATCTACTTCTACACAAATCCTGGCACAAGAATATTTCTCCTTGGGATGATATATATCAATATATATTCTGAGATTTTCCCCAATATCCAATAGCGATGAGGGGGTTTAGCAATGGATCAGGAGATTGGGAAGATGGACCCAAACAGGAACAACCTTGGGGAGATCCACTACTGGGTCAAAATATGGGGTCCATTTGTTCACATAGAGACCTTGAGGTCCCATAAAATATGGACTACTGTGAAATATCAGATCTCGCTCTTCCTTAGCATTAAATTCAAAGAGAAAAAACCCTGTGCCTACTGCATAACAGGTAACATGGCTGGATATCAGAGGTATCTAGTTCTTTTGGATCCAATTGTCCGTGGTCTTAGGCGAGGGACAAAGCCCAATAAATTTTCCAACCAATGCATGATCAACCATGGAAACGACTATATGCATAGGATGCTGAGGAGGAAGGTCAATGACAGGGACCTCATCAAGTTTCTTTACGAACTTAGGGATAGGGGAAGCTTCGAGATGTTAGAATTTTATCATTCAAGCTAGCATTATTTTAGGATATTAATTGAGAGAATAAAATGCATAACAATAAAAACAAGAGACAAGAGACACAAAGAATTTTCCTTGGGGAAACCATAAAGGAGAAAATCCCGCAACTTCCTCAGAGATAGAATGAGCACCAATAGCAGCAGTAAAACCTGAAAACATAAAGATGATCTCCATAGATTTTTTCTCTCTCTCTCACTTGAGAGAATTACTTCTCTCTCACTCATACGCCCCAATGAGTGAGTGTGTGTATGATAAATAGAGAGGCTCACTCTCTATTTATATTATGTCGTTCACTTAATGTCCACTTTAACATGTCGGCCTCACTTAACAATTACTTACTAGAGTTGACATCTCTAGGAGAGTCTAATACCCCTAGTGTCCCACAACTGTGGGGACTTTTCCCTCCGATCAACAAGGAGGGTTAACCTTGACACAAATGTGGGGACTATTTCCTCGGCTTACAATGGAGGTTTAACCTCAATGATTTTACATGACTTGTTTACATTATTGAATCTCTTGATCGGAACATCGAGGCATGAAATGACTCAATTACATTACAGATACTTCCTGGAATAAACATCAGGGTATAATATACAAGTGAATACATTCCAAAGTTACAAATACATCAACACTCCCTCTTAACTAGGAAGGTATTCTCTTGACACAATTTATCAGCACAAATCTTCTTCCATGTATCATCTGGATCATCATCAAGTCAACTTCGTCTTCAAGTCATATTCATCTTCAAGTCATCTTCATTGTCAAGTCATATTCATCGTCAAGTCATCTTCATTGTCAAGTCTGGATCATCACTAGATCTGGATCATCACTGCTAGATCATCATCAAGTCTAGATCGTAATTGTTGGATCATCATCAAGTTTGGATCATCACTTGATCTAGATCATCAATGCTAGATCATCATTAAGTTTGGATTATCACTTGATCTAGATCGTCACTGTTGGATCATCATCAAGTATGGATCATCACTTGATCTGGATCGTCACTGCTGGATCATCACTTGATCTGAATTGTCACTGCTGGATCATCATCAAGTATGGATCAACACTTGAACTGGATCGTCACTACTGGATCATCACTTGATCTATATCATCATCAAAGTTGGATCATCATTGAATCATCATCATCATTACTACTTCTTCTATCTCAATCAAATGGTGCTATCTCTTCATTCTTCTCATCACAAGAAGTTCTACAGAGCCAACCCTTTTTTCATGTTGGTTGTAGGCCTACCCTTCATGTAGGTCTTCAACGCTTATATCTGACCCTAAGTTAGAATGGCCCACCCAACTCTTACATCTGACCTCATCTTGTCAAAAAGGCACTCACATCTGACCTCATCTTGTCAGAAAGGCCCACCACTCACATCTGACCATGTGTAAACACATCGCGTCAGAATGGCTCAACACTTATATCCGACCATGTGCGAACACACCACATCAGAAGGGATCTGCACTTGCATCCGACCATGTGTAAACACACTGCATCAGAAGGGCTCTGCACTTACCTCTGACAATGTTTGAACACACCACATCGGAAGGGATCTGCACTTACATCCGACCATGTGCAAACACACCGCATCAGAAGGGCACTGCACTTACATCCGACCATGTTCGAAAAGATGACATTGGAAGTGATCTCAGTCCTAGAATGAGGATTCCTGGTAATTGACCAGGTGCCTCCATTCTCCCAGAGAATGGCATCAACCCTTATATCTGATCAAGTAGGAACACATCCCTCAATCACATCAGAATGGCCATGCACTCATATCTGATCATGTAAGACTACATCCCACAGTCATATCAGAATGGCCCTTAGTCCCAGATTGAGTATTCCTGGTAACTGACCAGGTGCCTCCATTCTCCTAGAGAATGGAAACTCAACACCAAGCTGAGTATTCTTGGTAACTGACCAGGTGTGTCCATTCCAAGAATGGCATTCAACACTTATATCTAATCATGTAGGAACCAATCCTATAGTCACATCAGAATGGCTCAACACTCACATCTAGCATGGAAGGAACCAATCCTCTCACCATGACAGAATGGCTCAACCCTTACATATGACCATGGAAGGAACCTAATCCTCTCACCATGTCAGAATGGATCTAGGTCTCATCATTTCCCCTTGGAGGGAACCTCGATCTGGAGAACACCAAGCTTCTCCCTGATGTATTCAAACTTCACTCTGGCCAATGGCTTTGTCAACACATCAACTATTTGTTTGTCCATCACAACATACTGGAGCTTCACTGCTCCTCTCTGCACCATATCCCTGATATACTGATATTTGATATCATACTAAAGTATCACCTCAACGTGCTTTTCCTATCAATGGCACTGCTTTCCCAATACGAATCCACATAATCTTTTGATTCACCTCATACTTGAGCCCATAATCAACTGTACCCTTTAGGTACCTCACTGCATGTTTTGCAACAATCAGGTGAACATGTCTCAATGTGTTCACAGCAAAGAAAATATCTGGCCTCGTATTTGTTAGGTAAATGATCTGACAATACATTGTGGCATCAACTGAATCTGATGAAGAAACACTCAATAGTTTTAGGTTCGATGCCATAGGTGTGGTCATGGCCTTGCAGTCCATCATCCTGAACCTCTTCAGGATCTCTACTGCATACTTGCCATGTCCACACCTCCAATCCTAGAACGTAGTGCATCATCCCCAAGTCCTTTATGTCGAACTCGGCAACAAGTATTCTTCTTGCAAATTTAATGAGTCCTCTTTTCTGTCAAGAACAAGTCATCGACATATAACAGGAGCATCACTGGTCTTCCATCTTCAACCTTGAAGCAAAGGTTGGAATCCTCTTTACTCTCAGTAAAGCCTAGAGTCATCAGTAATCTGTCCATCCTATTGTACCATATCGAACCTCAGGATCTTCTGTAGTCACTCCCTCTGAAGAGAAGCATCATACTCCCTCTGTCTTTCATACTCTATGCACTGAAACATTCTGTACCGGAGTGACAAGTAGCTTCCTTTGCTACTAATATTCTATGTATCCATCTAGGATTAATGGATACCAAGTTCCTCTATCTTGAACTTTTTCAAAAGTTCTTCTCGCACCCATCTGTGATCTTTTTATCCTCTATAGACTTTCATATTCAACCTTGTAGCAAAGGTTCAGGTCTTCATCAAGCTCCTCATGTATGTGTTATCCCATGGGTGTCTTCTGAGCTCATACAAGGTTTTCTTTCATTTGCAGACATGATTCTTCCTGTCATGTGTCTCAACTCCCACTGGCTGCAAATGTCTCTTCGTAGTCTATGCCTTCTTTTGTGAGAAGCCTTGTGCTACAAATCTTGCCTTGTATCCCATGATGTTTCCATCTACTGCATGATGGAACTACGAGCTTCCCTTCATGTATCGATACTACATCTTAGACATCATTCTTCTTGAACTGGTCTTCCCTTTTTTCTTAGTTACTTCTTCATGGCTGGAAGGTTCTTCATCAATGATGTTGCTGCATTCATCATATTATTCTTCATATTGAACTGTCGTTACTTGTTCTTCGAAACAAGTCTCATCCTTCTTTGCTTGTAGGAGATTTTACGTGATCTTTCCTACAAGTCAAATGCATTAGTTGTATGGTTATAAACATTTCATAAGGAATATTCATAATGGTAAATTCTTATACATAAATATATGATCATGCAACTATTTTAGCCAATACAACATTAATCCATATCTCACGGAACTAGATGCCTTCCATCTCTACCAGGACAACATTGAGATTGTGCACTAATCCAATATGTCAACAAAGAGGTTTCATTCTAGATAAGTAGCAATGGAGAGTTGTATAGCACCATGAGCTATTTACCCATCACATGCATATTCGTAGTATACTATCATTAATGCAAACATTCTATCATGCATAATACATCAACTGAATATAAACAAATGCATAACAAAACAATATGATGAAATGACAATGAAATACTTATCTTTATTTGTTTCGTGGGTAGAGTCCTTGAGCCTTCAGCTTCACCATATTCTTCATTCATCATTTCTTATCCAAATTCCAATATGGATAATATTTTCTTCAAGATTTGAGTCTTTCGTATTCCTCATTGCTTGAGGGATCTTCTTTGGATGGTGAGAGCTTGATCTTTAGTTGCTCCCATCTTCTCCTCTTATTATGAGTTGAGCTTCTTCTTCTTGTGTGTGCTCTTCCTAGAGTCTACTGAAAGTAATCACTTCGTTCTGTCACACATTCATTGCATGAATGACTCCCATGATCCTGAGAGTCCATTCAAGGTGGCTACCACCATTTATGCATTCTCCACTTCTTCTTTTACTGCTACAAGTTGTTCTTTGATTTGAGAGACCCTCGTAAAGTATGACTGTATTCTGGATCTTCACATTCTTCAAAGTCATATTCTAATTTATGTTCTTCCCTTCAAATATCTTGGTCAAGGAATCAAACATCTCTTTAGGTGTCTTTAGGGAAGAAACTTGTGGTATAAGGTGATCCGTGATTGAATCAACAATGATCTTCTTGGCCTTGACCAAGTTCTTCTTGTGTAAGGCTTTGAGCCTCATCTCCCTCTAGAACTGGAACCTATCTACTCATGTAGGTGTCCAATTAATTTTCTTCAGAGAGATCATATACTTCCATGCTTGGAAGTTGTCAACTTCACCAAGCTTATCATCAAGCTGATGTGATAGATCACTTTTAAATGAGAACCTTAAATGAAAATAGCAAAAGATTAGATCTTACCGATTTGAGGTGTTCATCCTGGTTTTAGAGCTAGCTGATCTAGGGTTTGTTAGAGAAAAACTAATTTTAAAAACTTGGAATATTTCAGATTTGATTGGATAGAAAGAAATATCTCTTCAAGGTGAGCTTTCCAGTGTACTCATTTTCTGAAAATAGTAGAGGGAAACTCCCGGAATAGGAATCCCTAGTTTTCCAATTTCTTCTGCAGCAATTCCTGATACTATTTCAGCGATATCTCTGAAATTACTACTCCTCTATGTCTAAAATTTCGTACTGAGGTAGCATCACTTGTCTCTATTCCAACACCATAGATTTCATTAGAATTGGTTTCACCAATTGGGACTTATGATCGTTTTACCAAGGTGACCTGTTTTAGGACTATTCAACATAACAAAGTTGTACGAAATGCCACGTGTCACTTTGTCATCTTCTGGGTCTGAAACATGGACCACAAAAGGCACAGTCCATGCCCTTTCTGGAAAATCTTTAGAAATTTGATTTGGAACTTTGTAGGCAGAGATATAGAAATTCTTCCAAGGTGTCCTGTTTAGGGATGAATCGTGGAAGAGACTGGAACCCTAACTTGGAGGGATCATATCTCCTAGAATATAGAGAATATGAGGCTGCAGTTTGGGTACAGTGTAAATCAGGATTTTATCTTCTGCCTATGAACGTTTCAGCTCCTAATACATCTCCAATCCTGAGATATAGAGAATGTACCAAAACTTATCATTTTTAGTATTTTAGGGTTTTTCCATCCCGAGGACAAACTAGGGTTTGACTTTCCCAGAGTTACACCCAACCAAAAATCCCGACCCAGGTCTCTAAACTTCGATTTTGATGAGGAGAGAAATCCTATTCTAGGATCACTCAAAAATTCCTCTTCTATAACAAGACCTAATTTCCCACACCAAAAACTGAAAATGTCCGGAATCGAATTCTGCTTCGACAAACAGATGCGCCCTTCAACGGAGAGTTAGCCTAGCATACTTTTGGTGATAGATTGTGGAGAGAGACCCAAAAAGTAAGAATCCCTAGCTTCTATAGCTACATAATGTCTTCTTCTTAGGTTAGCTCTGATACCATATTAGAATTTTATCATTCAAGCTAGCATTATTTTAGGATCTTAACTGAGAGAAGAACATGCACAACAATAAACACAAGAGATGAGACACACAAAGAATTTTCCTCAGGGAAACCATAAAGAAGGAAACCCTGCAACTTCCTCAGAGATAAAATGAGCACACATAGCAGCAATAAACCTGAAAACATAAAGATGATCTCCATAGCTTCTGTCTCTCTCTCTCACTTGAGAGAACTACTTCTCTCTCACTCATGCGCCCCAATGAGTGAGTGTGTGTATGATAAATAGAGAGGCTCACTCTCTATTTATATTCTTTCGTTCACTTAGTCCACTTTAACATGTCATCCTCACTTAACAATTACTTACTAGAGCTGACATCTCTAGGAGAGTCTAATAATCCTAGTGCCCCACAACTATGGGGACTTTTCCCTCTCATCAACAAGGAGGGTTAACCTTGACACAAATGTGGGGACTATTTCCCCGACTTACAATGGAGGGTTAACCTCAATGACTTTACATGACTTGTTTACATTATTGAATCTCCCAATCAGAACATCGGGGCATGACATGACTCAATTACATTACAGATACTTCCCGGAATAAACATCAGGGTACAATATACAAGTGAATACATTCCAAAGTTACAAATACATCAACATGAGATTCCTAGATCTACCAGGGATCATGTTCCTAAATGCAGTTTCCTCTTCACAAAGGAAGTGGAGGGGCCAGCCCTGACGTCAGGCACAAGTACCTGATAGGGCTAGGATGACCCAGAACACGAAACCCATAAAGCAGCATGAAACCCTAGACTCAGGCTAGTCGCCAGAAAGTTCATCCAGCTCTATCGCCTAATCGTTGTCATGGGTATCTTTGAAAAAAAAATCCCATCTCATTTTTTTGTTCCCAAATGGAATTGATATTAAGATGGTGCTCAACAAATTGTTCCCAAGTTCGTCCAGCTCCGTTGCCTGATCATCGTCATGGGTATCTTTGAAAAAAAAATCCCATCTCATTTTTTTGTTCCCAAATGGAATTGATATTATGATGGTGCTCAACAAATTTATGAAAAAACTTTTTGTTTTTATCACTGGCCTCTAGCTAAGTGATCCTCCTCTTTAGTCGATATTTTTCATCAGATATCTACATAATCCTTTGTTTCTCTTGATCAAGTTTTATCAGAACAACCAACTCCGACTCCATAAATATTCCAATACTAGCATTTTCATTGATAAGAACAATTTCCTTTTCAATTGAATGTAACACCTTTTTTTCCAAAGTCGATCTGTACATTTCCCAATTAATTACTTCCCCTTTTAATAGGATGAGTTTCTTCGTTAAAAATTCCACAGGAGACAAAGCAGGATCCGAGAAGGAAGACCATACCTGCCCCACAAAATCAATAAATATCGGCTACTTAATCCAACCATGATTGAATTTGAACGAGCTCTTGTCATGAACACCTTGAAACTCAATATGACAAATAACAAGATAATGATCCAGAAATCTATTTGAGTCCACCCACGACCTGTATTTGTCCATTTTATCAATCAAAGAGGTACTGATTAGGAATATGTAGAGACGTTTAGCGATCTCGTCAACACCAGATCAACCAATTCGCCTGGTAGGGATAAGGGGAATAGGCTCCACGTCTACCAATTCATCCTTTTCAAATAAACCAAAGAAGAAAGAGGTGACATGGTGAATTTAGGCTCTCTGACCCCAAACCTCATTTGCATACAATGTGTAGTTTAAATCCCATGCTATCATTAAACTATGAAGTTTAAGAGTCCCTTCATCCACAAATTGTTCCAAAATAGTTCCTCTGAAATATAAGGACCATAAATATTCAGAAGGTTGATGTCTTTTGAGAACCCCAATAGCCAACCAGATAAATGTATTCCTACAAAGACAGAGAATTCCTTCAGGTTTAGCTTGCTAGGATCCCACGCAACCAAAATACCCCCTGACAGTCCCACAATATCGATAAAGACACCACCCAATCCTTTTTGACACCCAAGAAAACATTGTTATCTTTAACCCAAGAAACCATAGTATCTTGTAATAAAATAACATCAAGCTTAATTCTATCCATAAGCCTCTGAAGGGAAGATCATTTTGGGAGACCCCCTACTCCCCTAATATTAATGGAGGCACAAATCATTTTTTAACCTTGGCTAGGGATTTAATGCCTCTAAGCGCCCTGGATTCAGAAGAAGGATAAGAAAGGTCATGTAAGATAGGAGGATCAATATGGCTAACACAATTTTTTATTTTTCTCACACTTCTCATTTTGATAGGGGAAGATTGTTTTTTTATACCCCCATTAATAGCAGAAATCATATTTTTGTGGAGATGGATATTCAATGGACCAAATTTGGGAATCTAAGAAGGCTCCAAAATTTCCAAAGAGCTAAAAGGAATGGGAAACCTAGCGCCAGCGAACCTTGAGAAATATTGCAAAGGAAATTTTTTCAAAGTATCACAGTAAGAGGAAACGTGATTATCGAAGGGGGACAAACAAGGTAAGGGGGATTCCACCGAAAGGGAGGGATTCTCTTCATTGACATGACCAATACTCACCCAGGGTATAAAACCGCCACACTAGTAAAGGGGGTATTTAAGGGAGGAAAGTCCTTTAGAATAATTTTCTCACCAGGAGAGGATTCACTCTCCTTTGTATAAACATGAACAGTATTGAAATCAACCCTAGGTGGCACTGAAGAAACCAAACCCTCTTTGTTTAACTGTAAATTATTTGAGAGACATAACCTATCTTTTGGCCCCATGTCCAAACTAGTTACATAAATACCTTTGTAAAAAATAGTGTCCCCCGATAGTAGGGCTTCACCCATCAAATTCGCTTTAAATTCCAGACTTTTAACAAACTTGGATTCCAAAGAGGTTAAGGAAGAGACAGAGGATATAATAAGGTTTTTTAGGTTACCCAAAAATGATTGGTCCAACAACAGCAGCGAAGTCGAAGACATCGAAGCAAGATGATCAGACACTAGCATGGGCACTTGTTCTTTATCACTAAGATCTTATGAGGACCAAACCTCCACTTCAGCGAAATATTTTTCAAAATCCAAGCCCAAATGAGGAGCACGATTTCCATAAGTTGCCAATTTCCTTGCACTTCGAACATATGAAGGCAATACCCCAATAGTCAAGGGGATGAGAAAAGGAGCGACCCCTCTAGTGAATATCAATCTTTTAAAGTAAACCATTTTGCATGTCAATCTCTACAAGGATCCTACCCACATTCTTATCTACCCCAAAGAGCATATGTTCCCCCAAATCAAGGATGATTTTAAGGAACCATACTTATTTAAAAGAGTATAAATGTTGGAAAATCTTACCAATTCTTAGAAAGCGAACTATAAAATGTTTGGCGATATTTTTCAAAAAATATTTTAATTTCCAAGGATTTTATATCATTTATATCATAATTTGGCGATCTTTAGGGTGAAAAAGGTTTACCCCATCAAAATTGGGTGAAATAGGGCTTCAAAAAATGCAAAATGGTTTATCTTTTTTTGGAGAAAAAACCCTAAAAATAGCCCATGGGCTAAATTTCGCCCCTAAAATTATCCCTGCCCCAGATGGAGAAAACGACCAATGTAATTACCAATTGCAACTAGAGCTTCCTTAATCCAAAGCACAAAGGGAAGACCTAGGAGAAGGACCCACATGTGCCTCAGATTGAGGCCTTCAGTCTCAGGGTTGAAAACATAATGTCGTATTTTCACCATTATAAGACTACCAACCTCCTTTAACCATGTGTGATCCAATACGAAAGAGGCATGTTCTTCCATTCTAAATATAAAACCATACCGGCCTTTCTAGAAAACAAAGATGGACGTCTTGTAACCAATGGTTGGAGCCCAAACGATGAGGCCCATTCCTCATTATCCTTGCACTCCATGGATTTGTAGCTGAATTTACCGACCAAACCACGAAGGGACATACACACCACTGAGTTGCAGGAGACTTCAGAGACTTAGCCCAAGCTTTGAGAGATTTTTTAAGCCTCTGAAGATTCTCTTCCCGAATATAATAGGTGGAAACAGAGACCGAGGAATCCCAAACCAATTTGACAAGATCCTAGAACCCGTCCTGATTGATCGAGCTTGGGATAAAACGAAAAGGAATGGGGCCAAGATTTTTTTCTTCTTCCAGATCAAGCAGAATTGGCTTGTGGTACGACATGTCAAAGGCCAAGATGGAGGATTCTGATCTGAAACCAAGCACTGAGAAGGATTATTGGACAAGAAATCTATCCAGCCTGGTCGCTATATGACCAGGGCTAGTTCTCCTATTAGTCCATGTGAAAATACCCTGATTAGGTTTGACATCATGAAGATCCCAATCCCTCATAATGTATTCCACATTTTCTCTAAGAGGGTCTCTGACTATATTTCCTCCTTTTTTTTCTTTGATACTGAAGGTTATGTTAAGATCCCCAGCTAGGATGATGCTCTCTGGCTAATGGGAAGAAAAAACTTCTTGGATGCTTTTCCAAAAATATTTTTTTTCCAAAAGAAAAACTGGGATGTAAACATTTGAATACTAACCTGAATACCAGACTCCTTTTGATGCATAGTGGAGAGAATCCAATGTGTATGAGAAAGGGATTGGACCATATCAAAGGAATATTTCTTCCAGAGGGTGTCGATACCTCTTAAGGCACCTCGAGTGCTCCTGTAAATGCCTTCACTATTTTTCCAGAACATCTGGCTAGACTGGAAAAAGTCCCCTTCCTCCAATTTGGATCAGAAGAATGTCGGGGTTGGAAATTCGAATTAGATTTTTCATTGCTTTAGTTTTTTTCCTGCTCCCTAACCCTCTACAATTCGAGGAGACAATGTTCATTATTTACCTTTGGGAAGTTTGGCAGCCCCCTTGGCATGCCCTTTCTGTCTAGTATACCTGGAATTCATTATTTCTTTGATCGTAGCTTGTGCTCCTATAAAATTGTCTTTTTAGGTGGCTTCCTCTCTTGTTTCTTTGAATGTTTTCCTCCCCTTTTTGGATTTTTTTTGTGAAGGTTGCATCTGTCCAACTTCACCATCCTCTTCTTACGAGGCCTCCTCATATGAATTAGGGATCGGGGACTCACGTTTACTATTTTCTTCTTGACGTTTCCCTTTGTTTGGTGGGATTTTCCCTTCTACATTGGATCTTAGTATATCCCTAGCCTCGCAATCCAAGATCTCATCCTACCTTGGATTCAGGGTTTCATTTGCATGAGCGGAAGAACTATTTCCTTCTTCATTTTGGGATTTTCCCATTACTTCTTCCCTCCTTCCATGACCCAATTTTTTTTTCTTTTTTATGAGTCTGCCTTGCGTTGGTCTTGTTTATATTTGTTTGTCTCCAACCTTATTCTTGATCTTTTTGTGTTAGGTCTATCAGATGCTTAGGGAAGCTCTTTTGGAAGTGCTCATACTCATGACAATGGTGACATTTGAATGGCAGCTGCTCGTAGTCTAGCTTCTAAAACTGCTACCATTCTCCCACCATAAGCTTGACTGCCTCAGGAAGGCCTGCTTATAGATCTACTTCTACACAAATCCTGGCACAAGAATATTTCTCCTTGGGATGATATATATCAATATATATTCTGAGATTTTCCCCAATATCCAATAGCGATGAGGGGGTTTAGCAATGGATCAGGAGATTGGGAAGATGGACCCAAACAGGAACAACCTTGGGGAGATCCACTACTGGGTCAAAATATGGGGTCCATTTGTTCACATAGAGACCTTGAGGTCCCATAAAATATGGACCACTGTGAAATATCAGATCTCGCTCTTCCTTAGCATTAAATTCAAAGAGAAAAAACCCTGTGCCTACTGCATAACAGGTAACATGGCTGGATATCAGAGGTATCTAGTTCTTTTGGATCCAGTTGTCCATGGTCTTAGGCGAGGGCCAAAGCCCAATAAATTTTCCAACCAATGCATGATCAACCATGGAAACGACTATATGCATAGGATGCTGAGGAGGAAGGTCAATGACAGGGACCTCATCAAGTTTCTTTACAAACTTAGGGATAGGGGAAGCTTCGAGATGTTAGAATTTTATCATTCAAGCTAGCATTATTTTAGGATATTAATTGAGAGAATAACATGCATAACAATAAAAACAAGAGACAAGAGACACAAAGAATTTTCCTTGGGGAAACCATAAAGGAGAAAATCCCGCAACTTCCTCAGAGATAGAATGAGCACCAATAGCAGTAGTAAAACCTGAAAACATAAAGATGATCTCCACATATTTTTTCTCTCTCTCTCACTTGAGAGAACTACTTCTCTCTCACTCATACGCCCCAATGAGTGAGTGTGTGTATGATAAATAGAGAGGCTCACTCTCTATTTATATTCTGTCGTTCACTTAATGTCCACTTTAACATGTCGACCTCACTTAACAATTACTTACTAGAGTTGACATCTCTAGGAGAGTCTAATACCCCTAGTGTCCCACAACTGTGGGGACTTTTCCCTCCGATCAACAAGGAGGGTTAACCTTGACACAAATGTGGGGACTATTGCCTCGGCTTACAATGGAGGTTTAACCTCAATGACTTTACATGACTTGTTTACATTATTGAATCTCTCGATCGGAACATCGAGGCATGAAATGACTCAATTACATTATAGATACTTCCTGGAATAAACATCAGGGTATAATATACAAGTGAATACATTCCAAAGTTACAAATACATCAACACTCCCTCTTAACTAGGAAGGTATTCTCTTGACACAATTTATCAGCACAAATCTTCTTCCATGTATCATCTGGATCATCATCAAGTCAACTTCATCTTCAAGTCATATTCATCTTCAAGTCATATTCATTGTCAAGTCATATTCATCGTCAAGTCATCTTCATTGTCAAGTCTGGATCATCACTGCTAGATCATCATCAAGTCTAGATCGTAATTGTTGGATCATCATCAAGTTTGGATCATCACTTGATCTAGATCATCAATGCTGGATCATCATTAAGTTTGGATCATCACTTGATCTAGATCGTCACTGCTGGATCATCATCAAGTCTGGATCATCACTTGATCTGGATCGTCACTGCTGGATCATCACTTGATCTGAATTGTCACTGCTGGATCATCATCAAGTCTGGATCATCACTTGAACTGGATCGTCACTACTGGATCATCACTTTATCTAGATCATCATCAAAGCTGGATCATCATTGAATCATCATCATCATTACTGCTTCTTCTATCTCAATCAAATGGTGCTATCTCTTCATTCTTCTCATCACAAGAAGTTCTACAGAGCCAACCCTTTTTTCATGTTGGTTGTAGGCCTACCCTTCATGTAGGTCTTCAACGCTTATATCTGACCCTAAGTTAGAATGGCCCACCCAACTCTTACATCTGACCTCATCTTGTCAAAAAGGCACTCACATCTGACCTCATCTTGTCAGAAAGGCCCACCACTCACATCTGACCATGTGTAAACACATCGCGTCAGAATGGCTCAACACTTATATCCGACCATGTGCGAACACACCACATCAGAAGGGCTCTGCACTTGCATCTAACCATGTGTAAACACACCGCATCAGAAGGGATCTGCACTTACATCTGATAATGTTTGAACACACCACATCGGAAGGGATCTGCACTTACATCTGACCATGTGCAAACACAACGCATCAAAAGGGCGCTGCACTTACATCCGACCATGTTCGAAAAGACGACATTGGAAGTGATCTCAGTCCTAGAATGAGGATTCCTGGTAATTAACCAGGTGCCTCCATTCTCCCAGAGAATGACATCAACCCTTATATCTGATCAAGTGGGAACACATCCCTCAATCACATCAGAATGGCCATGCACTCATATCTGATCATGTAAGACTACATCCCACAGTCATATCAGAATGGCCCTCAGTCCCAGATTGAGTATTCCTGGTAACTGACCAGGTGCCTCCATTCTCCCAGAGAATGGAAACTCAACACCAAGCTGAGTATTCTTGGTAACTGACCGGGTGCGTCCATTCCAAGAATAGCATTCAACACTTATATCTAATCATGTAGGAACCAATCCTATAGTCACATCAGAATGGCTCAACACTCACATCTAGCATGGAAGGAACCAATCCTCTCACCATGACAGAATGGCTCAACCCTTACATATGACCATGGAAGGAACCTAATCCTCTCACCATGTCAGAATGGATCTAGGTCTCATCATTTCCCCTTGGAGGGAACCTCGATCTGGAGAACACCAAGCTTCTCCCTGATGTATTCAAACTTCACTATGGCCAATGGCTTTGTCAACACATCAACTATTTGTTCGTCCATCACAACATACTGGAGCTTCACTGCTCCTCTCTGCACCATATCCCTGATATACTGATATTTGATATCATACTAAAGTATCACCTCAACGTGCTTTTCCTATCAATGGCACTGCTTTCCCAATACGAATCCACATAATCTTTTGATTCACCTCATACTTGAGCCCATAATCAACTGTACCCTTTAGGTACCTCACTGCATGTTTTGCAACCATCAGGTGAACATGTCTCAATGTGTTCACAGCAAAGAAAATATCTGGCCTCGTATTTGTCAGGTAAATGATCTGACAATACATTGTGGCATCAACTGAATCTGATGAAGAAACACTCAATAGTTTCAGGTTCGATGCCATAGGTGTGGTCATGGCCTTGCAGTCCATCATCCTGAACCTCTTCAGGATCTCTACTGCATACTTGCCATGTCCACACCTCCAATCCTAGAACGTAGTGCATCATCCCCAAGTCCTTTATGTCGAACTCAGCAACAAGTATTCTTCTTGCAAATTTAACGAGTCCTCTTTTCTGTCAGGAACAAGTCATCGACATATAACAGGAGCATCACTGGTCTTCCATCTTCAACCTTGAAGCAAAGGTTGGAATCCTCTTTACTCTCAGTAAAGCCTAGAGTCATCAGTAATCTATCCATCTTATTGTACCATGTCGAACCTCAGGATCTTCTGTAGTCACTCCCTCTGAAGAGAAGCATCATTCTCCCTCTGTCTTTCATACTCTATGCACTGAAACATTCTGTACCGGAGTGACAAGTAGCTTCCTTTGCTACTAATATTCTATGTATCCATCTAGGATTATTGGATACCAAGTTCCTCTATCTTGAACTTTTTCAAAAGTTCTTCTCGCACTCATCTGTGAGCTTTTTATCCTCTATAGACTTTCATATTCAACCTTGTAGCAAAGGTTCAGGTCTTCATCAAGCTCCTCATGTATGTGTTATCCCATGGGTGTCTTCTGAGCTCGTACAAGGTCTTCTTTCATTTGCACACATGATTCTTCCTGTCATGTGTCTCAACTCCCACTGGCTGCAAATGTCTCTTCGTAGTCTATGCCTTCTTTTGTGAGAAGCCTTGTGCTACAAATATTTCCTTGTATCCCACGATGTTTCCATCTACTGCATGATGGAACTACGAGCTTCCCTTCATGTATCGATACTACATCCTAGACATCATTCTTCTTGAACTGATCTTCCCTTTTTTCTTAGTTACTTCTTCATGGCTGGAAGGTTCTTCATCAATGATGTTGCTGCATTCATCATATTATTCTTCATATTGAACTGTCGTTACTTGTTCTTCAGAACAAGTCTCATCCTTCTTTGCTTGTAGGAGATTTTACGTGATCTTTCCTACAATTCAAATGCATTAGTTGTATGGTTATAAACATTTCATAAGGAATATTCATAATGGTAAATTCTTATGCATAAATATATGATCATGCAACTATTTTAGCCAATACAACATTAATCCATATCTCACAGAACTAGATGCCTTCCATCTCTACCAAGACAACATTGAGATTGTGCACTAATCCAATATGTCAACAAAGAGGTTTCATTCTAGATAAGTAGCAATGGAGAGTTGTATAGCACCATGAGTTATTTACCCATCACATGCATATTTGTAGTATACTATCATTAATGCAAACATTCTATCATGCATAATACATCAACTGAATATAAACAAATGCATAACAAAACAATATGATGAAATGACAATGAAATACTTATCTTTATTTGTTTCGTGGGTAGACTCCTTGAGCCTTCAGCTTCACGATATTATTCATTCATCATTTCTTATCCAAATTCCAATATGGATAATATTTTCTTCAAGATTTGAGTCCTTCGTATTCCTCATTGCTCGAGGGATCTTCTTTGGATGGTGAGAGCTTGATCTTTAGTTGCTCCCATCTTCTCCTTTTATTATGAGTTGAGCTTCTTCTTCTTGTGTGTGCTCTTCCCAGAGTCTAATGAAAGTAATCACTTCGTTCTGGCACACATTCCTTGCATGAATGAATCCCATGATCCTGAGAGGCCATTCAAGGTGGCTACCACCACTTATGCATTCTCCACTTCTTCTTTTACTGCTACAAGTTGTTCTTTGATTTGAGAGACCCTCGTAAAGTATGACTGTATTCTGGATCTTCACATTCTTCAAAGTCATATTCTAATTTATGTTCTTCCCTTCAAATATCTTGGTCAAGGAATCAAACATCTCTTTAGGTGTCTTTAGGGAAGAAACTTGTGGTATAAGGTGATCCGTGATTGAATCAACAATGATCTTCTTGGCCTTGACCAAGTTCTTCTTGTGTAAGGCTTTGAGCCTCATCTCCCTCTAGAACTGGAACCTATCTACTCATGTAGGTGTCCAATTAATTTTATTCAGAGAGATCATATACTTCCATGCTTGGAAGTTGTCAACTTCACCAAGCTTATCATCAAGCTGATGTGATAGATCACTTTTAAATGAGAACCTCAAATGAAAATAGCAAAAGATTAGATCTTACCGATTTGAGGTGTTCATCCTGGTTCTAGAGCTAGCTGATCTAGGGTTTGTTAGAGAAAAACTAATTTTAAAAACTTGGAATATTTCAGATTTTATTGGATAGAAAGATATATCTCTTCAAGGTGAGCTTTCCAGTGTACTCATTTTCTGAAAATAGTAGAGGGAAACTCCCGGAATAGGAATCCCTAGTTTTCCAATTTCTTCTACAGCAATTCCTGATACTATTTCAGCGATATCTCCGAAATTACTACTCCTCTATGTCTAAAATTTCGTACTGAGGTAGCATCACTTGTCCCTATTCCAACACCATAGATTTCATTAGAATTGGTTTCACCAATTGGGACTTATGATCGTTTTACCAAGGTGACATGTTTCAGGACTATTCAACATAACAAAGTTGTACGAAATGCCACGTGTCACTTTGTCATCTTCTGGGTCTGAAACATGGACCACAAAAGGCACAGTCCATGCCCTTTCTGGAAAATCTTCAGAAATTTGATTTGGACCTTTGTAGGCCGAGATATAGCAATTCTTCCAAGGTGTCCTGTTTAGGGATGAATCGTGGAAGAGACTAGAACCCTAACTTGGAGGGATCATATCTCCTAGAATATAGAGAATATGAGGCTGCAGTTTGGGTACAGTGTAAATCAGGATTTTATCTTCTGCCTATGAATGTTTCAGCTCCTAATACATCTCCAATCCTAATATATAGAGAATGTACCAAAACTTATCATTTTTAGTATTTTAGGGTTTTTCCATCCCAAGGACAAACTAGGGTTTGAATTTCCCAGAGTTACACCCAACCAAAAATCTCGACCCAGGTCTCTAAACTTCAATTTTGATGAGGAGAGAAATCCTATTCTAGGATCACTCAAAAATTCCTCTTCTATAACAAGACCTAATTTCCCACACCAAAAACTGAAAATGTCCGGAATCGAATTCTGCTTCGACAAAAAGATGCGCCCTTCAACGGAGAGTTAGCCTAGCATACTTTTGGTGATGGATTGTGGAGAGAGACCCAAAAAGTAAGAATCCCTAGCTTCTATAGCTACATAATGTCTTCTTCTTAGGTTAGCTCTGATACCATGTTAGAATTTTATCATTCAAGCTAGCATTATTTTAGGATCTTAACTGAGAGAATAACATGCACAATAATAAACACAAGAGATGAGACACACAAAGAACTTTCCTCAGGGAAACCATAAAGAAGGAAACCCTGCAACTTCCTCAGAGATAAAATGAGCACAAATAGTAGCAATAAACCTGAAAACATAAAGATGATCTCCATAGCTTCTGTCTCTCTCTCTCACTTGAGAGAACTACTTCTCTCACACTCATGCGCCCCAATGAGTGAGTGTGTGTATGATAAATAGAGAGGCTCACTCTCTATTTATATTCTTTCGTTCACTTAGTCCACTTTAACATGTCATCCTCACTTAACAATTACTTACTAAAGCTGACATCTCTAGGAGAGTCTAATAATCCTAGTGCCCCACAACTATGGGGACTTTTCCCTCTCATCAACAAGGAGGGTTAACCTTGACACAAATGTGGGGACTATTGCCCCGAATTACAATGGAGGGTTAACCTCAATGACTTTACATGACTTGTTTACATTATTGAATCTCCCAATCAGAACATCGGGGCATGACATGACTCAATTACATTACAGATACTTCCCGGAATAAACATCGGGGTACAATATACAAGTGAATACATTCCAAAGTTACAAATACATCAACACGAGATTCCTAGATCTACCAGGGATCATGTTCCTAAATGCATTTTCCTCTTCACAAAGGAAGTGGAGGGGCCAGCCCTGACGTCAGGCACAAGTACCTGATAGGGCTAGGATGACCCAGAACACGAAACCCATAAAGCAGCATGAAACCCTAGACTCAGGCTAGTCGCCAGAAAGTTCATCCAGCTCTGTCGCCTGATCGTTGTCATGGGTATCTTTGAAAAAAACATCCCATCTCATTTTTTTGTTCCCAAATGGAATTGATATTACGATGGTGCTCAACAAATTGTTCCCAAGTTCGTCCAGCTCCGTTGCCTAATCGTCGTCATGGGTATCTTTGAAAAAAAAATCCCATCTCATTTTTTTGTTCCCAAATGGAATTGATATTATGATGGTGCTCAACAAATTTATGAAAAAACTTTTTGTTTTTATCACTGGCCTCTAGCTAAGTGATCCTCCTCTTTAGTCGGTATTTTTCATCAGATATCTACATAATCCTTTGTTTCTCTTGATCAAGTTTTATCAGAACAACCAACTCCAACTCCATAAATATTCCAATACTAGCATTTTCATTGATAAGAACAATTTCCTTTTCAATTGAATGTAACACCTTTTTTTCCAAAGTCGATCTGTACATTTCCCAATTAATTACTTCCCCTTTTAATAGGATGAGTTTCTTCGTTAAAAATTCCACAAGAGACAAAGCAAGATCCGAGAAGGAAGACCATACCTGCCCCACAAAATCAATAAATATCGGCTACTTAATCCAACCATGATTGAATTTGAACGAGCTCTTGTCATGAACACCTTGAAACTCAATATGACAAATAACAAGATAATGATCCAAAAATCTATTTGAGTCCACCCACGACCTGTATTTGTCCATTTTATCAATCAACGAGGTACTGATTAGGAATATGTAGAGACGTTTAGCGATCTCGTCAACACCAGATCAACCAATTCGCCTGGTAGGGATAAGGGGAATAGGCTCCACGTCTACCAATTCATCATTTTCAAATAAACCAAAGAAGAAAGAGGTGACATGGTGAATTTAGGCTCTCTGACCCCAAACCTCATTTGCATACAATGTGTAGTTTAAATCCCATGCTATCATTAAACTATGAAGTTTAAGAGTCCTTTCATCCATAATATTGTTCCAAAATAGTTCCTCTGAAATATAAGGACCATAAATATTCAGAAGGTTGATGTCTTTTGAGAACCCCAATAGCCAACCAGATAAATGTATTCCTACAAAGACGGAGAATTCCTTCAGGTTTAGCTTGCTAGGATCCCACGCAACCAAAATACCCCCTGACAGTCCCACAATATCGATAAAGACACCACCCAATCCTTTTTGACACCCAAGAAAACATTGTTATCTTTAACTCAAGAAACCATAGTATCTTGTAATAAAATAACATCAAGCTTAATTCTATCCATAAGCCTCTGAAGGGAAGATCGTTTTGGGAGACCCCCTACTCCCCTAATATTAATGGAGGCACAAATCATTTTTTAACCTTGGCTAGGGATTTAATGCCTCTAAGCGCCCTGGATTCAGAAGAAGGATAAGAAAGGTCATGTAAGATAGGAGGATCAATATGTTTAACACAATTTTTTATTTTTCTCACACTTCTCATTTTGATAGGGGAAGATTGTTTTTTTATACCCCCATTAATAGCAGAAATCATATTTTTGTGGAGATGGATATTTAATGGACCAAATTTGGGAATCTAAGAAGGCTCCAAAATTTCCAAAGAGCTAAAAGGAATGGGAAACCTAGCGCCAGCGAACCTTGAGAAATATTGCAAAGGAAATTTTTTCAAAGTATCATAGTAAGAGGAAACGGGATTATCGAAGGGGGACAAACAAGGTAAGGGGGACTCCACCGAAAGGGAGGGATTCTCTTCATCGACATGACCAATACTCACCCTAGGGTATAAAACCACCACACTAGTAAAGGGGGTATTTAAGGGAGGAAAGTCCTTTAGAATAATTTTCTCACCAGGAGAGGATTCACTCTCCTTTGTATAAACATGAACAGTATTGAAATCAACCCTAGGTGGCACCGAAGAAACCAAACCCTCTTTGTTTAACTGTAAATTATTTAAGAGACATAACCTATCTTTTGGCCCCATGTCCAAACTAGTTACATAAATACCTTTGTAAAAAATAGTGTCCCCCGATAGTAGGGCTTCACCCATCAAATTCGCTTTAAATTCCAGACTTTTAACAAACTCAGATTCCAAAGAGGTTAAGGAAGAGACAGAGGATGTAATAAGGTTTTTTAGGTTACCCAGAAATGATTGGTCCAACAACAGCAGCGAAGTCGAAGACATCGAAGCAAGATGATCAGACACTAGCATGGGCAATTGTTCTTTATCGCTAAGATCTTATGAGGACCAAACCTCCACTTCAGCGAAATATTTTTCAAAATCCAAGCCCAAATGAGGAGCACGATTTCCATAAGTTGCCAATTTCCTTGCACTTAGAACATATGAAGGCAATACCCCAATAGTCAAGGGGATGAGAAAAGGAGCGACCCCACTAGTGAATATCAATCTTTTAAAGTAAACCCTTTTGCATGTCAATCTCTACAAGGATCCTACCCACATTCTTATCTACCCCAAAGAGCATATGTTCCCCCAAATCAGGGATGATTTTAAGGAACCATACTTATTTAAAAGTATATAAATGTTGGAAAATCTTACCAATTCTTAGAAAGCGAACTATAAAATGTTTGGCGATATTTTTCAAAAAATATTTTAATTTCCAAGGATTTTATATCATTTATATAATAATTTGGCGATCTTTAGGGTGAAAAAGGTTTACCCCATCAAAATTGGGTGAAATAGGGCTTCAAAAAATGCAAAATGGTTTATCTTTTTTTGGAGAAAAAACCCTAAAAATAGCCCATGGGCTAAATTTCGCCCCTAAATTATCCCTGCCCCAGATGGAGAAAACGACCAATGTAATTACCAATTGCAACTAGAGCTTCCTTAATCCAAAGCACAAAGGGAAGACCTAGGAGAAGGACCCACATGTGCCTCAGATTGAGGCCTTCAGTCTCAGGGTTGAAAACATAATGTCGTATTTTCACCATTATAAGACTACCAACCTCCTTTAACCATGTGTGATCCAATACGAAAGAGGCATGTTCTTCCATTCTAAATATAAAACCATACCGGCCTTTCTAGAAAACAAAGATGGACGTCTTGTAACCAATGGTTGGAGCCCAAACGATGAGGCCCTTTCCTCATTATCCTTGCACTCCATGGATTTGTAGCTGAATTTACCGACCAAACCACGAAGGGACATACACACCACTTCTTCCAGTTCGATACCCCTACCAAGGGTCAATCGTCCATCATCGGTACACAATTTCCACGGACGATATTTTCCCCTGGAACCTTTTTGTAGGGTTTATTCCTGGTGGCCTAATAACCAAAATTTTCCCTACCTTTCACCTCACAAGGGCCATATATGATGGGTTCACAACATGTATTCCCTGAGAGTCCCTAACCCCGACAAATTTTGAACCTAAAGCAGCCACCAACTATTCTATAATCCTAGAGGAAGGAGGCCTTGAATGATTTCCAGCTAAATTCTATTTTTTTTCCACCATGTCCAAGGAATATTCCAGTCGAGAGAGCCCTACAGGAGAAGACCGAGGAACCTAAGAGCTGTTAATGTCCCCCAAGGGAGAGATTCGTGATGATTTTGACTTTTGTTCCATATTCCCATATAAAGTTTGACACCAACCCAAAGAAAACCAAGGGAAAGGGGCATGGATTCTACCAAAAAACACCTAGGCCCTTTTGGGAGAAAATATCAGGCTACAGTTCCAACTTGACCGAACGTGGCCACTTGCAGATAATCCAAAGACAACGAACTTCTAGAAAATCCACACAACAAACCCCTCTACCAAGAGCCCAAGCAGACAAAATTATTCTCTGTCATCATAAGTCACTAAAACCACATTTGAAACCCTCATGAAAGCAAACAAAAACCCATTACGATCTGAATATACCCTAAGAACCATAAAACACCTCTTAAGACCTACACAGAGACAAAAACCCACTACGGTATGAACCCCTAGTGAAGACGAACAAAGACACACTGCGGTCTAAAGACACCCTAGAAACCATCAAAAACTTCACAAGGCCAATCAGAAACCCTCGCTCAAAAAGCAATAGAATATCATTTTTTACGCAAGGCTTATAACTGTTCCAATTATTATATAAAGTTGAATATCTGCAAAGTGCAAACCACATCATGATCATAGATCATTTATTTTCTTCTGCGAGCCAAGAAATGAGCCGCAACAAGTTGGGCTACGCGACGCAAATATGAAAAGTTAACAATCAACACAACACAATATAATTTCATGCAATGAAATAAATTTATAGCAATTCATTAACCCATAATGTACATGTACATGTTAAAGATGAATACAAATAAACATAAAAACTAGATTGGCAGTAGTCTAAGTCGGTCCAAGAATCACACATCCATAACATTCTTCTTCCATGCCTTACAATAAGGTTATTCTTTGTACATATGTTTTTGAACTAAAGTGTAAACGAGTTTGTTTATTTATTTATTTCATTTTTCTAATTATGTATTAATAAATAATTTTAAATTTGAGTAATCAGTATTAATTTTTTTTAAATATGAAGGAAAAATAAAAATATTCTTATTTTATTAGTTTCTAAACAAACATCTTTTTCTCCAAATTATTCATTAATTATTTTAAAAGTTATATAATCTTTAATTATTATAAAAAGTTATTTAATTTTTTTTTTTTAAATCATATAATATAAAGAAAATAGATAATTATACTTTAAAAAATAAAAACATTAAATAATTAAATAATAAAAAATTTAACAATCTAGCCAAAAATAAAAAATAAAAAATAACCATATACCTTATAAATTTTCAAATAACCACTCATAAAATGTATGCAAGCCTAAACAATTGTTGAATGTATAAATGACCCCACTAAACTTCAATAATGCCATTATTTTCATATCATGAAGTAAGTAGACAATATTGTAAAGTATTTTAACTTTGAACATAAATGAACATATCCATCAGAGCCCTATAACATACTCATTGATGTATCATAAAATAGTGTTATTTAGATAAGTTTTAGTTTAAAACGTTCATTATTTTCATTGTAATTTAATGAGTTTTTGGTAGGATTTTCACAAAATATGTTATAAATTTTGGAAAATCCTTGTTACATCTGTTAAATTTATAAATTTTAGGTCTCCCAAGGGTTTTTAAGTATGTTCAAATTATTTTTGCCTTCAAAAAATCGATTAGAACATTCCTTGGTTTATATTTTAAAAACAAAATTTTGTCGGTTTTCTAGGAAAAACTTGTTGTCTCTTGAAAATTGTGAAACTTTAGACAACTTTTTTAAGTAATGTATAATAAAATAAAATAAAATAAATATTATCTAATATCGTTGATTTAGAAAGTGATTTTTTATTGATTTATTTCTAATATATTAAAGAGACGTCTAGTTGAATAATTGGAAGGAGTTTTGAGAGAATGGAAATAAAATTAATGCAAGATGCATTTTCTCAAAAAAAAAAGGTAAGAAGGGATCTCAAAGATTGATCTAACTTTATTTAATTTTTTTTATTTAGAAATTAATTAACTTTTAATTATAACAACACAATTGTGGATCTATCATACTTAGTGAGAGATCAAATAAAAAATGGTTGCACCTTAGGTGATTTGATCCTTTTCGAGGAATAATAAATATAGATTTTAGATAGAACTACATTGATTCATTTTAAAATCCATATATATTAAGGACGAGAGATTAAAAAAAAACTAAAATACAAATCTAACAATGCTTAAAATATAAAGGTTAAGAATGATCTATGCTAGTGTATTTTATTACTATATAGCATTATTATGACTCATGATAAGCCTATATGTACTCATTACTCAATGCAGGGAGAATAACTAGAAATCAAGGAAATGGAACCTCAAACAAAATCTATGTGTGCATACATGATGGATATGTAGTAGTTATGTGGTAGTTTCATTATTCAATGATAACAAGATTAAATGTTATAAATTGTGCAAATTTACACCAAACTATGTAGTGTAGAGGAAAAAGGATTCACATATGAGTTTCTATGTAAATAGGGATTCTACCCAAAAACAAGGGTTAGTTACTCAAAATAGAGTTGTACCACCATGGAAATGAACCACTGATCAATTCAAGTTTGTATTCCTAACGTTCTTAAGTAAGATATACTATGGGGTGAAGTGTGTAGCCTAAATATGTGTCTCCATAATTGTTGATCCTAGTTTTGTCATCGTTTTTCGGCTAATAATTTACATGTTTTGTCACCTTTTTGGCATGTTTTCTGTCATGCATTTCACTACTCAGTCTCAGGTATGACTATATTTTGGGTTTATGCAAGTTATGATTAATTTCTACTATTTCACTATTTTATTGGTTAAATTCGATGATATTTGATGATATGCTAACATATGCAATCATTGTTGCAGATCATAGTCCTTAGCGAACTAACAAGTAGGAAACGTATCCATCATAGATAGGTGTAGCATATATCCAACTCACTGTCCATCTCACCATTCAAATCGTCGAGCCTACAGTGCGTTGTTGATCATAGATTCCTGAGTGTTAAAGCATGAAACGGTTTGCAAACTACCTACTTTCCATGCACCTGGGTGAGAGCATGATCCTAATTCTAGAAGGACTGCCAGCACACTACTTCTTTTTGACACCCTGACACCAGCCACGCCAAAGCAGAGCCTGTATGTCACATCACGCGCCATAGAAGAACCGTTTCGCGAGGAAGGAGGAGAGCATTATGTGTTGGCCATTCAATCAGTTATATATCATAATGGTTGACTTATCTTAAGAGAAGTCGACCACTGAAAGGGTCAACTTGGTCGCCTTTTGTAAAACGTTGTATATATAAACGCTTCTATGCAAAAGGAGGTTAATAAACAAGCTAGTTAGTGGATACATGTGATCATTTCGATTCCAAAAACTCTATAATCCTTTCTTCATTTTAAAAAATGTTCTTCTTATGCTATGCATGATCGTGTCTTAGTCGTGTTTAGAAAGTTATCACTCTGATTGCTGGGAGGGCCCCTCATCAACCAGAGATTTACATTCTTATGTATTTTCGTTATTCCCTTTTGCAATTAGCATACTTTTATTTGTAATTTGTTTATGCAATTTAGTTATTGTAATCGTTCATGTCTTTTGTTTCCTGTAGCATAGATTACACTATGATATTATGCTATTAATGTAGTTTCCCTTTATGAGTTAAGCAACCCGTTGCGCACAAATTTGCTTTCAATTTCCTTTTCAAGTATTTCTAGTTTACTGCTTGGTTTTATGTTGATAGAATAGGTTGCTTTGATATTATAGGATTCAATTACAGTAAGTTCAATTTTGTTTTGTTATGAATTGATTTAGTTATATTCCAGCTTGTTTAATAATGCAATAGATCATGATGTATTTTAAATTATGAATTGAGTTTAAGTTATTTTATAGATTGGATTTAATTATTAGGTAGGTTTAATTCTTCTTCTTTACATTTCGTTATTATATGCATGGATCAGCTGACCTCAAAATCATTTAGGTTAATTATTCCTTGACATTTTAGTGCTTTTTGTGTGCATACTGTCATTCAGACAGCCTATTCTGTCTGTCATCT
>LPNX010760474.1:34301-46967 GCA_001517045.1 Pseudotsuga menziesii | reverse complement strand
AGGAGAGTGGAACTAAATGGTTTAGTTTAAACTATTATGTACATTCATTAGTTGCGGGTATAGTCCTTCTTAAAAACATATCCAGTTGTTGTAATTTTGTATAGTTAATCATATAAAGTTGTTTAGCAGTAAAATAGATCTTCTCATAGAGAATAGTTTATTGTCATAGAATAGCATTGTCTATATTTTTTATCTTATAGAGTAGAGCAGTATAACTTGATACCACTCTGGTCTAGTACTATGTTCTAGTTCAATTACCTTGGTAGTTGAATTCTTTAGAGTTTGACTCGGTTTTTCATTTTGAAAGATCTTTAGATATTTTGTTTGTTAAAATATCTCCACGACATCATAGGAATCCCTCTACCTTCGCATATATTTTGTGTCAACTCTAAGCCTACCAACCCCGGTCGATAATTAAATATTAGGTAAATTAATCAAGACGATATTTTACTCAACATTTTGGTGTTGTTGCAGGGGATTTGTTCTGTAAGGTAGAATAGACATGAAGTTTAGTAATAGGCTGGTGGCAGAGGAGCGGTAAGATGAGAGGTAAGAACCTGCGCATCTGTTATAACAGGTGCCCCCAAATCCAGTAGTAGTAGTAGTATAGGTTTTTCTTTAGTTTTTATAAACAAACCTAGAGACTTTTAGGGTATATTTATTAATGCAGTAAAAATTTCCTATTATTTTTTACATGGGACATGATACCCCAACCATTAACTCATCGGAAAGGCATAAAAAAAACACCTATAGGAAGTAGTTTTGTTGGAAACATAAATAGACTCTTTCGGGAGATATTACATGGGAATCCATAGAAAGAGAAGAGATACTGGTGAGAGGTCCCGAGGGCCTCATTCCTAATGAATTTCAAAGGTACTAACCAATGGGAACCATTAAACCTTCCACTAATCACAAAACCAAATAATACAAAATTTTCACTGGGGGGGAGCTGAGCTTCACTAATTTTGTCGATCCTACCTAGGCGAAAGCTCTCTTTGGAAACTCAATAAACATAGTAATCTCACATATTGAAACATTCACAGCAGCATATACCATCCCTATAAGACCTAATAAGACCATGGTTGATCGGAGGAAGGTCTCTCCTGGAAAAGAACATTGGGATGCCCCGTTCTCACCACGAAAGAAACATTCTAGGTATACTCACTTTAGAAACCAAACTTATAGGAAGAAGAACGGGAATAAAAGAGCATCTTCTGTCCAAGATGTAAGACTAAACATCCCCAACAGGAATGTCCATTAGACAAAATTTATGCATGTCACATTTGTACGGGGCATCATGTGTTGCCCCAAGTGATCAAGGTGGACCCTACCAAAATAGAAGTAACAATTGGCCTTCCCTCTCCAAACAATATTCCTCCTCCTGATCCTTAAAATTATTTTGGGTCATCATCACTTGTATATATGTAAATATGTGTATATTTCTTTGAATAAATAAGAGTCAATTCTAACAATTTGTTTATAGGGGACTCTTTTTCTTTCTATAATGTTTTCAAGAATAAAAATAAATCATCTAACAAGTGATTTTGCAGTTTGGTTACAAGTACTCTATTTATGTAAGAAGTTCATGAGGAAGTGCTCTAAAAACACTCAAAATATATCTTAACTTTTTCTTTTTTCAGTCACTATCAAAATTTGAAGTTTTAGAATTCTTGTATATCATTCCCAACCACTTATTCTATGATTTTTTTATATATGGCGTCTTGATTCAGACATGTACATTTCTGATTATTTGAATAATTGCTCGAAAGAATTACTTTAATCATCATGTTCTTCATAATTTTCACACCTATGGACTACTAGTTTATCCTATACTCATCATAAAAACTTGTCTCTTCATAATTTTTGTGGTAACCCGAAAGTAAGTAAAAAAATTTCTTGTGGGGAACATTACTTATCTTTTATAAAGAAGATAGACCGAAGGTCAAAGGACAACTTTAAGTTATTCTCTTTTGACATGATCTATAATTAAGGCCATTATATGTAAAAAAGAAAAATTGAATTATGTGTTTAGCAGGCTTAACATGCTCTAGTATCGACTGACTTCCATATACTCAAAATCATTATACGAAGCAAACTTGTCGGGGTACTGAATAGGCTTGCTAGCAACGGGTCAATGCCAAGTAACATACTAAAACAAGGAAGCTCGGTAAATGAAAGTAAACCCATCGGGGTACTGAACAAGCTCGCTGGCAGCGGGGCTATGCTTGCATGATACCAAGATGAACCCATCGGGGTACTGAATAGGCCTGCTGGCAGTGGGGCAACATCGGGAAAAAGAGATCTAAATACACCACTATGCACATGGTTCGCTAAAAATGATAATATTCGAATATATAAATATATTTTTAGGCCTTGGATCCGACCATCTAAATCCAATCAATACCTAGGATATGATTATCCTAGAAATGGGACCCATAGCTGTAAAATCTCACAAAGTCGAAGGTGAACTCAAAAATTCTTGAGATGACAAAATATATTTACAATGAGGAATGGATGACTAGTTTTTCCTATGGCATTTTCAATTATGTTCTCATCACATGCTACATGATAAATGTACATATCTGCATCATTTCCATTTATTAGTTAGTCTTTCTTTTCCTTAAGAAAATCACAACAACATGATTGCACTTTTATTAATTTATTTTGAAATTACTTAGTTTTATTGTATGGCTTGGGGACATTCCATATCTTTGGTTTGGGGGAGGATTAGACTTTTTGTCTTTATTTTTCTAAATTATTTATAAAAGACTTATTTTTCTTTGCCAAATGACATTGAATTTGGTCTTAACAGGATAATGGAAACAACGAATTTGGTTCTTAAATCTTGGATGAATAAGGGAAAGTGCAATTAAAAGATCAAGAGAATTGTTCTATATGACTTTCTTATGGACTGGCAACATAGGAAAATCCATGATTAGTAGCAATCTGATCCAGTAAAGCTTATTTTTACAGAAATCCATATGAAGGATCATATGAAGGGTCGCATAATGATATGAATAAAACCTATGATATTTTAGCACCTATGGTTAAGTGTTAGCTTAATTTTCGTTTGTGAAAAATAAAATTGGCCAAGTCATATCATCACTATTAAACATACCATCACTATTAGGGTCACATCCACAAGGGAATTATAACTAATCTTGATTCACGATGTGGTACAGTTTAGATCTAATACGATATCGTCTTACTCCCATATGGGTGTGATTTGACCTTAGGGTACTTTCAAATCATCATTACGCTGCCATCACTCCCGTCCTATTTTTCACTCGCATGCATAAGCTACCAAATAGTCGACCCTCTTATTAAATCAAGGTTATAGTTATGAATATAGTTTATACATCCGTATTAAGTTAAATGGTCAACCTGTCCAAAGTTTACTTTGGACATGGTTGAACTAAATAAAACCTTATAAACTCATTAAATTACATGTTTTTGATGGCACACATTTCAAATATTTCCATAATGGCACGATCGTTTAAACATGTCGAGCTGTTTGCGTGATCATTTGATCGATTGAATGAAGCATGTTTTAAATCAACGTTGTGTGGAACTCTACCTATTCTTTTCACTGACCGTTACCACTATAGAGTGTGTTAGTTACCTTTCCTCCATACTCTGTAAACTCTATATCCTAGTCTCTTCTTAACCATGTTGAATCATTTCAATCCTGAGAGCTACCAAGACTTATTCCAGTTGCCAGAGTTCAAAGAATGTCGAGAAGCATTTTTTTGGGCTGGTTGGGATCCGTTTCTTCATCTGCTACAAGGGTATGATGAGGAAATTTCATTACCTTTTGTGATGGGAGTCAATGGAAAGAATGAAAGGGTTGGCCATCTTGTATTCCCGGTCACTAAGGAATCAATCGCGTGTGCAACCAAGCTTCCACAAGAAGGCGATCGATGGCACAAGCATTGGTTTTTTTCGTGGGCATCTCATAACTTTGCCCTTAAACTTGAGTTTCGGAATGTGGTAGGCATAAAGGGTTTTCATCGTAATTGGATAAAACCTAAGTACCTTAATCCTTTGATGGTGATCATCCATTTGATTACTTGTGGAGGTAAGTTCAATGTCTTTAAGTCCTGTCATCTCCGTTTGTTAGCTCATTTCGTTGAACATAAATATCCCAATTTACCTTATTATTTTTCGAGGAGCCTGGAAAATATGTCGAATCAGGTTAAAAATAATATTGTTAACCCTAAGGGCATATTATACCATCATAGTTTGATCAAGCTCTTAATTTTAGATCATCTTAAAGAGTGGAATCAACCCTAGGATAACTTCATGTTTAAAGTTCTTAATCCCCATTTAAATATCCGAAAACACCCTTGACATCTTCATCATCAAGAATCCATTCCATCCCTATCATCAGATAAGAAAAACCCCAATGTTTTCCATCTCGATGATGACACATCGGAGGTGAGTCCATCCACTCACTCTATCCCTATATCTGCTGAATTTATACCCCTACCACGACCTCGTACTAGAGACTAAAAGGAAAAATTTTCTTAGTCTATGGTTCGATCCACTATCCAGACAACTCATTCAAATAGTGTGGCCAAATTAGGAAAACCTGACATTACTTCACCTCTGTACACCTTGGATAGCATTTTGGTTGAAATTATTGAAGATGATGATCATGAGACCATCCATGCACCTGTTCATGAAACTATTTCTACGCATGTTCAGGATTTGGGTCCTGAAATAAAAATTCCGACTGTTGATCTTGAAGTTCAATCCAAGGAGATGAGTCCTCCACAAGACTCTAAGCAGACTGGAAAGCCATTTACTACACAATAGCCAATGGTCGATCAGTTAACCCAGGAGTTGGCTCAATCAATAAGTCGAAATGAAGAGTACGCAAGGATAATCTTAATTATTTGGAAAGAGAATAAAGATCTATGCTTGCAAGTCAAAACCATTGAATATATTAAGAGAGCCATCAATTTCTCACATAAGACTCAATAGGAGAGGCATTCTATTTTGAAATCATATGCTCAAAAATTGAAGTTTGAAACCCCTTCTTCATCTTCCAAGTCGAAGGCAGTTGTTGATGCAACTCAACCTTTTTCCTGATTTACTCCTCTTTGTGCTCAGTGGGAACTAGCATTTCTCCACTTTGGGGGAATGTTGATCCCAGTTTTGTCATCATTTTTTGGCTAATAATTTACATGTTTTGTCACTTTTTTGTCATGTTTTTTGTCATGCAGTTCACTATTTAGTCTTAGGTGCGACTATATTTTGGGTTTATGCAAGTTATGATTTATTTCTACTATTTCACTATTTTATTGGTTAAATTCGATGACATTTGATGATATGCTAACATATGAAATCATTGTGGTAGATCATAGTCCTCAACGAACTAACAACCAGGAAACATATCCATCCTAGATAGGCATAGCACATATCCAGCTCACCGTTCGAAACGTTGAGCCTACCACGCGTTGTTGATGATAGATTCTTGAGTGTTAAAGCATGAAATGGTCTGCAAACTGCCTACTTTCCATGCACCTAGGTGAGATCATGACCTTCATTCTAGAAGGATTAATAGCACGCTACCTATGTTTGACACCTTGACACCAGCCACGCCAAAGCAGAGCCTGTATGTCACATCACGCGCCATAGAAGAACCATTTTGCAAGGAAGGAGGAGAGTGTTATGTGTTGGCCATTCGATCAGTTATGTGTCATAATGGTTGACTTATCTTAAGAGCAATCGACCACTAAAAGGGTTGACTTTCTTTTCTTTTGTTAAACATTGCATATATAAACGGTTCTATGCGAAAGGAGGTTAATAAGCAAGCTAGTTAGTGGATACATGTGATCATTCTGATTCCAAAAACTTTGTAATCCTTTCTTCAGTTTAATAAAAGTTCTTCTTATGTTGTGCAAGATCATGTCTTAGTCGCGTTTAGCAAGTTATGACTCTGATTGCTGGGAGGGTCTCTCACCAACCAGAGATTTCCATTCCTATGTATTTTTGTTATTCCCTTTTTGGAATTAGCATACTTATATTTATAATTTGTTTATGCAATTTAGTTATTGTAATCGTTCATGTTTCCCATAGCATATATTACACTCTGGTATTATGTTGTTAATGTAGTTTCCATTTATGAGTTAAGCAACTGGTTGCACACAAATTTTCTTTCAATTTCCTTTTCAAGTCTTTCTAGTTTACTGCTTGGTTTTATGCTGATAGAATAGGTTGCTTTGATATTATAGGATTCAATTACAGTAAGTTCAATTCTAGTTTGTTATGAATTCATTTATTTATATTCCAGCTTGTTTAATAATGCAATAGCTCATGATGCCTTTTAAATTATGAATTGAGTTTAAGTTATTTTATAGATTGGATTTAATTATTAGGTAGGTTTAATTCTTGTCCTTTACATTTCGTTATCATATGCATGGATCAGCTGACATCAAAATCATTTATATTAATTATTCCTTGACATTTTAGTGCTTTTTGTGTGCAGACTATCATTCAGACAGCCTATTCTGTCTGTCATCTAGACCTTTGCTTCAGTTTGTTATCCATCCTTCCATTCAGCCCTTAGCATTTTTAATTTGTTTTAAGCATCTTTCTTTAGTTGATAAGTGGTAGTTAGATAATGGTTGTGTTCCTTCTTAAAGTCTCAGGTTAGACTGTTTAAAATACTGATTAAATTTTATTCTTATTTCTTCCTTCTTTTCATTTTATGTTTAGAATTATGTCATGCATTTTGGTTTATCGTATTGCTTTGTAAGTATACCTTTGACTTGAATTGATTTATGTCTTTTATATAGTTTCGAGTTAGATATGTCAATGTTAGGAAAATATTTTAGTACCTTGTAAATTGATTATAAGAAGTAGGATCCGTCCCTTCCAATTAGGTGGTTATCAAAAGGCACATATAAAATAGTATTTAAAACCATATTTATTAAGTTTTCTATTGGTTCTTCTTTATTAAGTTCTCTACTTATTTATAAGTTAGGTCTACCTTCTTCTACTCATGTTCCATATTTTGCAAGTTAGGAGTTATTTACTTATCAAATAAATCATCATGTTTACTATCACTTGCATTTGGACATTTCTTAGTCTACATATTTTTGTAAATGTTAAATTACATCTGATTCCATTTAGTTTCTTCACTTCCTTTGAAAGTCACTTTGACACTTCTCCTGCTCGTGTTCCAATCATAGTGAATCCTTATCATGAGAACAACCAAGGAGAGTGGAACTAAATGGTTTAGTTTAAACTATTATGTACATTGGTTAGTTGCATGTATAGTCCTCCTTAAAAACATATTCAGTTATTGTAATTTTGTACAGTTAATCTCTAAAGTTGTGTTGATCCCAGATTTGTTATTATTTTTGGCAGTTACATTACTCATTTAAACATGTGTTTTGTCATCTTTTGCATATTTTATGTCACTTAGATCACTATTCATCCCAGGTATGAATGTATTTAAGGTTTATATAAAATCATTTTATTATTATCATTTTATGATTTTATTAATTAAAATTGACATGGCTTGAAGTGCATTTGATTTATTAATTTATATTTATATTTGTTTGCAGGTTATATAGTATTTTTGGATGAATTAATAACAAACAAGCATTCAGCTAGCCATGTGCACAGCACGTCTAGCTCATCACCCAAGTCGCTGTGCGATATTTGTTGGCAGGTTTCCAGGAATTTAAACATTGTTACTCCAAAGTGTATTCCTTAGCACACCAACAAACAAACATCACATTTCGTCATAGATATGCACACAGCTTATCCAGCTCACGGTCCAGTACATCGTTCAGTTCCTCGAAGCAACCACGCACTGTTGAGAATTGATTTCAGGCATTAAGACGTTGGAACAGTCTGCAAACTATTTACTGTCCATGTACCTGGGTAATGAAGCTCGCATTCTAGATGATCCGCTAGCCTGCAACCTCTTTTGTCTGACACCATATCACCAGTCCACACATTTGAATGATGGAACTACTCGTGTTCTAGAAGAATCTCTCGTGTACGTTGTTTCTGCTCGCCACCACTTCACCAACCATGCTAAAGAGGGAGTCGTATGTCATACCAACCACGCTGAAGAGAATCGTTCGTGTTGAAGAAGGAAGAACAAGTATGCATTGGAGTTTGATTAGTTAGATGCCATTATGGTTGACTAAATTTAGAGAGCAATCGACCACTAAAGGGTCGACTTGCTCATCGATATAAACATTGTATATAAACACCTACATGTGTAGAGTTAGAGAGTTGATCATTTCATTTGTTAGACAATTGTTTTTGAAGAGAAGAATTATGTAACTCTCTTCTATCATTTTAATAAGAGACGTATGCTTTGTTGTTTATGATTGTGTTTGAGTAAGCGTTGGCCAGGAACCACCCCTGATTGCTGAGAGGGCCCCTCATCAACCAGAGGTTCATTCTTTATGTGTAATTTCTTTCTCTTCTTTCTGTTGTAGCTAGTTTAATTTATTTTCATTAGATTGTTGTACATGTTTATTTCATTCATTTTCTGTAATGCAATTTTATTTCTGAAGGTTAAATAGTTAACTGCGCGCATAGTTTTCTTTTTGTCTTTATTTTTCTAAATTATTTATAGAAGCCTTATTTTTCTTTTATAAATGACAGTGAATCTAGTCTTAACAGGATAATGGAAACAATGAATTTGGTCTTAAAATCCTGGATGAATAAAGTAAAGTGCAATTAAAATATCAAGAGAATTGTTCTATATGAATTTCTTGTGGACTGGCAACATAGGAAAATCCATGATTAGCAGCAATCTAATCTAGTAAAGCTTATTTTTACAGAATTCCATATGAAGGATCATATGAAGGGTCACATAATAAAACCTGTGATATTTTAGCACCTATGGTTAAGTGTTAGCTTAATTTTCGTTTGTGAAAATAAAAATTTGGCTGAGTCATATCATCACTATTAAACATACCATCACTATTAAGGTCACATCCATAAGGGAATTCTAACTAATCTCGATTCAAGATGTGGTATGGTTTATATCTAATACGATCTCGTGTTACTCCCATATGGGTGTGATTTGACCTTAGGGTACTTTCAAATCATCATTACGCTGCCATCACTCCCATCCTATTTTCTGCTTGCATGCATAAGCTACCAAATAGTCGGCCCTCTTATTAAATCAAGGTTATAGTTATGAATATGGTTCATACATCCATATTAAGTTAAATGTTCAACCTGTCCAAAGTTTACTTTGGACATGGTTGAACTAACTAAAAATTTATAAACTCATTAAATTATGTGTTTTTGATGCAACATGTTTCAAAGATTGCCATAATGGCATGATCGTTTAAACGTGTCGATTTGTTTGCGTGATCATTTGATCAATTGAATGAGGCACGTTTTAAATCAACGTTTTGCGAACCTCTATCTATTATTTTCACTGACCATTACCACTGTAGAGTGTGTTAGCTACCTTTCCTCCATACTCTGTAAACTCTATATCCTAGTCTTTGCTTAACCATGCTGAATCGTTTCAAATTTGAGAGCTACCAAGACTTATTCTAGTTGCCAGAGTTCAAAGAATTCTGAGAAGTATTTTTTCGGGTTGGTTGGAATATGTTTCTTCATCTGCTACAAGGGTATGATGAAGAAATTTCATTACTTTTTGTGATGGGATTCGATGGAAATAATGAAAGGGTTGGACATCTTGTCTTCCCAGTCACTAAGGAATCAATCGCATGCACAACCAAGCTTCCATGAGAAGGCAATCGATGGCACAAGCATTGGTTTGTTCCACGGGCGTCTCATAACTTTTCCCTTAAACTTGAGTTTCGGCATGTGGCATGCATAAAGGGTTTTCATCGTAATTGGATAAAACCTGAGTACCTTAATCCTTTGATGGTGATCATCCATTTGATTACTTACGAAGGCAAGTTCAATGTCTTTAAGTCCTGTCATCTCCGTTTGTTAGCTCATTTCGTTGAACAGAAATATCTCAATTTCCCTTATTATTTTCCAAGGAGCCTGGAAAGATGTCTAATCAGGTTAAAAAGAATACTGTTAACCCTAAGGGCAACTTATACCATCATAGTTTGATCAATCTATTAATTTTAGATCATCTTAAAGAGAGGAATCAACCCTGGGATACCTTCGTCTTTAAAGTTCTTAATCGCCATTTAAATATCCGAAAACACCCTCGGCATCTTCATCGTCAAGAATCCAGTCCATCCCCATCATCAGAGAAGAAAAACCCCAATGTTTTCCATCTCGATGATGACACATCGAAAAAGAGTCCATCCACTCACTCTATCCCTATATCTGCTGCATTTATACCCCTACCACAACCTCGCACTAGAGACTAAAAGGAAAAATTTGCTCACACTATGGTTCAATCCGATATCTAGACAAATTATTCATATAGTGTGGCCAAATCAGGAAAACCTGACATTAATTCACATCTGTACGCCTTGGCTAGTGTTTCAGTTGAAATTCTTGAAGATGATGATCATGAGACCATCCCTACACCTGTTCATGAAATCGTTTCTACGCCTTTTCAGGATTTGGGTCGTGAAATACAAATTCTGACTGTTGATCTTGAAGTTCCATCCAAGGAGATGATTCCTCCACAAGACTCTAAGCAGCCTGCGGAGCCATCTGCTACATAACAGCTGACGGTCGATCAGTTAACCCAGGAGTTGGCTCAATCAGTAAGTCGAAATGAAGAGTACGCTAGGATAATCTTAATTCTTCGGCAAGAGAATAAAGATCTACGCTTGCAGGTCAAAACTATTGAAGATCTTAACAAAGCCATCAATTTGTCACATAAGACTCAATAGGAGAGGCATGCTATTTTGAAATCACAGGCTCAAAAATTGAAGTTTAAAACCCCTTCTTCATCTACCAAGTCGAAGGCAGCTGCTGACGCGACTCAACCTTTTTCCTCATTTACTCCTCTTTGTGCTCAGTGGGAACTGACATTTCTACGGTTTGGGGGAATGTTGATCCCATTTTTATCATCATTTTTTGGCTAATAATTTACATGTTTTGTCGCCTTTTTGGCATGTTTTCTGTCATGCAGTTCACTATTCAGTCTCAGGTACGACTATTTTTGGGTTTATGCAAGTTATGATTTATTTCTACTATTTCACTATTTTATTGGTTAAATTCGATGATATTTGATGATATGCTAACATATGAAATCATTGTTGCAGATCATAGTCCTCAGTGAACTAACAAGCAGGAAACATATCCATCCTAGATAGGTGTAGTGCATATCCAGCTCACTGTCCAACTCATCGTTCGAAACGTTGAGCCTGCCACACGCTGTTGATGATAGATTCCCGAGTGTTAAAGCATGAAACGGTCTACAAACTGCCTACTTTCCATGCACCTAGGTGAGAGCATGACCCTCATTCTAGAAGGATTAATAGTGCGCTGCCTTTGTTTGATACCTTGACACCAACCATGCCAATGCAGAGCTTGTATGTCACATCACGCGCCATAGAAGAATTGTTTCGCAAGGAAGGAGGAGAGTGTTATGTGTTGGCCATTCGATCAATTATTTGTCATAATGGTTGACTTATCTTAAGAGCAGTCAACCATTGAAAGGGTTGACTATCTTTCCTTTTGTAAAACATTGTATATATAAACGGTTCTATGCGAAAGTAGGTTAATAAGCAAGCTAGTTAGTGGATACATTATGTGGTCGAGAGCGTTATGTGTTGGTCATTCGATCAATTATTTGTCATAATGGTTGACTTATCTTAAGAGCAGTCAACCACTGAAAGGGTCGACTATCTTTCCTTTTGTAAAATGTTGTATATATAAACGGTTCTATGCGAAAGGAGGTTAATAAGCAAGCCAGTTAGTGGATACATGTGATCATTCTGATTCCAGAAACTCTGTAATCCTTTATTTAGTTGAATAAAAGTTCTGCTTATGATGTGCATGATCATGTCTTAGTTGCGTTTAGCAAGTTATCACTCTGATTGTTGGGAGGGCCGCTCATCAACCAGAGATTTCAATTCATGTTTATTTTTGTTATTCCCTTTTTGGAATTAGCATACTTTTATTTGTAATTTGTTTATGCAATTTAGTTATTGTAATCATTCATGTCTTATGTTTCCTATAGGATATATTACACTCTGATATTATGTTGTTAATGTAGTTTCCATTTATGAGTTAAGCAATTGGTTGCGCACAAATTTTCTTTCAATTTCCTTTTCAAGTCTTTCTAGTTTACTGCTTGGTTTTATGCTGATAGAATAGGTTGCTTGGATATTATAGGATTCAATTACAGTAAGTTCAATTCTGTTCTTTTATGAATTCATTTAGTTATATTCCAGCTTGTTTAATAATGCAATAGATCATGATGTCTTTTAAATTATGAATTGAATTTAAGTTATTTTATAGATTGGATTTAATTATTAGGTAGGTTTAATTCTTGTCCTTTACATTTTGTTATCATATGCATGGATCAGCTGACATCAAAATCATTTAGATTAATTATTCCTTGACATTTTAGTGCTTTTTGTGTGCATACTGTCATTCGGATAGCCTATTCGGTCTGTCATCCAGACCTTTGCTTCAATCTGTTATCCATCCTTCCATTCATCCCTTAGCGTTTTTAATCTGTTTTAAGCATGTTTCTTTAGTTTTTCGATTATGTTTTGATAATTGGTA
>LPNX010760474.1:8238-34120 GCA_001517045.1 Pseudotsuga menziesii | reverse complement strand
CAAATGTTGTAATTTTGTACAGTTAATCTCTAAAGTTGTGTTGATCCCAGATTTGTTATTATTTTTGGCAGTTAAATTACTCATTTAAACATATGTTTTGTTATATTTTGCATATTTTATGTCACGTAGATCACTATTCAGCACAGGTATGAATGCATTTAAGGTTTATATAAAATCCATTTATTATTATCATTTTATGATTTTATTAATTATAATTGACATGGTTTGAAGCGCATTTGATTTATTAATTTATATTTATATTTGTTTGCAGGTTATATAGTATTTTTGGACGAATTAACAACAAACACACATTCATCCAGCCATGTGCACAACACATCCAACTCATCATCCAGCTCGTTGCGTGATATTCGTTGGCAGGTTTTCAGGAATTTAAACGTTGCTACTCCAAACCTTAGTCCTTAGCACACTAGAAAATAGACATCACATTTCATCCTAGATATGCGCACAACATATCCGACTCACGGTCCAGCTCATCGTTCAGTTCCCTGCACCAACCGCGCGCTGTTGAGAATTGATTTCAGGCATTAAGACGTTGGAACAGTCTGCAAACTATTTACTAGCCACGTATCTGGGTAATGAAGCTCACATTCTAAATGATCTGACAGCCTGTTTAAACTATCATTCGGTCACCCCTTTCATACCTACAGTTCAATCTGCCATTCAGCCCACTATTTCATTTTTTTTTTTTTAATGTTTTTTGAAATAGTTTTAATTTCTGTTTCTTTAATATTTGAAGTATGCTTTGACTATAATAGCTAGATGATAGTTCTATTTTACATTAAAGTTAAATTTGGATGGTTTTAGGTTATTTATTAAAAGTTACCTTACTTCTTCTTACCTTGAATATGTTTTGAGCTATTTTATGTTTTGTTTCTTGAGTTTATTTCTGATTCCTCTTTACTGTTGTACTGTTTTGTATTCATGCCTTTGGATTGATTTATCCATTTGCATGTAAAATTTAGTTTTATATGTGTTATCCTTAGCATGTTTTTAGGTTGTTCCTTTTACATTGTGTGATTACTCAAAGAGAGTTGTAGGACAGAATTCAAAGATATTCCTATTAAGTTTTTTACTTGTTTGTTTTTATTAAGTTTTCTACTTGCTTATAAATTAGGTCTTCCTTGCATCTTAGTTTTCCATTTAAAAAGTTAGTTGTTGATAGTATCTTTTTCAGCTTAAATTTATAAGAAATTATCAATTATTTAGTTTATTATTCTGTTCCGGTTTAATTACTTTAATAGTTGAGTTCTTAGGATTTTGACTCGTTTTTTCATTTTGAAAGATCTTTCGATCTTTTGTTTGTTAAAATATTTCCATGACACCATAGAAACCCCTCTACCTTCGTATATATTTTGTGTCAACTCTAAGCCTACCAACTCTGGTCGATAATTAAATATTAGGTGAATTAATATAGATGTTATAACAACCAACATTTTTGGCGCTGTTGCCAGGGAGTTGTTTTGTAAGGTAAAGTAGAAATCCTTATGAATTTTAGTAATAGGATGGTGGTGAGGGAGCGGGAAGATGGGAGGTAAGAACCTGCGCATCTGTTATAATAGGTGCCCCCAAATTCAACAGTAGTAGTATCATAGGTTTTTATTTAGTTTAAACTTTTTTTTCATGAGCAGACTTAGAGATCCTCAGGGTAGATTTGTTAAGACCGAAAAACTTATTGAAATCCCTACTAACTTCCTTAGGGGATGTAATTCCCCAACTAATAACTCACCAAAAAGGTATTGAAAGACACTGGTTGTAGGTAGCTCTACCTAAAAACCTGAAGAGACCCCATCAGGGGATCTTACTAGGGAAGCCATAGAGGGAGAAGGAACCTTGACAGGAGGCTCTAAGGACCCCATCGCTGAGGAAGTTCAAGAAGATCAGCCACTAGGAATCTCGAACCCTCCACTAGTTTTGAATAAAAATAACACAAATTTTTCACTAGTAGAAGATCCGAAATCCATTGACTTTGTTGATCCTTCCTAGGTAAAATCTCTCTTTGGAACCTCTGTAGGTCCAGTCATCTCACAAATTGAAACTTCCACAGTACAACCTACTATCCCTTTAGGATTTAATAAAAACACAGTTGATTAGAGGAAGATCTCTCCCGAAAAAGAACGTTGGGACACCCCATTATCACCTCGAAAGGAGCCTACAAGGTATATTTATGTTAAAAATCCAGCTTATATGGAGAGACAGGGAGAAAACAAAGATAACAATGAAGTTAGAAATGATGAAGGATAAGGGAAAAATCAAACTGAGGCTACCTTCATGTTCCCTATTTTAGATACTATGCAGGATGTAACTAAGAAAACAATCCCTCCTTCCTCCTTACCTACTTTCTATGAAAAAAGTAATGAGGACCCATAAACATTCCTGTTCGAGTTCGATATCCTTTGTAGGAGTTATAATTATCTACAATATGCTCACAAACTGAAACTCTTTCCCGCTACACTAAAAGATTCCTCCTTGAGATGGTTCATGGGATTAGGAGAATTCACTATCAAGACTTGGGACGATATGAAAACTTCATTCTTGCAAAAATATCAAGAATACTGCAAACCTAAGGACTCTCGACATGACATGTTCAAGATACAACAACTTGAAGATGAAAGCCTAGAGGATTATCTCGAAAGGTCCATTCATGCATTACATAAATATAAATATAGAGACCTCCGAGAAGATGCAATACGTACACTTTTCCTTAAATGGATATCCGAGGACTTGTTAGAAAGTCTTAATCTCATGGCAGCTGGTGATATTTCTCATAAAACCTTTGCACAAATCGGTGAGATGTGTAAAAATTACTCTAGAAGTAGGGGGAAAGTTGGGAAAAAATTTTGAGAGCCTTATAGTAGAAATGTAAGAGGAAACATTCCCAGTTCAGGTGGAGTTACAAGGGTAGAGTTAGGAAACCTATTGGAGAATTTCAAGACTAATATATTAGGAGAAATGGGCTCTCAACTAGATGATTTAAAATCCAGGAAAAGACAGGATGAAGAATGAGCAACAATGAGCATATTTTGTCCAAGATGTAGGACCAAATATCCCCAAAGGGAATGTCCATTAAACAACATCTTTGTATGTCACATCTATACAAAAGAGCATCCAACAAATAAATACCCATCCTTTCCTGGGTTGCAAGCCATCTATAAGAGTGGGGATGTAGCTGAAACATCTAGGAGGCCTCCCTGGAAACCTAGAGACCAACCAGCATAGCAGAACTTTACACCACAACCTCCACTCTATTATCCTCCATATCAACCACCTCAACAATGGAACAATTCAAGTTGGTAGAATTGGCCACCTCGCTACCCTCCTCCTCAATTTCCACTGCAGAAATATTGGTCACAAGGGTGGAGAGGAAAACCATACCCTTAGTCACAGCCTGTCCCTACACCTAATCATCCTTATCCTCAGCACCAAACAAATTTCCAGCAAATTTCACCTGGATTTGTACTTCCAGTTCCTTTCATCACATAATAACCTCATCATTTTCAGAACACAAATCCTCCTCGACCGACATTGTTATCTACACAACTGATACCTAACCCAAATAAGAAACGAACTCAAGCTCTTAACAACATTGAGTTGCAAACTCTTCCATCGTATCTTATTTCAATTGTACCTGTACATGAGATTCAATTACGATCTGGAAGAGTTGTGAATTACAAACCCAAATCATCAATCATCATTCATGAAGCGAACGAAGAAGAGGAGGATTCAAATGAATCCATGAATGATGCTATTTTGGAGGATGTGAACATTCTGAAGGTTCCAGTACACACTCATCCTCCATAAGGATCTACTCAGGAGCAAAGAATTCCTTCATTCCCGGAAAGACTAGTGATCGAAAAACCTATAGTTCATCCGGAGTATGACATTTTGAATGAATTAAAGAATATCTGTGTCAGAATCCCTTTATTACAAGCTAGAAAGGACATACCAATATATAGTAAGGTAATAAAGGAGTTATGCATTAAATTCTCAGGGAAGAAGAAAAAGGACCCTCTCACAATTCATCTTATAGGAGAGATGTCTGAATGTATGATAGATCAGTCCCAGGTTGCAAAATATACCAATCCAGGAACCCCAGTAGTGACTATAATTATAAACAACACCTCCATAGAAAATTCATAAATTGATTTAGAATCCTCCATCAACATGATGACCACCATAGTATTAGTAGTTTTACAGTTAGGACAATTTCTTCGACCTATCCCTTCCATCCTAGAACTAGCAGATCATACTACGGTAAAACTTGTTGCAGTCCTGGATGACATTATCATATCAGTAGCCTCATGGGAATACCATATTGACTCCATGGTCATAGAATCAAAGGATCCTTCAAAAGGGAATCCTATTATCTTGTGAAGACCATGGTTATCTATTTCCAATGCTTTTATAGGATGTAGGGATGGAGAGATGACTATTTCCAATGGGTTGTCTACACAGAGACTTATATTATACCTTCTAACACAATCAATAAATGGAAACTCATGGTTGTTAAATTATTCTTTTGGGGATGAAGAGTTTCATGACCTCTCCCTCCCTAGTGATTTCTCCTAGGCACTTCAGGGTAAGACCACTAAGAATGTATCAAACCAGTTTGTTTCTTCGACAACTTGTATAGATCTCCCTTGGTCTTTTGCTCAGTTCGACCAGATTTTTGGAGATGAGTTTCAAGAAAATATGGCTCTCTCGATGTTTACAGAAACACCTTGTGTATTCACAATTGAAGAGCATACAGGACCCTATACTATACCTTGTGAGGTTGGCCCTGAAAAGTTTTTACATATAAACACAAATTTAAGTGAAAACGAACAAGCACATCTGCTTAAAGTTCTTAAAAAAAACGCTGGAGCATTTGCATGGGAATACACCGATATGAAGGGTATACACCATGACACTTGTATTCACCATATTTACATGGATCCAAATATGTCACATGTAAGGCAGACACAGAGGAGGATGAATCCTGCTCTAAAGGACATAGTGAAAGAAGAATTATAAAAACTCCTCACTGTTGGTTTCATCTATCCCATCTCCAATAGTAAATGGGTGTCTCCCTTAGTGGTAGTCCTGAAGAAAGTCATGAGGAAATGGCGCATTTGTGTTGATTTTAGAGAATTAAACAAAACGACACTTAAAGACTACTTTCCTTTACCCTTTATTGATCAAGTGTTAGATACCCTGTTAGGTAAACAATATTTTTCCTTTCTTGACAGATATAGTGGTTACAACCAGATTTTAATAGCACCTAAAGATCAAGATAAGACCACTTTTTCATGCCCTTGGGGAACATACGCTTATAGAGTTTTTCCATTTGGCCTATGTAATGCACCTGCCACCTTTCAACGAAAAGTCTTAGGAATATTTTCCGATCTTATACATGACTGTGTGGAGGTATACATGGATGATTTTACATCCTATGGTAATACTTTTCAAGAAGCCCTTGACAACCTCGAGAAGGTCTTGATCAGATGTCAAGAAACGAATTTATCCCTTAGTCATGAAAAATGTAAAATGTTACTGACATAAGGTATAGTTTTGGGACATCATGTTTCCTCCCAAGGACTTAAGGTATAAGATGCAAAAGGTAAGAAGCTTTCTTGGTCATGCAGGCTATTACCACCGCTTTATTGAAAATTTCACTAAAATAGCTGCCCGAATGTTTAAATTGCTTACAAAGGATGTATAATTCCAGTGGATAGAATCTTGTCAAAATGATTTTGAAATTCTAAAGGCTAAAGTATCGGTAGCACCAATACTTATGGGTCTCAATTGGTCCCTTCCTTTTCATATATCCACCCATGCCTCTAATACGGCCATAGGAGGAGTCTTGGGCCAAAAAGAGGGACAAGTTCCTTATGCCATTTATTTTATTAGCAAGAATTTGACTCCTGCCTAACTAAATTACACTGTTACTAAAAAATAATTTATGGCAGTAGTTTATTCTATTAATAAATTTCACCATTACATTACAGGTTTGTTTTTGTGCATATCGATCACTCCTCCATTAGATTTCTATTGAATAAACCAATTACCAATGGTAGAGTGACCCAGTGGCTTCTTCTATTGAAAGAATTTAACATCACCATTATTGACGGACCTGGTAAAGAAAATCTAGTAGCATATTTCCTTTCCCGTATTCAACGTGAAGATGATACTAAACCTGTTGATGACACTTTTCCTGATTAACATTTATTTGTTGTATCTATTCAAACCCCTTGGTTTGTAGATATTGCCAATTATTTATCAACTGGGAAAATACCAAACCATTTGTGCCCACATGAGAAGCATCGTATTATAGTTCAGAGTTCCAATTATTCTTGGGTTGATAATAATCTCTTCTCCACTGGTATAGATCTTATTATTTGACGATGCGTGCGAGAGGATGAAATGATAGACATCCTCCATGCATGCCATGATGGACCCTGTGGAGGAAATTTTTCTAATAAGAGGATGACATACAAAGTATTACATTCCAATTATTATTGGCCAAGCATTTTTAAGGATGCTGCCAAATATGTCAAAGGATGCGATAGTTGCCAAAGAATGGGTAGACCTACATCATCTGATCAAATGCCTCTACAACCCCAAGTCATGATTGAACCCTTTGAGAAATGGGCCCTTGATTTTGTAGGACTAATTTCTCCCATGTCTCGTAAAAATACATATATCCTGGTTTGTATGGACTATGTCACCAAATGGGTAGAATCCAAAGCTTTTTTTAGGGCCACAGAGAAATCAGTGGTAGAATTTATATATGAAGAAATATTTACCCTGTTTGGTGTATCTAGAGAAATTCTTACAGACAAAGGTACTCAATTTAGTTTTAAATTAATGAAAGAACTCACTACAAAATATGGCATCCGACACTGCAAGTCTTCACCTTATCACCCTCAGGATAATGGTCAGGTAGAATCAACTAATAAATTATTTGAAGCCATTTTAACCAAAACCATTCACTTACATCATAAGGATTGGGCAGATAGACTCCCAGAGGCTTTATGGGCCTATAGGATAACATGGAGAAACACTACCGGACATACCCCCTATGAGTTAGTGTATGTAAAACAAGTCATTTTGCCTATTGAATTTCAATTTAAAACCTTTCGTATGGCAGCACAATTAGGCAAGGATTTGGATGAAGCACAGAAACAATGAATATTACAGATTAATGAGTTAGATGAGATTAGACAAGATGCACTCCAAAGAACCATGCTTATACAGAATCAACAAAGGACATGGCATGATAAACTTATTAAGCAAAAGCAATTTAATACTGGAGATTGGGCACTACTATTTGACTCACAGTTTAAAAATTTTAAAGAAAAATTAACTACCCATTGGATGGGCCCATACGAAGTAGTTATAGCGTTTGACAACGGATCAGTAAAAATTAAGACAATTGATGGCTCATAAGTTTCCTTTGTAGTAAATGGACATAGACTCAGGCTTTATCACCAACCGACATCTAAACAAGATTTTATATAGAATGTTTTGCAGCAGAATGAAATGGAATTAGTTGAAGAAGAAGGTATTCCTCCTCCTCTTGATCCTTAAAAAAAAATTATTTTGGGTTATCATCACTTGTATATATGTAAATATGTGTGTGTTTCTTTGAATAAATAAGAGTCATTTCTAATAGATTGTTTATAGGGGACTCTTTTTCTTTTTATTATATATGTCTTCATGAATAAATTGAATTGTAACACCCCGGTTTTGACCCTGTTTGCATTAAAAATGTATATGATGTATATATTATAATTAATCTTGGTGTGGGGCTAAAGGCAAAAGCCCTGCCATCGATTTAATGTTTTATGTTCTGGCGATTAAAATCGTTGTCGATGGTATATCATGTTATCCGGCACATTATAATTTTTCGCATCATGTAAATATGCATTTTAATTAAAAATACCCACAACCAGCTATGTTAATGCAACCATAATGAAAAGGGCATGATTTTCCTAAGGAATAGGGAGGGAATTATTTAAACCTTTGGGCCAATGGGGAAAAGCAAAATGTCAAAGGGAGAACCCATGAAATAGTCAACCACCTTCTTGTCTCATTCACCCAATCATTTAGTTCTGCTAGAAATTGGTTGAAGTAGTTATTGCATGGGGATGGGGAGAGTATGGGCAGGAAATTCAAATTTGGGGAAAACCCATTTTTGGGGAAAATCAATTTTGACTTTTGGGGAAAGTAAACACCCAAAATGCAAGCCCATTTGGACATACACCCACGTCCTTCATTTTTTTCCTCACGTAGAGAACTGGGAGAGCTGCCTTACCCTCACGATTTTGTTGTGTGTAGTTTTGATTCATAATTTTGAGCCCTGGACTTTTTCCCCCATCATCAGAAATCCACGTTGGGCTCTCTCTCAAATGGATGGAAGTTTGTTGTGTGTGAATTTTCGATTTTGGATTTGTTGTGTATACTTTTTCCCTCATGAGGACAATTATTATTCATTTTTCTTGAGGATGAGAATTTCATTTTTGTGATGTTCTTGTGGTTGGGTTCTTCCCCAACAATTTTTGTTTCATTTCGCCAATGGTTTCCAAACTGAAAATCATTTTGTGTTTCCCAACGATTTAGAGGAGAGACCATATCCTCTTGGGTGTTGTTTTTTATTTCATTTTTGGCCATGTTAGGGCCAAAACGTCCCTGGGATATGATTTGTTGTTAGTGGGTTGTTCTTACCCTCCTTGGTAATTAATTTTGTGGTTAAACTATTTTCCTTAACCCAGAAATGGTGTATATTGTTGTGTATGCAATTGGTCTTTGGACTTTGTAGGAGTGGAAAGGAGTATGCTTGACAAACCTAGTGTTTTGTAGGAGCCTCATAGACAGAGCTAGAGGGATGGCTCTCTTCTCTACACCCCCTGAATAGCATTGAAAGGGAATGATTCCTTGTTTTGGGTGTGTTTGGATCTCTTAGGAGTCAAGATAGTTCTGGTGTAGGCATCCTTAGCTCTTCAGTGATCCCACTAGCTTAGCAAGCAGTGCTTCCATCTCCTGATAACCTAATAAACCCAACTTGTTGGCTTCATTATGTGTTGTTGTGTACTCTTGGTCTGATAAACACAATTGTGTTGTCTTGACTGAGTCTTGAAATATCTTTGGCTATGTGTGATCCTTCTTAGTTTCCTTATTCCTTGTAGGAATCATGCCCAGCTCGGGGGTGGCAGTGTTTCTGAGAGATTAAGGAGCACACTGGCCTATGGTTGGGTGGAACATTGCAACGACATAGCTGGTTACGAAACATGTTTCTTCATAAGATAAGTATTCTTGTCTATTTCATCTCTGCAAATTGTATTTGTTGATTAATGAAAATGATGAACATGCTAAATTCTTGAATGGAATGTAAGTGCTTCCACTGTATGATGAATAATTATGCATCTATGCATGTTTTCCTTCAATGAATTTCAATATTTATCATTGTATGTTCATGGGGCTAGTTTCCCAGGTAGATCGTAGCATTGGTAGCGTCCTCTTCGTCGGTCAGAGGGTTGGGGATGTTACATGAACCATCTAACAAGTGGTTTTGCAGTTTGATTGCAAGTACATTATCTCTATGAGAAGCTAACATAGTATTTATAAGGTAGCTTAACCTTTCTAGGAATACTTTTGAAATTTGCAGCTCATACTGAAAATTCCAAAAAAAAATTATAATCCTCTGTATACCATTCTTAACCAGTTCTTCTATGATTCATATAGTTTTTGGTATCTTGATTTAGACATGTATATTTCTGATTTTCTCTTTTGAACAGTTGCTTGACAAACCTATTTTCATTATCATATTTTTCACAATCTTATCTTACACCTATGGATTACTTGTTCATCCTATACTTGTTATCAAAACTTGTCTCTCAAGTATTTTGGTGATAACTCGAGAGTAAATGGAAATTTTGTATGTGGGGAACATTACTTTTCTTTTATGAAGAAGAAGGACTATAAGGTTAAAGAACAACTTTAAGTTATTCTCTTTTGACATGATTTATGGTTAAGGCCATTATAAAATTACTTATAAGTTTATTTTACAAAATTGAATTATATGTTTATCAGGACTTAACACACTCTAGTACCAATTGGCTTCCATATATTTAATATTATTATACAAGGAAAACCCGCTGGGGTATTGAACAGGCCTGTTGGCAACGGGTCAATGCTAAGTAAAAACTTAAAACATGGAAGCTCGATAAATGCAAGTAAACCCGTTGGGGTACTAAAAAAGCTCGCTGGAAATTGGGCTATGCTTGCATGGTACCAAGGTAAACCCGTCAGGGTACTGAACATGCCTGCTGGTAATAGGGAAATATCGGGTAAAAGAGATCTGGTTAATACACCACTATGCACATGTTTTGTAAAACAATGCTAATATAAAGAAAAAATTTAGAATAAATGTGTCACGACCAATTGTTTATAATGTCATTTGAGAATGGTTGTAAGTTGGGCTTTGTCCCAACCATCTAATTCAAAACATATCTAGGATGTCCTTATCCTAGAAATGGAACCCATAACTGTAAATTTCACACTCTGGGGTACACTTAAAATATTTTATGATGACAGGATATCTTTAAAGTGAGGCATGGATGACTAGCTTTTCCTATGGCATTCTTTTGGTTATCATATTATCGTTCAAGTGGTCTTTCTAAGCATTGTTATATTTTTCATGAATATACATAGCTGAATCATTTCCATTTACTAGTTAGTTTTTCTTTTTCTTATAAAATAATAAACAGCATGATAGAACTCGTTATTCTCATTATTTGGAACAATCAATTCTTCTCGGTTGTATGGCTTGAGGACATGCCATCTCTTTGGTTTGGGGGGAAGGATTAGAAAAGAATTAGATTGTTTTTATTTTTCATTATTTATGACAGATATATTTATCTCTAACAAATGATAAGTGTTTTGAGGATAATGTAAGTAGTGGAACTTGGTTATAGAATGAATCATATTTTTACAACAAAATCAATATGGAGGACTATATGACGGATCCAATTAAGGTCCAAATGAAATACCAAATAGTGATCTTAATAAAACATTGTGATATTACAACACTTATGATTAAAATTTCTAATCAAATTTTGGTTTTTGGGCATGTAGTTTTCACCTCCATATTGATGCAAAACATTTTAGTCATCATTCCACTGTTGGTAATCCTATCCTCTTACCCAATCATGCATGTAAATTATCAAATGATCGGTCTTTTTGTTAATCAAGGTTATTGAAAATGTGATTTATGCCTTCATGTCATACGTTCAACCTGTTGAAAGTTTTACTTTGGACATGGTTGAATTAATTTCAAACCTTATGAATGCCAAATTGTCTTGAACCTAAGAGCTATTAAATCAAGAACGTTGAAGAACTCAAGAAAGCCATTTAATTTTTATACAATGTCTGACATGAAATACATGCTATTTTTTTTAAGTTACAGGATAAAATATTGAAGTTTAAATCACCTCCTTCATCTGCCAAGTCGAAGGCAACTGCTAGCGTAGCTCTGCCTTCTTCCTAAGTCATTTTTTCTTTTTGCTCAGTGGGACTTGGCATTTCTCCTGTTTGGGGGAATGTTGATCCCATATTTGTTATTATTTTTGGTAGTTAAATTACTCATTTAAACATATGTTTTGTCATCTTTTGCATATTTTATGTCACGCAGATCACTATTCAGCCCAGGTATGAATTTATTTAAGTTTTATATAAAATCCTTTTATTATTATCATTTTATGATTTTATTAATTAAAATTGACATGGTTTGAAGCGCATTTGATTTATTAATTTAAATGTATATTTTTTTGCAGGTTATATAGTCATTTTGGACAAATTAACAGCAAACACACATTCAGCTAGCCATGCGCACGGCATGTCCAACTCATCATCCAGCTCACTGCCCGATATTTGTTGGCAGGTTTCCAGGCATTTAAGCGTTGTTACTCCAGACCTTAGTCCTTAGAGCACCAATAAAAAGACATTGCATTTCATCCTAGATATCCGCACAGCATATCCATCTCACGTTCCAACTCATCATTCAGTTCGCTGAACCAACCACGTGCCGTTGAGAATTGATTTCAAGCATTAAGACATTGGAACAGTCTGCAAACTGTTTATTGTCCACATATCTGGGTAATGAAGCTCGCATTCTAAATGATCGTCTAGCCTATAGCCTTTTTCATTTGACACCATATCACCAATCCACACATTTGAATGATGGAACGACTCGCATTCTAGAAGACTCGCCTGTGTACGATGTTTATGCTCACCACCACTTCACCAACCATTCTAAAGAGGGAGCCATATGTCATACCAACCATGCTAAAGAGAACTGTTCGCGATGAAGAAGGAAGAATAAGTATGTGTTGCAGTTTGATTAGTTAGACTCCATTATGGTTGAGTAAATTTAGAGAGCTGTTGACCTCTGAAGGGTCGACTTGCTCATCCCTATAAACATTGTATATAAACACCTCCATGTGAAGAGTTAGAGAGTTGATCATTTCATTTGTTAGACAGTCGTTTTTGAAGAGAAGAATTCTGTAACTTTATTCTATCGTTTTAATAAGATTCGTATGCTTTTTTTTTATGATTGTGTTTGAGTAAGCATTAGCCAGGCACCACCCCTGATTGCTGAGAGGGACCCTCATCAACCAGAGGTTCATTCTTTCTGTGTAATTTCATTCTCTTCTTTCTATTGTACCTAGTTTAATTAATTTTCATTAGATTGTTGTACATGTTTATTTCATTCATTTCCTGTAATGCAATTTTATTTGTGAAGGTTAAATAGTTAACTACGCACATAGTTTGCTTTCATATTTGCTTTCAGTAATTTCATTTCCAGTTTATTGTTCAATTTTATTTGCAATTAGATAGAACAAATTACTTTGATAAAGTTAAATAAATTTAGTTCTGTTTATTTCCTTTTTGTTCCAAGTTTATTTGAATTTTAGTTTGTTTATTAATATGCAATGATTTATTTTCATGAATTTGTTTAAGTTTATTTCACTATTGAATTTGATTAATAAATAGGTTTATTTCCTGCCTTTATGCATTAGATTTACATTTGCACAAATTCAACTGAAGATTAGATCATTTAGGTTATTTTCTGTTATTTAACCGTGCAGACTGTCATTCGGACAGCCTGTTTAAACTATCATTCAGTCACCCCTTTTAGACCTACAGTTCAGTCTGCCATTCAGCCCATTGTTTTGTTTTTAATGTTTTTAATGTGTTTTGAAATTGTTTCAAGTTCTGTTTCTTTAATATTTGAAGTATGCTTTGACTATAATAGTTAGATGATAGTTTTATTTTACATTAAAGTTAAATTTGGATTGTTTTAGGTTATTTATTAAAAGTTATCTTACTTCTTTTTACCTTGAATATGTTTTGAGCTATTTTATGTTTTGTTTCTTGAGTTTGTTTCCAATTCCTCTTTACTGTTGTATTGTTTTGTATTCATTGCTTTGGATTGATTTATCCATTTTCATGTAAAATTCAGTGTTATATGTGTTATCCTTACCATGTTTTTAGGTTGTTCCTTTTGCATTGTGTGATTACTGAAAGAGACTTGTAGGAAAAAAATCAAAGATATTCCTATTAAGTTTTCTATTTGTTTCTTTTTATGAAGTTTTATTTATTAAGTTTTCTACTTGCTTATAAGTTAGGTCTTCCTTGCATCTTAGTTTTCCATTTAAAAAGTTAGTTGTTGATAGTATATTTTTCAGTTTAAAGTTATAAGAAATTATCAATTATTTAGTTTATTATTCTATTCCAATTTAATTACTTTAATAGTTGAGTTCTTAGGAGTTTGACTCTGTTTTTCATTTTGAAAGATCTTTCGATATTTTGTTTGTTAAAATATTTCCATGACACCATAAAAACCCCTCTACCTTCGCATGAGTTTGACTCGGTTTTTCATTTTGAAAGGTCTTTCGATATTTTGTTTGTTAAAATATTTCCATGACACCATAGAAACCCCTCTACCTTCGCATATATTTTTAGTCAACTTTAAGCCTACCAACCCCGGTCGATAATTAAATATTAGGTGAATTAATCTAGATGTTATAACAACCAACAAGTTGTTTAGCAGTAAAATAGATCTTCTTATAGAGAATAGTTTATTGTCATAGAATAGCATTGTCTATATTTTTTATCTTATAGAGTAGAGTAGTATAACTTGATACCACTCTGGTCTAGTACTCTTTTCTAGTTCAATTACCTTGATAGTTGAATTCTTTAGAGTTTGACTCAGTTTTTCATTTTGAAAGATCTTTCAATCTTGTGTTCGTTAAAATATCTCTAGGACACCATAGGAATCCCTCTACCTTCGCATATATTTTGTGTCAACTCTAAGCCTACCAACCCCGATCGATAATTAAATATTAGGTAAATTAATCAAGACGATATTTTACCCAACAATAATCTCATGAGCTTGGCATACAAGTATCATCATTAAGAATTGATTGATAGCGTGTTTGTAATTATAACAAAAGGAAATTCACCATGGAATTATTAATGAGGTTCCATTAAAATCAAATAAAGAGATTCCCTTGTTTCTTAGTTTGTCAAATGAGTTGTGTGTACTAAATAGATAATATAACTCACCTTGAAAGAATGGTGATTCCAATGGTTAATGTTGTTGTTTTTGGAGTCCGATTATCTTCCTAATGTGGCCAACCTCTTGTAAAATGTTGTAATTTTTTAGTCATATGGACCGTTTTTTACTTGGTCAATAATGGGTTTAGTTAGTGGTTTACGAGACCATGGTTTTTTGTATCCCATGATATTTTTCCATCGTTATTGTTAGGTTGTATATTTGATGGTAGAAGTTATGTTAGTATTTTTTTCCCCTATAAGGTAACCCTCTTTTATGTATGAAGGAATTGCATTGTGTTTGTGTATTGTGAAAGACCAGTGTGATTGAGTGAGAGACACTGTAAGAGAGTGAACAGGATGTTACATATGATGTGTTGTGGGTTGTATCCCTTCATTTTCTAGACAATATAATAGAAGTATTGGTTGTTTCTCCATGTACATAGCCCATAGCAGGTGAACCATGTATACTGATATCTCTATTGTATTGTGTTATTATGTGCTTTATTTATGCATTTTATTTTATGTTGTTTCTCTATGATCCTATTTTCTAACAATTGGTATCAGAACCAAAGGTTTATTTGGATGATAAACTCGCAGGAAAGAAGGATTCATGGTTCAAGTGTTTGCAATGGAAGAAGAAGGAAAATTTAGGGATGATCAATTTAATGGCGAAAAATGCCAGTTATGGAAGATGCAAATGGAGAACTATCTATATTAAAAGGATATATTCCTACCATTGTGCATAAAAGCATGTAAGATGGTGACTATGAAGAACAAAGAGTGGGAGGTTCTTGATACAAATGTACTAGGAACGATACAACTATGACTGGCATTGTCAGTGGCTTTCACCATTTTAAAGGAAAATGCAATGGACAATCTAATGAATCAATTTGATCAACTATATGGAAAACCCGCAACCTCCAATAAGGTATTACTAATGAAGCAATTATTTAATATAAATATGTCAGAAGGTGGGTCTATTTTCAACCATTTAAATGAATTTAATATGATACTAATCAACTAAGTTCTGTAGGCGTGAACTTTGATGATGATGTTAGGGATATTCTAATCTTATGCTCATTTCCAGAAAGATGGAACTACTTGGTCACGTTTTTAAGTAACTATGTTTGTGGTTCAAACACTCTGAAATCCAATGATGTTGTTTGTGTTATCCTTAGTGAGGAAATGTGACAGAAAAGAACAGGTGCGACATTAGGTAATGCATTGACTAGGGAGAATAGGGGAAGGAAATGGGATAGAGGAAAGAGCCGAGGAAATTGTGGGAAGTCTAGTAAGGGAAGATCCAAATCTAGACTAGGAAAGATAAATTCATGGAATTGTGGGAAGAAAGGACATCTAAATAAATAATAAATATTTAAAGAAACAACGAGATGTACTACATGAGAATAATTAGGAAGCAGATGTAGTGGGTGATGTGTTAGAAGATGCTTTGATTATTTCATTAGATAATATTACTGATTTCTAGGTAGTAGATTCGTGGGTTTCATTTCATGCCACACTCCATATGAAATATTTTCAAGATTATGTTCAAGGTAATTTTGGAGAGGTTTCATTGGGAGATAATGAACCATGTAAAATTGTTGGAATGGGTAATATACAATTAAAGTTAAAGAACGGAAACTAATGGTTTCTAAAATATGTAAGGCACATTCCTGCTATGAGAAGAAATCTAATATCAACAAGGAAGTTGGGAGATGAAGGCTATTTATCAACATTTTAAAAAACCACATGGAAGTTCACTAATTGATCACTTTTAATAGCAAAAGGAGAGAGGGTAGGTACATTGTATTTATGTACTGATAATAACAACTCTTTTGTCTCTTTAGATTCTACAAGAGTATATACAACATTGTGGAATCATAGTCTTGGCCACATGAGTGACAAGGGGATGCAGATTCTCCATTCAAGGAAGTTCCTTCCAGATTTGAATGAGATAAATTTGAAATTTTGTGAGAGTTGTGTTGATGGAAACAAAAGAGATTTAGATTTCCCAGAGTTTGGAAGCAAAAAAGAGTGAAAAGTTAGAGCTTGTTCCTACATATGTAAATAGACTGGCTTAGGTACATTCTCTTGGTGGCTCTCGTTATTATGCTATTTTTATTGATGATGCAACTATTAAACTTGGGTTTATTGCATTCGAAAAAAATATGACATTTTTTCTACTTTTAAGAAATGGAAAGATTTGGTTAAGAATGAGATAGGAAAAAGGTTGAAGTGTCTCAGATCATATTAAGGAGGTGAAAATCACGCCAAGGATTTTGATAATTATTATTCATACCATAGGATTCATAGAGAGAAGATATTTCCAGGAACACCATGAGAAAATGGTATGTCAGGAAGGATGAATAGGTCAATCATGGAGCATACAAGGTATATGAGATAGCATGAAAGGTTTCCCTTATAGTTTTTGGAAGATGTAATCTATTATATTGTTTACTTAATAAACAAAGGAACTTCGAGTTCCTTGGATGGTGGCATTCTGGAGGAGATGTGGGTAGGTAAAAAGGTATACTACTCATTTTTGAAGACTTTTGATTGTGAAACATTTCCCAAACTGATAAAGAAAATAGAACACAACTTTAGGCTAAATCCAAGAAGTCTACCGATATTTGATATGAAGTTGATGATTTTGGTTATCGCATATGTGATTATGAATATAACAACATCATTATGAATGGATATGTGTATTCAATGAAAAGGTCATGTACAAATACCAATTGCATGGAAAGAAACATGAAAAAGAAGACACATAATACACAGTTCTTGATGAAATCAAAGAAAATGAAATTCCAACGGTGCCATAAAATCAAAATGAACAATAGCAACAACAACATGTACCACAGACTCCTACAAGTGTTGCTAGAAGGTATACTAGGTTAAGTAGATCCTTGAAGGATACTCTCCTTCATTGTATTATTTATTGTTGGTTGATTTCGGTGAACCAAAAAGTTATGAAGAGGTAGCGTAGCTATACATTAAAATGAAGTGGAATCAAGGTATGAAAGAGGAGATGGAATCCTTGGTAAGAAACCAAACTTGGTGCTTGGCTTAGTTTCATGTAGGTAAAAGAGCATTGAAAAATAGATGGGTTTATAGGTTGAAGTAAGAAGATGGAGCCAAAGTCACTACAAGGCTAGACTTGTTGTAAAGGGGTTTGCATAGAAGAAAGGTATATATTTTGATGAAATATTTTTTCCTGTTGTTAAAATGACTTCAATTAGGACTATTTTATGTCTATTGGAAGTAGAATATTTGCATATTGAATAGTTATATGTAAAAATGACTTTTCTCCATGGGGATTTGGAGGAATAGATTTATATGAAGAAACCACAAGGGTATGAGGTGAAAGGAAAGGATAATTTGATATTGCAGGTGATAAATATAACAAGAGGAGCACCATAGGCTATATTTTTACTATAGGTGGAACAACAATAAGTTGGATTTCAAAACTACAAAAGGTTGTTGCACTTTCAACACTAGAAGAAAAGTATGTTGATGTTATAGAGTCTAGTAAAGAGATGATTTGGCTATATAATTTCATAGAGGAATTGGGTAAGAGGCATTAGATTAGCAGGTTATATAGTGACAACTAGAGTTCCATTAATCTTGCAAATAACTCAACCTTCCATTCTAAGACTAATAATTTACAACTTAAGTACCAATTCATACGATCCATTTTGGAAGATGGAAAGTTGAACTTGGAAAATATGCATACTATCCAGAATCTTACATACAAGTTAACTAAGGTAAAAACTAAGGAGAAACTAATTTCCTTTTCGGTTTAGTTGGAATTCAATCATGAAGATGAAGATAATAAAGTTGTCAATTCCAACATGGATCACAGTCCAATAGGTACAACAATAATAGAGTTGTTTTGATCAGTCTTGAAGTGGTCGATTATTGGTTATGGATCCTGATAATATTCCTGATGCAACAAACCCCATGTAAAATGTTATAATTTTGCATTCATCTGGACTGTTCTTGACTTGATCAATAATGGGTTTAGTTAGTGGTTTATGGGCCCATGGTTTTGTGTATCCTATGGTATTTTTCCATGGTTATTATTAGGTCATAGATATGACAATATAAATTATGTTAGGTTTTTGTTTCCCTAAAAGGTAACCCTCTTTTATGTGTGAGTTAATTGTATTATGCCTATGTATTTTGAAATATAAGCATGACTAAGTGAGAGAGACTATGAGAGATTGAAGATTAAGTTGCAGCTAATGTGTTGCAAGATGTATCCTTTCATTTGGTATTTTATGTAAGAGAAAGGACTAGATATTTCTCTGTGGACATAGCCCATATTGTATGAACCCCATATATTGGTGTCTTTATTGTATTGTGTACTTATGTGTTCTATTTCCACAATTTATTTTATGTTATTACTCTTTGCTCCCATTTTTTAATAGATTTTTCTTCCTTCTCCTCCACCATCATTAAGAACAAAAACATTTTTCTAATTCTTTATAGAATTTATGATGACCTTACCTAAAATTTCTTCTTATTTCCATTTTGAATGTTAGTCCTCCACTTTATCTATTATTTCATTGTCCAACAAAATTCTCTCATTCCAAATTTATGAGAATGTAGATGTAGATTCAAGATAAAAATATCGAGTTTAAATATTCAATTTTTTTACTTTTTCCTTGCTACATTCCATGCAATTTTATTTTGGAGAAAAATTTAAAGAATCTCTAGTTAAATTGGATGATTTTAGGACTTTCCTTGTTTTATGATATTATGAATTTCTTATAGTTAGATTCCTCCTTGAGCCATGTGCATAGCCTCGAGACCCATAACTAGCACTGATAACCTTTTAATGGAATAAATATCCCTACTCATAAATCATGGATACTATCAAGATATCATGTCTAGTTATTTGACCCATTATGGATACTTTTTCCTTAGATTCTTAGAATCTTGTATTATAGCTTGCACCTAGAGTACTCTCCTCCAACCATGGCTAGGACCCTAAGACCCTAAGAAACCCCTAATGATGCACATATTACTAATCTATGTTACACATATCATTGGGAGGTCATATATGATGCTTTTAGTTGTTGATCATGGCCTTGGATTTCTAAAATATTCCTCTAGGGACTAAGGTCTAAGTTTATTTCCCTAACCAGTTCTAGAGCCTTGAGACCAATACCTAGTTCAAAAGTACAATAATGGCACTAATATATTTATTTGTAGGTGAATAATAACCCCAAGAAATCTTGTATGGTGGTTTTAGGTATCATATTTTTACCTAAATGCCTAGAATATTTCTTTAGGTATTAAGGCTTGTTAACATTTAGTTGTGGTTTCAGTACTAAATGGTTAATTTGCGAGAAAATTCCATCAACCTGGTTATATTATATGTTGATCAAGATATACATATTGATCAGAGTTATTTCCAAATGCATTGATAGAGTCTAGTACTTTTATTTCTAGTAGTTACTTTTTCCAAGAACCTAAGATTGAGGGGAACATGACATTGATATTAATACATTCATGCTCCTTATAAAAGGAAAATACCATGGTATAATCCCTTATTTTACTCCTCTTCTTACTCATATCCTAGTTCCATCCCCCTTTGTACAAGTGACAAAAATCTATTAGTGTGACAAGGCTAAAAAAAATGGAATGTAGTGAAAATATAGAAAGCTTGCATGAATTCAAGGTCATTAGGGTTGAGGTTAAATTAAAAAATTATTACAGATGGATGAGAACAATCTTGTTGGTAGATCTTATGATCATACAATAGGTGGATCTCACTATCAGACTGCATTTCTCACAAGTAAGAAGAGGTGGGCTTGATTGACATAGCCTGATTGGTGATAAACCTTACCTAGACAAACAACTAAGTTGTGGAGGCTCAGGTAGAAAATATATTGGACATATTTATATCTTTTAGTATATTTTGATACAATTGTGAAGTAATACATACAAAATTGAGGAATTTTTCATGGCTCTGTATGCCTCAATGTTTTCTATAAAGAAAGAAATATGGTATCTTCCCATAAGGTCATTCCTAAATCCCTATGATAGGTACACACTGTTGAAAACCACCTAATGTCACATATATCATCCATCATATGATACTGATACCATTATGATACCATGTGTTGTTAGTGGAGTCCTTATTAGGCTTGAATGGATAGAAAATTCCTCTATGGATCGAGGTTTAGGTCTCCTCCATTGACCATGTCTAAGGACCCAAGACCACAAAAACTAGATATATATCACCATTGATACCAATGTGAATTCATGCATGGTTCTTTGAGGAATTTTTCATTTCCTTGGATGCCTCACTATTTTCTCTAGGGATAAAGGCATGGTATTATTCCCTAAATTTTCATTCAAAACACCATAGGACACCTACATAATTCTAAAAACCACCTAATTGTACCAAAATTCTCAATCACATGCTAATGAAACCCTTAGCATACCATTTGTAGTTGGTGAAGGAAACCTATTTAACCCTAAATGGACAGAATATTTTTTAGTGCTAAAGGTTCAACTCTCCTCCAGTGACCATGTCCAAGTCCTTAAGGCCATAATATCTAGATACATAGCTCTATAGATACCACTACAAAGTTATTCAATATGATTCAAGGTAGTGCTCATGCATCTGGATGCTTCAATGTTTTCTTTAGAGACAAAGTTGACATGGTATTCTCCCCTTAAACACCATTCCCAAGGCCATGAGACACTTACATACTTATCAATAACACCTAATGTCATTAACATCCTCAATAATAGGACAATGATACATTCAAGACACTATGCATGGTTAGTGGAGGAAGCCTCCTTAGCCCTGAATGGATAGAAGATTCTTTTAGGGCTTAGTGTTCATGTGTCTTTTGTTGACCATGTCTGAGGCCCTTATATCAGAAACCTAGATACATAGTCTCATGGATACCCCTACAAATTCATGCATGGTTCACTGAGACATTGTTCATGGATTTGAAGGCCTCGATAATTTATTGAAGGCAAAACACATGGTATTCTTCCCTATAATATCATTCCCAAGGCCCTGAGGCACGTATATAATACTCAACACCACCTAATGGAACTAGCATCCTAAATAATAATCCAATGATACCCTAAGGAATCCATATGTGAATGGTGGAGGAAACCTTCATAGCCTTAGATAGATAGAATATTCCTTTAGGGTGCAACGTTTATTTCTTCTCACTTAACCATGCCAAACATCCCAATTCCCCAAGCTTGGATACATACTACCATGGATACCATTCAAAGTTATGTGTGGTTCTTGATGGCATTATTAATGGGTTTGTATGCCTAAATGGTTTCTATAGGGGCAAAGGCATGGTCTTATTCAATGAAATGTAATTACCAATGCATTGAGACACGTACATATTTATCAAAACCACCCAATGGCACTTACATTAATCATAGGAAAATTGTACCCTTATGATTCCATGTGTGGTTGGTGGGAGAAACCTTATTATCCATTTTTATCTAGAATCTTCCTTTAGGTTCCTAGGTTCAAGTATCCTCCACTCACCATTTTGAAGCTCCCAAGGCAGCAAGACCACCTAGATACATAGTGCCTGAGATAGCCCTATGAATTCATCCATGGAATTGTCCATGGATATGTATGCCTAAATGATTTCTTTAGGGATAAATTCATGGTATTTTCCCTACAACGCCATTCTGAAGGACTTAAGACACATACATACTACTCAAAAATACCTAATGGAATATGAATCCTCATTCATAGGTAAATGATATCCTCATAAGGCCATGTATGGTTTTTAGGGGCATCCTTTTTATCCCTCAATTGATAGAATATTCCTTTAGGAATTGATATTTAGGTCTCCTGCCATAACCATGTCTATTCCCCCATGCCCTCAACACTTGGATAAGTAGTGCCATGGTTACCCCTAAAAAGTCATGTATGGTGCTTTGAGGATTTTTTCATGGATTTAGATGCCTCAATGGTATCTCTAGGAAAAAAGGCATGGTATTTTTCCCTAGAATGTCATTCTGAAGGCTTTAACGCACATACATTTTTGAAAACCACATAATGGTACCAAAATAGTCATCATAGGCCAATGAGACCCTCAGAAGGCCATGTGAGGTTGTTATAGGAAATAGTATTAGCCTTGGATGGATGGAAATTTCTTTAGGGCCCAAGGTTTAGGTGTCTTCCATTGACCATGCCAAATGGACCAAGACCATAAGACATAGATACAGAGCACCATGGATATTGCTTCAATGTTATGCATGATGCTTTGAGGCATTTTTTCATGGAACTATATGCCTCAATGTTTTATTTAGGGAAAAAAACATGGTCTTTTTTTCTAAAGCATCATTATCAAGGACCTAAGACATGTATATACTTCTCAAATGTGCATAACGACACTAATATGCTCAATAATAGGCAACTAATGTAACACCCCGGTTTTGACCCCCTCTGCATTAAAGTATATATGATGTAAATATTGTATTTAATCATGGTGTGGAGCTAAATTCCAAGGCCCCACCATCAATTTAGTGGTTTATGTTTCAACAATTAAAATCGATTTCGATGGTATTTCGTGCTAGCCCGAGACATTATAATTTGGACATCATGTACATATGCAATTTAATTAAAATACCCACAACCAGCTATGTCAATGCAACATTAAAGAGATGGGGGCATGATTTCCTAAGGAATAGGGGGGGGGGGATAATTCAAACCTTGAGCCAACAATGTTTAGCAAAATTTCAAAGGGAGAACCCATCAAACTCTCAACCACCCATTTTGTCTTTTGTGCCCAATCATTTATTTATCCCAGAAATTGGTTGAGTGAGTTAATGCATAGGGATGGGAAGAGTATGGTAGCCAAATTCGAATTGGAGAAGCCATCAATTTTTGAAAAACATGTTTTGAATTCTTGGGAAATTAAAAACCCAAAAAAGGCTTCCCAATCCATTATGCATTCATGTTTTCATCTTTCCTCACCCATTCTCATTCATGTTGGGGCTTGCTCATGCAACTGAAGCTTGTTGAGTTCTCTTCCTCACGTTTTCCTGCCATATTCCTCGTTTTCCATGCCGAGGAAATTTTTTTTTGTGTTTCTGAGTGAATGGCTAGCAAGGATTCATGATTTTGGGGTTCATAGCAGTATTTTTTTCTCATGAAATGCCCAAAATCATTGTTGAGTTCAATTTCTCACCCATGGGTCGATCTCTCCATTTTACCAATACGTTTTTGGTTGAAAAACATTTCTACTCAAACCTAGAACTTGCATTTTGCTGTGTGTGCATCCTATGTATTGGTCTGAACTAGTTTTGAGTGGAATTGGGGAAGAATTAACTTGAAAAACCTAGTGTGAAAAGGAACCTCACACACAGATCAAGAGGGGATGGTTTTTTTCCTTTGCACACCCTAAAGAACACTGGAATGGAAGGCATAACCTAAGGGACTGTGCATCAGAGAAGGGGATGCTTGCTTGTGTTGGGTGTGTAGGTGTTAAGAAATCCAAGCCAGATCTTGTGTAGGTTTCCATAGCTCTGTGGTTGAGCTCACTAGCTTAGCAATTCAACCTTCCACCTCCTTAGAATCCTGATAAACCCAAATGTAGTTTTGGCTTAGCTGAATTTTAATATGTCTTTGGCTATGTGTGAGCCTAATGTAGTTCCCTTATTCCTTGTGGGAATCATGTGCAACTTGGGGTGGAAGTGTTGCTGAGAGATTGATGAGCACACTGGCCAATGGTTGGGTGGAACATTGCAGCGACATAACTCGTTGCGAGACAAGTTTCTTCTCAACATAAGTATCTCTTTGGTATTTACCTCTGCAACTATATTTTTTTAATGAATTATGATGAACATGATTACTGTGTTGAATGAAATGTATTTTCTTCTGTTGTATATTGCATTATCCATCTCTAAATGTTTTATGTTCAATGCATTTTTATTGTTTATGTTCATGGGGCTTATATCCCCTCTTAAATGATAGTAGCAGCGTCGTGGTCATGTCCTCTCCGATGGGAGGGGACGTGACAGTGTAGGATCAGAGCAGTGTTGCAGAACTGGGGCTCAATGGGCCATGAAGAATAGTTGACAGAGGCAGGATTACCCTCTGTTGAGCATAGGCCAGCAAAAAAAATTTCAAATTTTTTCTAAGTGTTGGAGTGTTAACTGTGTTGGCTGAGTTAGTTGAAGTTGAATCGATGCATGTCATCATGAATGGATGATTTGAGCTGATGCATGTTGGCGTGAAAGGGATGAGTCAAGTCTACAAGAAGAAAAAGGAAAAATTTCCAAAATTTTTATAAGTGTTTGGAAAATCAGCAAAAATCGATGAATTTTGCCGATATGTCGGCTGAGTTTCGCCGACACACCTCAAAAAACTTGGGAAGTTTCAGCCAATATGTGTTGGGTGGAAAGTCAAGTTTCAACCGATACATGTCAGGTGGAAAGTTAAGTTTTCACTGATGACAGAGAGAAGAAAAAAATTTCAGAATTTTTCTGAGTGTAGAAAATTCCATGTCGGCAAGAAAACCAGAATTTTTTCGACACGCCGGCAGGTTTTGCAAGTTTTTGGTGATCAGAAGAAAATTTAGAAAAATGTGATGAATTCCTCGATCGGAGGAAAACAGAAAAAATTGCGGAAAAAAATATTTTTGACAGGTTTTCAGTGTGATCTGCAGGTGCCATAAAAGTGAAAATGACAGTGAGGTTATGCGCCAGATTGCACGAAAATGGAAGCCACAAGGAGGAAAGCCTCCTAAATCCTTGTCGTCCCCTTGAGACAACTGTTGTTGTGAAAAGAAAATTCTATATTGGGACAAGTCATCAATATAGGATTTTCCCAAATAAAGGTTTGTGATTTATGAATTTTTGTGAATGTTAGGAAGCTAACAATTGTGTTATTAACACATTTTGCATAATCATAGTCACCTTCAAAGGAAGCATTCCAAATAGTGCATATCGGTAAAGTTGGTTTGGTTGAACCATGAGAATCTACGACATGTATGATGTTGCACAGAACCCCAATGATTATGAGGAATATGTTATGGGGGAAAATGTCTGAGTTGGAAACGCTGAGACGGAGTCTAATGGGAGAAGATTTCAAGATACTCCCCCATATTTTGCAACCACCATGAGAAACCTAAGAGTGGAGATGCAAAGTTACAGGGAAGATAATAAAATATTGGTTAAGCCTCAGGAGGAGCAAAATCAACTGAATGTAGCCATGATTAAAATTTTGACAGACATCCATAGGTGGATGAACTCTGGG
>LPNX010760451.1:147793-241820 GCA_001517045.1 Pseudotsuga menziesii | reverse complement strand
GACATATATTTTTTTTTAAACAACTTGCACCATAAGATCCTCTATGATGAATGAATGTAATTCTATATATCGCATATGCGTTATTGGAAAATTTAAATATTTTGCGGGACTAAGGTTTGTCATTGGGTTTGGAAGCAGCTTCGGAATACCGAACCCAATGGCTAGGACAAATCAACCAGGGCTATTGCTCAAGTCTTTTAGAACTCTAGATCAATATGCTCAGATTAGATCCCTATTTTGATATGACATACACAATATTTTTTTATGAAAATGTACGATATTGTAGAGTAAGAAATGAGGATTCTGAATATATAATTTTTTCCTACAAAACTATGTTTTATTTATTTACAATTATTTTTCTAAATGACACACATTAGTTTTTGAGAATACATACATCGATTGTTTCTTATATAACTTTCTATTTCCATCACCATTTCCCATAAAAACTATATGGTGCACTAGACGAGATCAAGCTCTATGATCTTATATTAAGAAATCAAGGATTTCATTAATTTTTGCCCCTAAAGTGTTGCACCCGCACATAAGGTTTTAATTTCAAGCTTTTATGACTTCAATAATTAATAATAAAAAAAATAATTCATGAAAATTTCCGAATAAATAGTGTTGCACTAGGCCCATATGTCCTTTATATGTCTGCAAGATTTTATCTCAAATGGACATCATTTACCTCATATATTGCTGCACCCGCACAAACATATATGTTAAGATGTGCTGAAAATTTGAAAACCCACTTTCACGGAAACTAATTTTATAATCATTTGCACACACTTTCTCTGTATAAACCCTATATATTATGAAAGCTGATTCAATTACCTATCTTTTCTCTTTTTACTTCATCTTCAAATAAGTTAGGGAAGTACCCCTAATTGTCACCTAAAATCAGAGTTTTCCGTTTATTTCAGTATTATGTGGCATCTAAAGTGTCCTTAAACGAGTCCATGATTGTGCATCAGCCCAAGAGTGTGTAAGTAGTACAAATTAGAAGCATGCACACGCTCCCAACGTCGTGCACACACATTTGGTCGGGCAATTGTACAAACTCCACTAAAGCATCTATGTTGGCATAAAAGTACGCACATGCTACTAGCCTGCACGTTGTTAACACATGCATTATTAAAAACAGGTGCATGTTAAGAATGTGTGCGCACTTCTAAGAACATTTGTGAACTTCTAAGAACGCATGCATGCTTTAAAAATGCACACGTGCTTTTATTTTATAAATAAACAAAATTAGTATTTTGACCATAGCTTTTGATCCCCAAAATCAGATTTTTATCCTCCTTATACCGTTGGAGAGGAATTTTTGAGACCTACAACTTTCTAGTTATATGCTTTTTGTGATTCAACACCTTTTGTTTCCAATTAAAAAAAAAAACTAAATCTGTGACTCTTTTGTTATTTTCCTCTCTTAGGCATAGTCAAGGGCATGAGGGGGACTAAGAGAGGGATGGAGAGGTAGCGGGGAGGGAGAGAGATGAACGTAGAGGGATAGAGAGAGAGAGATAAACAGATAATAAGAGGGAGAGATAGTAAGGGGGGAGGGAGAGAGCTTGCGATGGAGGGAGGGAGGGAGAGGGAGAAATGGAGGGGAATGAGGAAATAGATACAGATAGAGAGTGGGGGCTAAAGGGAAAGAGAAAGAGGTGAAGGGAGGGATGGTGAGAGAGAGTAGAGAAGGGTGGAATATATATCAAGATGAAGAGAGAAACATATAGAGAGGGAGGGAAGGAGTGAGGTAGTGAAGAAAGGAAAGTGACAAAAAATTCCAAGGAGGGAAGGAAAGGCAAGGATTGAGGCTTGGAGAGAGAGACATAGAGAGAGATGGGGGAATTTAGGGAGTGAGAGAGATAAAATGATGGAGAGAGAGAGAGAGAGAGAGAGAGAGAGAGAGAGATTAAATATTAAGAGAGGGAGGTAAAGAAGGACCAAGTTGGGTGTCATAAAGATATCAATATAAGGAGGGAGGTAGGGAGAAAGGGAGGATGACAAAAATAAATACAGAGAGGGGGGATAAGAATGATGGAGGGAAGGAGGAAGGGAGGGTAGAAGAGAGAGAGACAAAGAATTAAATTTCATGAACCATAGATCTAAAAGACAAAATGAGAGCTATCTAAAAATAAGTATGCAGTGGAATTATCAAATCAATGTAAACTGAACAACAGATTCATGATAGAAATTTCACACAAATCGGACAAGTATTTCTAAGATTATCATTACATTAATTAATCAGTAATACAATGGTAGTACAATAAACAAAATTAGAATATTGTGGATATGATTTGAATTCACCAACTACAATTGATTAGTTAGCTAACTCAGTGTGGAAATAATCACATATAGAGCTCACTATTTAACTATGGATAACCAAACCAATCTACAATCAATTAAATGATGATGGTAGGTGAGGGTAGGTGAATAGTGTCTCCTACATTCCCATGAATCATGCAAATTGGCACTAATCTAACTGACGCTGATATAACTGATTGTAACTGAAGCATAACTGAGCATGACTAATTACCTACCATAACCAACTGAAGGTGACTGTTGGTGGCACTCAGAGCGGGATCATATAATGTAGGCATTGGTCCCTAGGGATCCTAAACTTATGCAATCAAGTGCAATAAGTGGCTAATGACCCTTAGGTGTGTTTCCCATGTATTGATGGCTGATGATGACCTCCTAAGCTAGGATAAATGACTCAAATAAACTTATGTGGGTAAAGGGAGGATTAATTAATCCTAACAAAGAGAGAGAGAGAGAGGAGTGTGATAATGTGTGCATGAGAGAGGGAGAGATGAAAGAGTTTAAGAGAAAGGGAGGGAGCAAGAGAGAGGGTGTGTGGGAGAAAGCGGGAGAAATATGGAGAGAGGAATATATATATATATATATATATATATATATATATATAGAGAGAGAGAGAGAGAGAGAGAGAGAGAGAGAGAGATTGGGGAGTTACAATTTTAGATAGAGAGAGAATGGGGGTTAGGGATTTAGAGACAGATAGAGATAGGGTGATGGGTTACGGGTTTAGAGAGAGAGAGAGAGAGAGATGTTATTGTTCAACAATGATTGTACCTAAGTTTTACTGTACACTCATCCTAGCAGGGGGTGCGGGGGGGGATTGTCCCCCCGTGGCTAAGGGGCTCGCCGAGAATCCCTCAAAAGAATTTTTTGGGATGTTTGTTGGCTAACAACTTATGGGCCCATGGTATTTGGTGACCCGTGGTATTTTCTGATGGTAATTCCCCTATAAATTGAAATCATTGAAATACAACTTTGTATTGTATTGTAGCATTTTAAACGATCCCTATGATTGTGTGAGAGAGACTATGAGAGAGTGAAGAGGAAGTGTGGTAGGTTTGTTGCAGGTTGTATCCCTTCATTTTATTGGATTGTATAATAATAAAGGACCAGCAATTTATGGCTGGACGTATCCCATCTTGTGTGAACCACGTTATATTGGTGTCTCTCTTGTAATGTGTTTAATATTTGCATCTTGTTTTGTTATTGCTCTACAATTTTTTTTTCTCACACAAGAGAGAGGGAGAGATATTGGGGCTTGGGATTTTAGAGAGATAGATTGGAGGTTAGGTGTGTGTGTGTGTGTGTGTGTGTGTGTGTGTGTGTGTTGTTATAGCTAATTTTACCACACTTGGTAGATCACATCTTTATGGCCTTCCATGTCCCTCTGTAGACTCCTTGGACCCCCTTTCCTCAAATTATACTTTGATGTCCCAAGAAAGTCCGCAAAAAACACTTGTTTATGTGTATACGTGACTTTTCAATCAATATCCACGTGTACATGCACCTTTTGAGCCAAAACCTGCGTACCTCAAGAAATGTGCATAAAGTGATAAGTTTTTGGAGTTTTCCTCATAGAGTCCCGAATAACTTGACTCTTTTTCTTCCATATGCCTTGAGAACATTCGAACTTGACCCTCCATTTCCCATTTAGAGGGATATATATTGAGCCAAGTTGGATGCATTGAAGAAGGAGAATTTGGAGAGCAAGGAAACTATAGTTCATTGTTGTCTCACTTGTTTATGCTTGAGTCTGCATCCGTTTGTCCCTTTGGAGCACATAGTGATGCTCTTCCCAAGATTTCCTTTTCTTTGTAAGCTTGCTATTGTGATGGAGGATTGAAGTGGTGGAGGCCCAGGTGGAGGAGTCGGTTTCGCTAGTTTGAAGAAGTGCCGACAGAGTTTGTCACTATTATATCTTTGTTTTATTAATAGAAATATCCATTTCCTGTCCAATAGATGTGCATAACTATGAATATTCTATCCATGGATGTAGTTATTTTTCTTATACATGATGGTTTATATATGCTAGATTAGGCCTAACACTTTGACATATAGCATGCTTTTCTTGTTTGCTGTTGTTGAGAGTGAATCATGAATACAAGCATCTTGGAAAATCTCAACATGGATCTACATCAACCATCTGAAATAAGGTACGATTTATATCCCTTAGTGTTAGATGTATTTATTTCTATTGCATATTGGAATGGATTGGTTTATGGTTTCATTTAGTTTGTTGTGGTACACTTCAAGCCATAGAAAGTTTCTCTCCATAACAGAATTGGCGACTCCGCTAGGGAGGTTCCTTGTTTTTTCTTTAGGGATTGGGTGCACAATGTGCTTGAATTGCTCTCCATTCTCTGAGTCTCTCTGTTGGGTCCAAAAGTATTTTTTACCTTTAGTGTCCTGTTGAAGTAATTTTTATCTTGGCTTATCATTCCCCCCCCTATTTCTTCCTATATGCGATTTTTTGCTTCACATCTGCGTATACACATGAGTTTCTCCTGAGTTGTCGCGTATACACGCAGATTTTTCATGAACACCCACGTATGCCTCTGTTTTGAATTTGATTTGGATGATTGAGAGTTGTTGAGTGAATTTTGAATGCTACTAGGTCTTCCTGGGTACTGCTGGTGTCTTTATACTGCCTATGTTTTTTACTATAGACCCTTTTTATTTTCTTTTAATTAGATGTTATTCTTGTCATCATGTTTCCTTTTTTATTTGGGATTACTGCATTAGACTTCTTTTATATTGGTGCCTTGCTTGGTTGTTTTCTGAGATTTGTAGAGTCTTTTGTTGCTTTTACATCTCATTTACTTCGAAAATACAAAACTATTTTATTTTTGGCATATTTATGCATTTTTTCATTTTGCATTTGCATGGTACTTACATTATGTTTGCTTACTAAAGTTATAGTCAAGATTTCATATAGGAATGATTGGATTTTCATTTAAAGGAAAAATATGCATTTCATGTAGTGGCATACCCCGTTTTCTCATTTAGAGAAAATTGCACTTGGCATTATTTGTTAGGCGTGCACATTTACTTTCATTGCTGAGTCATAACATGATTGGTTGCATGGTCCTTTCCCTTTGAGTAATCACAGCCATTAAAATCAAAGCTTAATTTAAAATGAATTACACATTTTTCTTTGATAGGGTACATCAATAAGATTAGGTTTTAGAGTCTTGGAATAGTTCATTGTCAGTAAATTATCCAAGGCTACTAAACAAAACAAGTAGGTGTCTATCCAGGTCAGAGAGTGAAACCCTTGGTATAATTAGTGTTCTTAGGAGGCTCCTCTTACACATGAGTTAATCACAAAGCAACGTACACGATTGTGGTTGGGATAGCCCTTGGAAACTTTCTATGAGCGTCGAATATATTTCCAGGATCTTATTCGTATCTGGGGGATTTTGAGGTACTGGTTGGTGCTTTCAAGCTTTGGGCTTTGCTACCCTACCCATATGGTAGATCCCTCATGTGCCTACCCACCTGAGCATTGGTTATATTTGGGTGACCTTAGTTTCCTTACCTAGGTATTGCAGGGGGTACTTGTAGAGGTTATTCTATGAGTTTCCTAGCCAGGTAGGGGTCGTACAACATAGTATCTTTACGCGTTGAAGTTGAGGGCCACTATAATTGGTTACACACCTCCACTTGTAGTGTATGGGAGTCTCGAGCCTCTCCTAGGCGAGACATACCTACTGCATTCAGGAGCTCACTTATCCTCCCCTTTTTTTTCTTGCATTTTGGTTGTAGATTTTCTTAGGAGTGTGCTCTGTGCATGCTATATTGACTTAGGGTGTGTAATTAGTTTAAGTCTCTTTATTTTTGTTGAGACATCGTAAATCTGGGAGAGGAATTCTATTTTTCTTGACGTTTAGTAGGTCTTTCACCTTCTATGTCTCCTCCTCCTTTGCGGAAGAGAACTAGAGAGTCCGGGAGGACTGATACTCACTTTGATTCACACACCAATATTACTATGATTCATACATATGAGATCCTGGAGCACCCCCCTTCTCTACCCCTTGGGGCGGAGAACATACATGACAGTTTATATGGGACTCTAGAAGAACCTGCTCACTTTGAGGTTGGGATGTCACATAATGTACTATCACATTTTCCAGACTATGTAAACACAGACCATTGATATTTTTCACATATGTCGAGCGATGAGACTCATCACATACCCTCTAGAACTGACCCATTTTAGTATGGCATGCTAGACCTTGTAGAGACTAGTCAGTCATCCAATGTCAGATCTGGCATTGACCCTAGTGCTATGCCTGGGGGCACTACCATTCCTTTCCATGCGGATAGGTTTGGTAGTAGTAATATTTCTTTTTCCACCCTATAGTGGGAGGATCCTCATACACTTAACCTAGGCCTAATACAGGTGTCCCTATTTACCGAGGTGACCCTAGGCATGTGAAATTTGGAAGTACAAGTTTTATTCCATCCTATGCTCCATCGTATTCAGCACCTATTCCTTCAAATTCATTTCTAATGACACATCCTCCCCATAGCTCTCATGGTGCTTTGGCCCGGAGTGCTACTTCTAGCCATGTTGTTCCCGCATCTGCTCACACCGTAGTGTCACAAGGCTATGTTCCTCCTTATGTGTCGGCAGAGTATGTACCACTTTTTATACCACCTTATGTACCACCTTATGGGTCCGAGAGTCAATCTGCTTACCAGTCCTACAACTATGGCTTTGTAGCACCCTAGTCTCAAGGTATTCTAAATTACAACATTCTCATGTAGCCTTTTATGGGTGAAGTGGGAGGAAGATATTACCCCACCAATATTATCAAGGAGCATGGAACCAAATGGCACAACCTAGTATCCCTTTTCTAGAGATGTTAAATTTTCCTAAATTATCGAGATTTACCAATGATCCAGTATCTCACGATCCGACATGGTCAATTGTTTCCACCAAGCTTCCTTCAGACATTCCAAAATTTGAAGGTAAGACTGGTGAGGACCCCGAGGAGTATGTTATGACTTTGCACCTATGATGCTCTTCGAATTCATTGAATCATGATTCCATTCATTTATGACTATTTCAATGCACCCTCATGGGTCCCGTGCTGAAGTGGTATATAGAGTTTCTTGGGGGCACATTATCGGACATTCAATGACTTAGCCATGACCTTCTCAATCACTTTTAGTTACATGTGCATTACGATGCTGGTATTGAGCTCTTGTCAAAATTTTGGAAGGATAAAGACACCCATATCTCTGATCATATTCAAGAGTGGTGTAGATGAAAGGGATTGATTAAGGCTCACATTCCACCGGAGTTTCTTTTGGAGTGGTTATTCAAATTGTTATTGCCATATATAACGAAGGATGTTTCCACATCCGGAGTGATGAACGAGTAACATGCTATCTTTCGATCTCAACAACTAGAATTTATTTACTCTTAGTCTTGTCTCTTATATGAGATTATTCTGAACATATTGCGGTCCAATTTCAATCCTAAATTCAAACCTGGGATAGATGCCGATGGAATTATTGGCTCTGCAAGTGCTAAACCAACAGACCCAGTTACGAATCAAATGAAAATTTTGTCTATTAACCATCTTGCATAGGGACAATCTATGGTTTCGTCTCATCCCACTCAAACTGTGGATGTACATTATGAGTAATAACTGAACCAGAAGGGAAACCGGCATCCCGAAAGGAATAAGAAAAATGGAAGAAACAATCGTAAGGGTGGGAATAGGAATAGAAATTTTAATGATGACAAAAACGATAATAATGATGGGGGGGATAAGAAGTCTAAATGTAAGGTCAAGCTACCTTGCAAGCTTTGCGGGGCAGATCACCTCACTCACTTGTTCCCTCGTATGGAAGATGCATTGAAATTCATCACACAGAGCCCAACTGTGTTGACGGATCCTTTACCAAAAAATCAAAATATGAATTCGAGGAACATGGACTCGGGAAGTGCTTCTGGTGGGAATAAAATCCCACTGAACATCGTAAGTGGCCATGGTTGCATTAACATGATGTCCACTGAGAATGTTGTGACATGAGATAAAGATTATGGTTCGTCACAACCTAACTTAGGGAAAGAACCTACTCCACCCGAGACCTCTTTCCGTATTGATAAACCTAGTGACAAGCCTAAAGTTCTACCTTGCATTCCTAAGGGAGTCTTAAAGTGCTCGAGGCACAATTCTAATTACCAAGTTTCCTATAATTATTCCATTATCGAGGATTTGGGCCAGAATCCTTGTGCGATGTCTACCTTAAAAGTTCTTCATAATTTCCCTTCGTAGAGGAAAGCCTTGTTGTCTAGTCTTGGGGTGGTTGATTCAAACCCTTCCTCAATGATTAAATTCAAAGCTCATGAATTCCAGCCTCACTTTCCTTACTATGTGTCTCTTTTAGTGCACATAGAGTGTATGAATAACACCATTAAACACACAGTGATTAATGAAGGTGCTACGGCTTCCGTGATGTCTTTAACCTGTTGGAAGGGATTAAGTTGTCCTAGGTTGTCAAAATTTGGAATCATGTTGATTGATTTTGATGGGAGATATTTTTGGCTGCATGGTATACTTCCTTCTCTCAAGGTTCAATTGGGAGGGAAGACTATGATGATTGAAGTTGAGGTGGTTGGTACACCCCTTGACTATAACCTTGTACTGGGATAGAACTATATTTATAATATGAAAGTAGTCGTGTCATCCCTCTTCCAAGTGATTTGTTTTCCTTTTGAAGGGAGGATTGTTATAGTCAATAAAAAATATTTTGATAATTCTGATACACAAGCATCGTCAGGAACTACGATCCTGGTCATTGATAACTCTCAGCCGGCAACTGAGAATGTTGGGGTGGGATTTATCTGTCGTTGATGGGAACTTACTTTTTCACACCTGTACTTACCATAGGTTCCAGTCTTGGTATAGATTCATCATCATTTAGTTCAGTTCCATTTTACATTTCGCATTTGGAAGATCCTTAGACTCTTCCTTCTCTGAGCACTTCGGATGAAGATCCTAGACCTACCGAGATGGACATGACGTTATCTACAGCATTGGTCACTTATCAAGATAATCTTGGTCCTATTGTATATTCTAGTACTTCCTCTTTGGAAACAGAGGAGGAAGACCCTTATGCAATGCCTGCTTGGGTAGTTGCATCATCTCACTCGCATGAAAGCTTCGATGACATTTATCCAATGGATGAAGCTATTCTCAAACCTATTTCTGGTATAGAACAAACTTGGGAAGAGTTACATCATAGATCTTACTTCATTCCTGAGCTTGAACGTATGGAGTGTGATGACTATAGGGCGATCCTTAGCGAGAAATTTGGTAGGCCCATGGTCCCACTAGGCGTTCCTAGTAAGTTTTCCGAAGGGAACATGGCCAGTTTGTCACCAACCATACCTATCAACATTTCTTGAACTCCTGGAAGGATAGAAAATTTGTACATTGGGGCAGATTGTTCCCTCGATGAGATTGAAGCATACTCCAAGCTCTTCAAAGAATTTCGAGATGTTTTTTATTGGTCATATGAGGAAATTCCAGGGATAAACCCTCGTATTGTTGAACAAGAAATTAAAACCTATCCATATGCTATGCCTATTCGACAACGTTTGCGTGTGATGAATACTAGGAAAGTTCCTTCTATTAAGGCTGAGATAGAGAATTTGCTTAAGGTTGGCTTCATCTATCCAGTTCCCTTGACCGATTGGGTGTCCAATCCCATTTTGGTTGACAAGAAACAAGGAACTATGTGTGTGTGCATTGATTTCAGAGACCCGAACTAAGATTGTCCAAAGGATAACTTCCCCACACCATTTATTCATCATATTTTGGATGATTGTATGGGAAGCGAGGTGTTCTCATTTATGGATGGATTTTCAGGGTATAATCAGATTCAGATCAAACCCGAGGATCAACATATAAGGGATTTCATTTGTCCTTGGTGTACGTGTGTATATCGAAAAAATCCTTTCAGCCTTAAAAACGTCGGAGCTACTTTTCAACTGGCTATGACCTTCACTTTTCATGACCTTAAGCACATAATTGAAGTATATCTTGATGATTTAGCTCCTCACTCTCATTTGAGAATGGATCATCTTGACCATCTATGCTTGGTTTTCAAAAGATGTCGTTGATATCAAATCTAGTTAAGTCCTCAAAAGTGCATCATGTGCGTGAGAGTAGGTCACTTACAAGGGTTTATCGTTTCCAAGGAGGGAATTAGGGTTGACCCTTTAAAGGTTGAGGAAATACTTAAATTGTCTCCCCTGCACAATATTAGACATCTTCAGAGTTTGCAAGGGATGGCAAACTTCTTGTGGAGATTCATTGTAAATTTTTCCAATTTGACTAAGGGTTTCAAGCGCTTATTGAAGAAAGACACGTCGTTTATCTGGGATGAGTGAGCTCGAGAGTCTTTCGATGCTTTAAAGAAATTATTGGCATCAGCCCCCATGCTTAGTCAACCCAACTACAACCACAATTTCTTATTATATGTTGTCATGTCTCAACATAATATTAGTATGGTCTTGGTTCAAGAATATGAGGAGCTCCAGGAGCATGTCATCTAGTATCTTAGTTGAAACCTCATTGATGCATAACTTTGTTATACTCATGCCGAGAAGCTATCCCTAGCTACCGTCCATGCGCTCCAACGTTTGAGGCATTACATACTCCTTCCCCAAACTTTGGTTGTGGCTCACATAAATCCATTTGAATTCATCCTCACTAGAAAGATGATAGGGGGAACTACAATAAATGGATTGTTATTTTGCAAGAATTTGATCTCGAGTTTGTTTAGGCAAATTCGAAGAAGTCATTAATTTTTGTGGAGATCATATCTAACTTTCCTAGTTTGGATGAAGGAGAGATTCTTGAAGACTCTTTTTTTGATGAGCATATTTTTCTCATTTCGACTATGGACCAATGGTATGGGGATATTATCATTTATTTGCAAACTTTGAAGGTTCCTTATCACCTCTCACAAGATGAGGTTCAACAGTTACGTAATTTAGACAAGAATTTCTTTATGAGTGACACTTTGTATCACTGCGGAGTTGATTCCATTTTACATCGATGTTTAACCCATGAAGAGGCTGAGTCTATGATGAATGATTGCCACAAAGGGGCTTATGGTGGTCGTTTATCTGGGATTTATACAGCTCAAAATATTTTGAGAGCAGGTTAATTTTTGGTCATTGATCTTCAAGGATTGTGTTAATTTGGTTAAGCGATGCCACCGTTGTTGTGTGTTTGCACGAAACATGCGATATGATCATGACCTGTTACATTTGATTATCACCATTGGTCCCTTCACCAAGTGGTGGGTTTATTTTATGGATTGAAACCTAGCTTCGGCTGGGGGGCATCATCATATCATAGTGGCTACTAATTATTTAACGAAATGGGAAGATGATATGCCCACTATCAAAGCCGACGGTGATACATCCGTGCATTTTTTTTTCAATCAGATTATCACCCGGCTTGGTATTCCAAGAGAGATTTTCAGTGACCATGGAAGGAAATTTCAAAACAAGATGATGGCTGAGTTATATTCGAAGTTAGGATATAATAAAATGCATTCCTCTTATTACTATCCTCAAACGAATAGACATGTTGAAGCTATGAATAATTACCTTAAGTCCTTTCTCGAAAGAACCATCACACAAAGCAAGACCAATTGGCATATCATGTTATATCCTGCTTTGTGGGCCTAGCGAACCATGGTTAAGACTGCCACCGATTTTTCCCCATATCATCTAGTGCATGGGGTGGAGTCGATTTTATCGATTGAATGTGAAATCTCTTCTTTGAAGCTAGTCGTGGAACTTTTTCTAGAGACTTCAGCATTAGAAGAGCAGCTAGTCCACTTAGATAAACTTGATGAGCAGCGTCGAGATACCTTAGTGGCTCTTGAGGTGAGCAAGCTTTGTGTTAAATCCCAATCGATAAGTCAGTCCATCCTCGAAAATTTAGTGAAGGTTACTTGGTCCTCTTGTATGACCAAGCTAGTGAACCGTTAGGGGTGGGAAAGTTTAAACCCATGTGGCATGGGCCTTACGTGGTCAAGTGAGTATTAGAGAAAGGTGCTTACAAGCTAGTAGATTATGAAGGGATAGCCTTGGTGGAGCCTAGAAATGGGCTCTATCTCAAAGGATACAATGCATAATTCTCATTTGAGGCTGATACTTTGTATATTATTGTACAGTTGCATAGTTTAGTTTTGGTCTTCTTGTGGTGATTGAGTTTGTTGTCTTGCTTCTGTTTGTTGTGGAAGATGTCGACAGAGTCTTTGGTATGTGTAGGATATGCTGACTATGCCAACCGCAACACTCAAAACTTAGCTTCAGATGCTTGGGTGATTTATACTCCTACGGGTCAAGTTTTGTCCTCAGGAGGTGTATGTCTTTGACCTTCATTGAACAATATTGCTGAATATAGTGCTATGATTGAGTTATTATGTGATTCCAACTCTCATGCTATTCGGTCTCTTGAGGTACGTCTTGAATCGCAGTTAGTGTTCTTACAGTTAAATGGCATGTATAGTGTTAGAGATCCAACTTTATTATGAATATTCTTGCGAGTAACGTTGCTAGAATGACAATTTGAGAACATTACATACATTCAGATTCCAAGAAATTACAATCATGTTGTTGATTTATCATAAGTATTTTTCATTCCAAAATATAGTTCAAAAAGTGATGTCATAATACATAATGTCATGATACAAAAATTGGGCTTCCGAGCCACCAAAATATACTACATGATCAATATAAAAAAAATTACATCTAGGCCTCTAAGCCTATGGAGCAGGGTACAAATCATGATAACACACGACATCTCTAGCTAGCCATCTGAACAAACGAACCCATGCATGTGGTACACCTACCACATGTCGCTGCATAGCCTCAGGAAAGTCCTCAACTTGTGCCATGGGCACTTTGCGTGTCAGTCGAACGAAGTTTGCATGGATGTTCTGGAGCATGCGCTCTGCATCCACACCTATGATATCATCACCTATCCCCTGTTGAAGATGTTGAGGGAAGTCATTTGGTCGTCTAGGTCCAACATCTGCATATACATGACTAATACGAATATATGTCACCACACAAAAATATGTCGTTTTTATTTCATTATATAAAAAAAAACAAAAATGAAATAATTCAAAAACAAAATAGAGTCGAGATTGTTACCTATGTCACCGTTTGCAGATCCTTGTGGAATAGGCATGACAAGATCCACATGGAATTCTATCCCCTCATAGGGGTAGTCGTCTATAGCTATGATATGCCTGCGCCACCAGTGGAAAAAGTCTGGTGGGTAGGGCGTGGCCACTCGTCCTCCTCCTAGCATCCGCATTACATTTTCCCAGCATAACTGAGTTGGATCCCAAGCATCATGAGGAGTGATATCCACTCTTGGGATTATCGCCGATACACACTCAAAGAAGAATGTACTCAAGATGCTTGAAAAAATGAATTTTCACATTCTACCCATCTTGCAATCTGACAATTGTTGTTTCAAGTTACTCAACAATGAGGTACTCTTGTCATAAATGGTGGGCCTCATGCACTCCACCACGTAGAACATCAATGGCATGGCATCCTGATGGAGGGATGTCAATCCTGCAATCCTACCTAGTGCTAGTAGTATGGACTTGAGGCCAAGGTTTTGAATCAAGTTTGTTAGGATCTGACTCCTGAAATTTTTTATGTCTGGGAGGCAGTAAACTGCAACATACTCCTCAATTGTGAGGCCACCTCAAACCCCACGAGAACATAGATTGACTACCTTCCCTCTACGGGATAGTCTGGTAATAAATTAAATATCCTCAACCTCAAGGTTGAGAGGAATTGTGTCGATCTAGAAGGTTTTCGTATCCTGGTCCCAGTAGTCCACCAACATTTGGAGTAGTCTTGGCTTGGCTCTTAAGCTATCAAGATGCCAAAATTTATATAATTTGCATGCCCTCAAAGCTTCTTGGGCCATTATATCACCTTGGATAACCCTTTCCACATCTTCATGATCGCATTCACGCCATTCCAGAACTATCCTGCACAAAAATTTGAGAGTTTAATGAGTTTTCACCTTAAAAATTGGTAAACGTGGCCTTGTATGCGACTGTTCCTCAAATAGATGCATATATAAGAAAAAATCGAAATATTTTTCGCGTATATCGATCCCTGCATGTGGAAATTGAGTGATTTTTCGCGTGGGCAGAAGACACCAATTTTAGGGTGATCCATAAATAAAAATCAACCACTAAAATTAAAATAAGAGCATTAAAATGAAAGTGGTTGGCATGAAGAATTACCTGCAAATTTAGATGGTTCGAGATTCTGTTGACCCTAGCTCCCGGAATCAATGTTTCAAGTGTATGGTTCAAAAGAACTATGTGTGGTAAAATTCCAAATGGTATGGTAAAAATGAGTTTTTTACAATTTTATAGAATTTTTTTTTTGAAATTTATATTTTGGACCAATATTGATTATTTTGGACTGTTTTTCCTAATGTTGTGCTATAGGGACCTGATTTAAGCATACTTTGAATGATGCTTTGACCCGTTCGTATCTATCACAGGTATAATTTTGAATTGGCATATAGGTTAGGAATCCATATCCTCCTGCATTATGCATTGCCTTATGACCATTTCACCTTGATTATAGGTACGAACCCACTTCGCAGTGTCACAGAACCTTTAGATTGCTATTAGAAGTGACATTATGTAAGTGGTAGAGATATTCCATAAATGGGTGCCCTAGTTAGATTTCGTTTTGCAATTTGGTACCCATGTCGAGATTTCTCCTTTAGGTTTGGTAGTCCCTCGTAGCCCTGCCATGTCCTTGAGCATGAGCTTCATATACCTCTTTAAATTTATGTTGTCCATGTCCCATAGGGACTCCTGTGTATATCAATTTGTAATTGCATTTCATGTGTTTTGCTTTCCTTATTGAGCTTTATGCCGGATCCCCTCTTTAGAGTTATAAGCCATGTGGCCTGAGCTTTTTTCAATCCTAGCCAAGCATAGCCTTTTACATATCCTTTGCAGCTTGACCACCCCTTACCGGGAGGCTACCTTCCCCCAAGTGTCCTTATCCTGCACATGCTTCCTTGCATTGAGCATAGGTATGTTACATTACTCGAAACTAGTTTTCTTTCCCATGAATCTCGTGTCATCCTAGATATATACTATTTTTAAGAACTTTTATTCTTTTTCAAGCTTTTCAAATCTGAAAAAGTCCAAAAAAATAAAAAAACATAAAAAGTTGGACGAGAAATGATATTATCTTTGGCAGTTGTCAAGGTGTTTCGTCTTTGAACAGAGCACTATATGTCACATCCATTGGTTGTGTTGTTAGTATGGATTTAGGACTTGTACTCATTACTCTGAGTTTTCTCAATCAACTAGTTATGCTTACATTCCCTATGGAGCCTCTGCTGATGCCTTCTATGTCGCAGACATGTCTCAGTTTGCATATCGAGTCTATGCTACCCATCATGTTCGACCTCGACACCTTTATTTGCATGATGGGACATGTACTTGTATCGGTTTGCATAGAATACCTCCGATATTGGTGGAATTCCACTCATGCTACCTATTTAATTGTGCCAATATTCATGAGATGTCAGTTGTCGTGACCAGATTCCATTATATTACTAGATATCTTCTTCCACTATGGAGATCTTGTTCATTGTATATTCTACCTAGCGATTACCACAAATCACATTTATATATCATGCTTATTCATGGTCGTTGTACTGTTATGTAGTTGTGACTATTACATGTATATTTGTAGTCATATGCAAAGATTTATCATTGTATTGTACTAATGAGTGGTTGGTTCTTCCACCTAGGTCTTCATTACTCCACTCCTGGGATGGATATAATGTATTTCAGCCATTATGTTACTTCTCTGACCTCAGACATTAGGGGGAATTTGGTATAGCTGATTTTAATACACTTGGTAGATCACATCTTTATGGCCTTCCATGTCCTTCTGCAGACTCCTTGGACCCCCTTTCCTCAAATTATACTTTTATGTCCCAAGAAAGTCCCCAAAAAACACCTGTTTATGTGTATACGCAACTTTTAAAGAAATATCCGCATGTACACAGAGCTTTTGAGCCAAAACCAATGTACATCGGGAAATGTGCATGAAGACAAAAGTTTTTGGATTTTTCCTCATAGAATCTCGAATAACTTGACTCTTGGCCTTCCATATGTCTTGAGAATGCTCAGACTCGACCCTCCATTGCCCATTTGGAGGGCTATGTATTGAGTCTCTTAGATGCATTGAAGGAGGAGAATTTGGAGAGAAAGGAAACTATACTTCATTGTTACCTCACTTGTTTTTGCTTGAGTCTACATCCCTTTGTCCCTTTGGAGCACATAGTGATGCTCTTCCCAAGATTTCCTTTGTAAGGTTTCCATTGTGATGGAGGATTGAAGTGGTGGAGGAGTTGGTTTCTCTAGTTCGAAGAAGTGCTGACAGAGTTTGTCACTATTCTATCTTTGTTTTATTAATAGAAATATCGATTTCCTATCAAATACATGTGCATATATATGAATATTCTATCCATGGATGTGTTGGTTGTGGCACCTAATATTCCAGATCTAGAGATATTATTTAGTCATGGTTGTAACCCAGGTGTACTTTACAGTCATTCCCTATGCCTTGGGGTTCGGTGCAGCGCCCTAAAAAAGGGGGTTAGGGGGCAGAGCCCTCGAGAATTTTTTTTGGGATGTGTGTTGGCCAAAAGTATTGCAGAACCATGGCATTGGGTTAACCCTTTTCCCATTGTAATTCCCCTATAAAAGAAAGCATTGTAAACAACTGAGTATGGTATTGTATTGCATTGGAAGAGAGATTGTGAGAGCGTGAAGAGCAAGTGCAGTGGTTTTGTTGCAGGGTGTATCCCTTCATCTTTCTGGATTGTAATAAAAGGACTGGCAATTTCTTTGTGGACGTAGCCCATCGTTTGGGTGAAACACGTTATATCTGTGTCTCTCTGTAATGTTTTGATGTGTTTTGCATCTTGTTTATTGATTTAAATATATATCTGTTATTGCTCTGCGGACCTGTTTTCTAACAATTGGTATCAGAGCCAAAAGGTCTATTTGGTTGGTAAACTCACGGGAAAGAATGGTTCCTAGTTCGAGTGGGAGCAATGGAAAAGAAAGGAAAGTTTGAGGTTAATAAATTTAGTGGCCAAAACTATTAGTTATGGAAGATGCAAATGGAGGACTATCTGTACCTGCCATTGGGTGGAAAAGCAAAATAGCCAGCGGCTATAAAGGATGAAGAATGGGAGGTTCTTGACAGAAAGCCACTTGGAACAATACGGATGTCCCTGGCTTTATCGGTGGCCTTCAATATTTCGAAAAAAAAAACAACAGAGGGTGTGATGAGCACATTGAGTAAGCTCTACGAAAAACCCTCGGCTTCTAACAAGGTATTTTTAATGAAGCATTTATTTAATATGAAGATGTCAAAAGGTGGATCTGTTGTTGACCATTTAAATGAGTTTAATACACTTACTAGTCAGTTAAGTTCTGTAAAAGTGAACTTTGATGATGAGGTTAGGGCTCTTATAATCTTATGCTTAATGCTAGAGAGCTAGAATAGCTTGGTCATGGCTGTAAGTAACTCTGTCCCTAGTTCAAACATTCTTAAGTTTGATGATGTTGTTGGTGTTATTCTTAGTGAGGAAGACAAAAGGTATTACATAGGCTTGGCCACATGAGTGAGAAGGGGATGCAGATTCTCCACTCAAGAAAACTGCTTCCAGATTTGAAGCAGGTAAGTTTGGAATTCTGTGAGAACTGTGTTTATGGAAAACGAAAGAGAGTTAGATTTCTCAGGGTTGGGAAACAAAAGAAGAGTGAAAATTTAGAGCTTGTCCATATAGATGTATGGGGACCATCTCAAGTACAATATCTTGGTGGTTGTCGTTATTATGTTACTTTCATTGATGATGCAACTAGAAAAACATGGGTTTATTGCATAAGACAGAAGTCTGATGTGTTTGATACTTTTAAGAAGTGGAAATATTTGGCTGAGAATGAGACAAGAAAAAGGTTGAAATGTCTAAGATCTGATAATGGAGGCAGGTACTACAGTAAGGAGTTTGACAGTTACTATTCACACTATGGGATTCGTAGAGAGAAGATAGTCCCTGGAACATCAAAATAAAATGGTGTGTCAGAAAGGATGAATAGAACAATCATGGAGCATGCAAGGTGTATGAGATTGCATGCAGGGTTTCCCTTACAGTTTTGGGCGTATGCTATAAACACTGCTATTTATTTAATAAATAGAGGGCCTTCAAGCGCTTTGGATGGTGGCATTCCAGAGGAGGCATGGATAGGTAAATAGGTAAAATACTCATTTATGAGAACTTTTCGTTGTGAAGCATTTGTCCATATTGAGAAAGATGATAGAACAAATCTTGAGGCTAAATCCAAGAAATGTACCTTTATTGGATACGGGGTTGATGATTTTGGTTATTGCTTATGGGATCTTAAAAATCAAAAAATCATTAGGAGTATAGATGTAGTATTCAATGAAAATGTCATGTACAAAGATCATTTGCAAGGAAAGAAAGAAGAAAAGGAAAACACAGAGTACACAGTGCTTGATGAAATCAAAGAAAATGAAGTTCCAAAGGCACCAGAAAATCAAGAGAAACAGAAGGTACCTGAAACTCCTGCAATTGTAAGAAATTCTACCAGGTTAAGTAGACCCCCTGAACGATTCTCTCCTTCACTGTATTATTTATTGATGACTGATTCTGGTGAACTAGAATGTTATGAAGAAGTAATGCAGGTAGAAGCTAGAAAGAAGTGGGAGCAAGGCATGGATGAGGAGATGGACTCATTGGTAAGAAACCATACTTGGGATCTAGTTAAGTTTCCTATAGAAAAAAGGGCATTGTAGAATAAATGGGTTTATAGGTTGAAGGAAGAAGATGGGGGAAAGAAGCGATACAAGGATAGACTTGTTGTAAAGGAGTTTGCACAAAAGAAAGGTATAGACTTTGATGAAGTATTTTCTCCTATTGTTAAAATGACTTCAATTATAACTATTTTAAGTCTAGTGATGGTAGAATATTTGCATCTTGAAAAGTTAGTTGTAAAAACACCCTTTCTCCATGGGGATTTGGAGGAAGAGATTTATATGCATTAGCCACAAGGGTATGAGGTCAAAGGGAAGGAGAATTTGGTTTGCAGGTTGAAGAAGAGCTTGTATGGCTTGAAGCAAGCTCCAAGGCAGTGGTATTTGAAATTTGATAAGTTTATGATAGAACAAGGTTATGATAGATGCTATTATGACCACTGTTTCTATTTCAAGAGGCTAGATAATGGAAGATATATTACCTTGTTATTGTATGTGGATGACATGCTTGTTGCAGGCTCTAACATGCGGGATATAAATGTGCTCAAAAGAAAACTAGCTAAATCATTTGCGATGAAGGATTTTGGTGTTGCAATGCAAATCCTTGGTATGAGAATAACAAGAGACAAGAAAAATCACAAATTGACATTATCCCAAGGTGAGTACATAGAAAAGGAGTTGTAAAGGTTTAGAATGCAGAATGAAAAACCAGTTAGTACACCTTTGGCTATCCATTTCAAACTAAGCAAGGATATGTGTCCAGAGACACAGGAAGATATAGATTACATGTCCAATATTCCCTATTCATCAGCGGTTGGAAGCTTGATGTATGCCATGTTGTGCACAAGACTAGATATTTCACATGCAGTGAGAGTTGTGAGCAGGTATATGAATAATCCAGGTAAAAAGCATTGGAAAGTAGTATAGTGGATTCTCAGGTATTTAAGAGGTACCACTTCTCATTCATTATGCTTTGTAGGTTCAGACACTGTTCTACAAGGATATGTTGTTGCATATATGTCTAGTGATAAAGATAGTAGGAGGAGCACCATATGGTATGTGTTTACTGTGGGTGGAACAACAATAAGTTGGATTTCAAAACTGTAATAGGTTGTTGCACTTTCAACAATGGAAGCAGAGTATGTTGCTACTACAGAGGCTAGTGAGGAGATGATTTGGTTGTAGAGGTTCATGAAGAATTGGGTAAGAAGCAGGAGAATAGTAGTATGTATAGTGACAGCCAGAGTTCCATTCATCTTGCAAAGAACTCAACCTTTCATTCAAGGACTAAACATATACACCTCAAGTACCACTTCATAAGATCTGTTCTAGATGAAGACTTGTTAAAACTGGAAAAGATACATACTAGCTAGAATCCTACAGACATGTTGACAAAGGGAGTAACCGGAGAGAAACTGAATTCCTGCTTGGTTTCTGTTTGCCTTCAAGCATGAAGGTGAAAATAAGAAATTTGCCAAGTTTAGCAACTGCAGTAGTGGTGGAGTTGCTGTGATCAGTCTCCAAGTGGGAGATTGTTGGTTGTGAAGCCTAATATTTGATATCCAGAGATATTATTCAGTCATGTTTGTAACCTAGGTGTATTGTACACTCATTCCCCCTACCTTGGGGTTCGGGGGCAGCGCCCCCGAGAAATTTTTTTGGGATGTGTGTTGGCCAACAGTATTGCGGACCCATGGTATTGGGTTAACCCTATAATTTTTGCATTGTATTTCCCCTATAAAAGAAAGCATTGTAAAATGACTGATTATGGTATTGTATTGTATTCGAAGAGAGACTGTCAAAGCGTGAACAAGAAGTGCATCGATTTTGCTGCAGGGTGTATCCCTTCATCTTTCTGGACTGTGATAAAAGGACTGGCAATTTCTCTGTAGACGTAGCCCATTTTTTTGGTGAACCACGTTATATTTGTGTCTCTTTGTAATGTTTTAATGTGTTATGCATATTGTTTATTGATTTAACTGTATATCTGTTATTTCCATGCAGTCCTATTTTCTAACATGGATGTAGTTATTTTTCTTATACATGATGGGTTATATATGCTAGAGTAGGCCTAACACTTTGACATATAGCATTCTTGTCTTGTTTGTTGTTGTTGAGAGTGAATAGTGAATACAAGCATGTTGGAAAAGCTCAACGAGGATCTACATCAACCACCTAGAATAAGGTACGCTTCATATCCCTCAGTGTTATGTCTTTATTTCTCTTTCATATTGGAATGGATTTATTTATGGTGTCATTTAGTCTGTTGTGGTGCACCCCAAGACATAAGAAGTTTCTCTCCGTAACACACACACACACACACACACACACACACATATATATAGAGAGAGAGAGAGATAGAGATTGGGGGTTAGGTGTTTAGAGGGAGATAGAGAGAGAGGTGGGTGAGTTCGAGAGAAAGGGAGAGAGGGAGATAGAAGTTGGGGGAATGGAGAGAGGGATGGAATAAAGGTAGAGAGTGGGAGAGAGGGAAATAATTGGAAGGAGAGAGAGAGAAAGAGATGTGTGTGTGTGTGTGAGAGAGAGAGAGAGAGAGAGAGAGTGAGTAGGATGGAGAGAGATTTAGATAAGGAGTGGGGGGGGGGGAGGGAGGGAAAGGGAGATGGAGGGATGGTGCAAAAGTGAGGGGGTGAGAGAGAGAGAGAGAGAGAGTGAGGGTTGGGTAGACAGAAAATTATGGGTAGAGAAAGAGATGGAGAGAATGTGGTAGATAGATATCTAAAGATAGAGCGTTGGAGGGAGGAAGGGACTAAGGTAGGGAATGAAAGATATTAATGCAAGGAAAAAGACAGGGGACATGTAGGGAGTGTATGCATGTGTGCATGTGTGAGAGAGAGAGAGATCCTAGATCTAAGAAATACCTTTCCAACTATATAAGGAGACTCAAAATATGATTTCTCAATCAAATTTTATACTAAAAACAATGAAGGCGTGTCTTATGTAACAAAAACATGGAATAATTCCACTATATTGGTAAAAGGTCAAAATGGTCATAATATTATTTTAAAAATAACAGAAAAAATGTGATGAATGATAATAAAAAAATAAAACACAAAATTTTTAGATTTGAAAAACACGTTGCCAATGGTATAAGGAGCATCAAATCCATGTTTTGGATCAAAATGTATAGAAAAATAGTAAAGGCATGTTTACATGTAATAAAAGCACACACACGTTTTGATAGTGTGTGTGTTATTAACATGTGCGTTATTTGATAGTGCATGTGCATTTGTATAATGCATGGGAATTTTGATAGTTCGTGCATGTTCCTACAAATAAAAAATAATGTGGGACAACCTATGTTCATCTACATGGTGGATGAGTTGGTCAAACTAGTTTTTGGTTTGGATTGCATAAACCAAAACACATCCATTTCTTCAACTCTCTTCTTTTCAACAATGATTTTACATATGCTCAAAGTGTTCATTTCAAATGAAACTACACACACTTATAGAGATCTTTGTGCATATTCTCTCTCTCTCTCTCTCTCTCTCTCTCTCTCTGTGTGTGTGTGTGTGTGTGTGTATATATATATATATATTTGTAAATAAAATATTGTTTTTATTTATTATTTATTTTTATTTGCACAAATGTCAAATTTTAAAATACGTAGGGATTTTATTTTCTCTGTAAAGTTTGATTGGTTCTACTATTTTGAAAATGAAAAGGACCTTGCACAAGTACAAACATAGATCTACACACTAAAAAACAATAGTTGATTGATTAGTTTAAGACCCTCATAGAAATCCCTAACACTCAACCTTGTAATTTTAGGGCTTCATTGACTTTCTTATTCTAAAAAATATATAAAATTAGCTTTGAAAATTTTGGAATGATAGTGATGTATCTACAAATTTTGATACGTTTTTTTTTTAAATTTGGACCATTTACATACCAAACTTGGGGCATAATACAAACATATGGATTATGTTTTAGAAATAAATTACATACCAATCTTAGGAAAATGACATTTTTTGGGGAGTTATACATATTTTCCATAAACAAAAGTTATATATTATGGAAGGTGATACAATTGTCTATGTTTCATATTTTTACACCATAATCGAAAAAGTTGTGTAGGTTCCTCTAAAAATTCATTTTAATGATCATATTTCTATTTTTCAGGATGTCCATTGAAACAAATGCATCAAAAGTGGGTATCATTAGATTTCCCCATCCCTTATGTTTTAGATGTAGATTCAAATTATAATCTAACATATCTCTAATTTGAAATGTGTGGAATGGAAAATGTAGTATGGTATACTAGTATTGTTAAGATGCATTGATTTCGATGATATTACATTTTGCATGATATCATTTGGTTAGATAGTGGAAACCCTATTCTAATTCAGTTAGCATAGCTAGTCAAGTAGATAGGATCACCATAGTTAAATAGTCAAAACGTTTATGATTCAGTTACTATTTTGATTATATATAAGCATCTAATATTTTAATGTGATAATTTAGTAGTAAAAGTTTGTACATTAAAAAATTTACTAGAAGTAATTGTGGTTGGGTGTGTTCTCCTTATACAAATTCAAAACTAATTTAAAGAATTTCCTACTGTAGATAGAATCATAAAAGTTAAATAATTGAAATCCTAATATAAGTAATAAAAATGAAGCTTAGAATCCATAGTCAAGGAGTTCATCATATTCCCTATTAAGCAATAAATTCCCCAAAAGAGAATGAAAAGAGCATAAATAGACCAGAAAGAGTAACCCACACCTTAGTAATGAAGAAAAGAGATGAATATAAATCCTCTTAGATGGGGAAACCTACTTATACAATGTACTAAGTACACAAGACTATATAAGTTGATATGATTAAAATGAAAAGGTATCCTTCCTATATTTAAGAGACAAATAGGTACAATTACAATTAATAGACCCAAGCTGACATAACTAATATAATAATAGTAATGAAAATTACCACTAATAGACCCAAGCCAACAACAACAATATGTAACGAGTCACAATATAGGGGGTAATGTGCCAACATTTAAGGCATATCATGCCTTTCCCCTTCAAACAATTGTTTTCCTCAATTATTGATTAGTTGTAGATTCTTTTGTATGGAGGACTCATATTTCCACGTCGAATCTTCAATTGGTAAGTTATTCATCTTGTTGAGGTACTCAATAGTAGTCCTATTGTGTAGTTTTTTTTTTGTAAGTAAGTATTGATGGGGGATTGGAACATGTTACCTTCCATTTTAAAACTTATCATTTCAATGATTCATTAGCATTTGTTCCAACCCCCATGGACTGCCCTCATGTGTAGTTGTTTGGTATTTGTTTATGTGATTTGTTCAGGTTCCAATTTGAATCTTCCTTCTTCATCCATCTCCAACAATATAATTTGAATTAGGATCTTGTCTTTTATTGCCTTCCTTGAGAAAGAAATATGGAAAACTTAGTGTACCCTTGAAAATGAAGGGAGCTCCAATTTCAAATCCATAATACCAATAATCTACAACACTTTATGAGGACCATAGTACTTGGGTGCTAATTTATTATCTTTATTTAGTTGCTTGAGGGAAACCTATTTGTAAGGTTGCAACCTCAAGAATACCCAATCCCCTTCTTCAAAATTCGTTTCACTACGAAGTAGTTCTACTTGTTGTTTCATCATGTTTTTCGGCATAGCTAGGTTGTCCTTCAGTAATTGGAAAACTTCTCGTTGGTGCTCTAGGTGATCTTAGACAACTTGAACTTTAAATTTTCCTTTCAAAGGGAGATGTGATAGATTGAGGATGGTGCCCATAAAGTTCAATAAATAGACACATTTTTATGACATATGGAAGAAATTATTGTACTACCATTCTTCCAAAGATAACCATTTCACCCATTGTGATTGTTTATCAGATGCAAAGCAATGAAGATATCCTTCCAAACATGTGTTTACTATCTTAGTTTTCTGATTAGATTCAGGATTATAGGATGAACTATGAACCAATTGGTTACCCAAAAAATAAAATAGCTCATTCTAAAATTTTCCAATGAAAATTGGATCTCAATCATTGACAATAATATTCGGGTTTCCATGTAACTTATGAACTGTTTCCATGAAGGTTGCACCAATTGTACTTGCATTAAAATGGTGAGAGAGTGCAAAAAAGCGTGCATACTTTATGAGACTATAAAAAAACACCGTAATAACATTCTTCCCTTCTAACTTGGGTATACTTATGATAAAATCCAATGAGACTTCCTTCGAGCACTGACAAGGTATTTCCAATTGTTGTAAAATACTTGGGGTGTTAATTGTTTCAACCTTATTTTGTTGGAAAATCAAACATTCTTCCACAAACCTTTTGAACATCAAATTCAAGACCTTTCCAAAAAAAAAAATATTGATCCTGCTATACATTTTAAGGAATTGTGAGTGCCCACCAAGAGGAGAGGTGTGTAATTCCAAAAGGATATTTTTCCTGAGTTGGTATTTCTTACATATATATAAGTGATACTTATACCATAGTGAATAATTTTTCCACAAAAAAGTATCTAATACACTGAAATCCTTCTATAGCTTTTGAATGAGCGCTCACATACATTGGTCATTCTTCAATTCTTCCCTTGCTTCTACTTCTTAATTGGTTTATATATTTGAAATCATGCAAAGTAATTCCTCAACATCTCGATCTTTTCTAGAGAGTGCATCTGCCACCAGTTTTTAAACAAAACCCTCCTCCAACCATCTAGATACCCTCTAACATTAAATTAATATAAATTCAAAACAAATTAAAACCACCCCTAACTCCGTAAACCATCCCCCAACATTACATTTAAAAAAATAAAAAAAAATTAAACCCCCACCAAAAACATTATATAAAAAAAACAATCCCAAAAACTATTATATTAAAAATAATTAAAATTTTTTTTAACCCATCTAACTACACCCCAAAAAAATTAATAAATAAATAAAAACAAAAAAAATTCCCTCCCCTTCCCCCAACACTCCCTCCTCCTCCATCGGCGCCGCTTCCATCTCCCTCCTCCCTTGTGCGACCCTCATCCTCCTCCCTCCTCCCTTCCCCCCACGCCCTCCACCTCTTTCATCCTCCCTTCCTTGAGCGTGCTCCCTCCACTTCATCCCTCCTCTCCACCTTCCTATTGCTCCCATCTTTTCCTCCACCTGTCCCTTCTCCACCCACCATGACCCTCCCACCCGCCCATTGTGACCCTCCCACTTACTTGAATTCGATTAGTTTTTACTTCGACCACACTTTTAGTTGAATTTAAAAAAAAAAGATTTCTTAGTCTAAAGACTTATAATATGAACACTTTTCACCGATCGATAACATGGGGTAAACTTCGACACAACTATACTTCGACAAATTTACAATATCATATAACCAAATACCAAGTAAGGCTTTTGTCAGCTACTCTACATATAAAAGCTCAAACTTTTACATGTTGAAATATTTATGGTTTTTTGTGTCTTTCACTAAAGTATAAATGTAAACAATATTTATGCAAGTAATTCTCAAGAAGATGTGTGGCTAAATAAAATATGCATTCAACCATAAACAATGTATTTATATATCTTGTCGAGACATAAGAAGAACTATTGTTGCAAATACAAACTTGGAAATTTACAAGGATGGTTCACCTTTTACAGAGCTTCGGCTCTCATCACTTTCCAAAAACACACAGAGCTTGAGTTCTTGAACTCTCCATAGAGTTTTTCCTTCTTCTCCACTATTCAGTTCTCTTTTTTTCACTTGATTTACAATTTTCTTCTATATATATAAACAAACTAAAATTGCTTCTCTGTGAAGCTACTGGCTTAACATTAAAGACTGTAATAACTATGCACCTAGAAACTTATCTTTAGAAATTTAATTCAACTTGTTTATATATGACAGACATGAATTCTTCATTCTCTCAGAGAGACTAACAAAAACTGACTTGATATAGATCATGACAGAGTCATCCGATATCTGATACGGACCTGCAATTAATTAATATTTGCAACACACCCTCTTAATTATGAGCAGATGGATATCTTTAAAATAAAAATAACAAAATGTTTCAGAGCTTAAACTTTCTCTATTCATGATAGAACTCACTGTGTACAACATGCCATTCCAAGATAACTTCACAGATACTGGAATGTAACCTTTTCCAATCATTTTGTAAAGATGTCTACAAGTTGATCTTCAGACCTACAAAATTCTACACAAACTTCTTTGTTGTTTACCAATTCTCTTATGAAATGAAACCTTGTGTCTATGTGCTTGGTTATTTTGTAAAACACATGGTTCTTTGACAATGCAATGGCTGAACTGTTGTCACAGAAAATGGTTGTTGGTTATTACTCGTTTTGTGACATGTCTTTTAAGATTCTTTGCATCCATACAACTTGACATGCAGTTCTTGTAGTTGCAACATACTCTGCTTTTGCTGAAGACAAACTTACAATGTGATGTTTCTTTGAAGCCCACGACACAACACATGTACCAAAATGAAATGTGTACCAATATGTGTGCTCTTCGTGTCATCTGTGTTTCCTCCATTTTCACTGTCAGTGTATCCAATGCAATTAAAACTTTGTGAGGTTGAATACATTATACCAAGATTCTTTATGTCACTTACATACCTCAGAATTCTTTTACCAGCTTGCCAATGAGAGTCTTTTGGTGACTTCATGAATCTTGAGATCAGACTTACTCCATACATGATGTCTGGTCTTGTCGCAGTTGAATACATAAGGCTTTCAACCAACCTTTTAAACAACGTAGGATCTACAGTTGATCCATCATCATCCTTGCTCAATTTTAAACCTGTTATTATTGGTATTGGAGCTACCTCGCAATTATACATATTAAAATTATATACTACACATTTCAATCTTTTGAGCAATTCATCTAGGCTACTCCATTGACCTCCTTTACACATCCTAAGAGAAACACAAACCGCATGAAGACACTCTAAATTTAGGACAATCTTATGTTACTCAATGATGATTGGGTACACAAATAACTAATAAAAATGATTTTCATTTTTTGTTTGTTCGTTAAAAAGAACACATGGTAGCCTCTATTGTTTGCTCGTTGTATGTTCCATGATGTACTTATTTGTTCTGTGAAGTAACACATGCAACATTTCGCCAAACGAAAAACGGAAAGCCAAATAGCTTTGGCCGGTTGATGTCATGTGTGGTGCTAGCAGCGGAATCCGAGGAGACCATACTATGCGAAGTTACCAAAAAATATTCTAAAAGGATTTCACTCTGCCATGTTCGAAAGGAGTTGGCTTGGCGGATAATTTATTATTTTTACACCAAAACCAAATAATCTTTTAATCGTTGTGATATAAGACCTATCACATGTTTAAGACGACAATTTAAAGTGTAAAGGTTAAAAGTTAAAACACTTTGAGAGTATAATTTTTTTTTAGTGCATACATACTTAAAGTTAGTTAAAATACTTTGAGAGTATAATTATTTTTTAGTGCATATATATATATATATATTTTGTCTGAATGGATCATTAAATGGAAGATCTTTCAACTTGGAATCTTTTTATTAAGCATAATAATCTAGTTAAATGGGTTTAATTCTGAGTTATCTATGCATAACTACATATTAACAGTCATATTCTTTTGTTACTTATTTATTAACTATTAATTTATATATATATATATATATATATATATATATATATATATATTATCTCACATTCTTCTAGTTAAATGCCATGAAGTGTTGTTTATCCATTCATCAACTATGAGTTATCCACACATCACTACGAGTTATCGATTCATCGGCTACCAATTAATTTTTATATTCTTTTTTTTATAATTCTTTATTTTCAATTTTGAATGACTACCATAGAATCAATCTCGAGAGTACACTTGTCTCGTCCTTGTCCATACATGAAACAGCATAGGCGGTAGTCCACCCCAAATCTCCAATAAAAATACTTATCAACGTAATTATAGCCTAAAACTTGTTAACTTGGTGTTTATCCTCTATAATTATAGTAGCTATAGCACATGTTTCTCCTTTATTTTGGCAACAGTTAGAGTTCCAATGGTTCACCCCCATGGACTTATGTTTCAAGGGGACAAGGAGAAACCCTTCCGGTTATGGTAGTGGTTTCTGAGCCACAAATATTTCTTAGTCAAGCACTATAACAACTAGCACACCCACATAGTTTGTGGCTGGATCACGTCGATAAGGATCAAATGGTTGAGAGATATTTTGATTTTTTTTATTCCTCATATTCTTCTAGTTAAACTGGTTCAACTTTAAGTTGTCCTTGCCTAGAGACAAGTTATCACCGACATTCTACCTGTTATCCATTTATCAACTATCGGTTATTTTTCATATTCTTTATTTTATCTCACATTCTTCTAGTTATCTACCATGAACTGTTGGTTATCCATTCATCAACTATTAGTTATCTATGCATTGCTACCAGTTATCCATTCATCTGCTATCAGTTATTTTTTATATTCTTTTTTTTATAATTGTTTATTTCAAATTTTGAATGATTGCCATAAAATCAATCTCGATAGTACACTTGTTTCAGCATTGTCCGTAGATGAAAATACATAGGCCGTAGTCCACCACAAATCTCAAATAAAAACATCTATCAACATAATTAGTATATCAATACATAACTTTGAAACCCAAATAGATCTATACGAAAGGCATATCACCTTCTCGCTGATTAAGTGACGAGCTTATGGAGTCGTTCATCTCATCGCACTTTTATCTTGTATTCAACAAGTTAATGGGATAAAGGGTTACAAAGGGAACAACCATTTCTTGAACTTTCAACGCTGAACTGAGGTCATCTGCCGCGTAAAGTTGCTCCTCCAAATAAAAGCATTAAAAGAATGATACAACTGGAAGACCATGCCCTCCTCTCGCTTGTTAAATTTAACAAAAGTAATATCAATAAAAAAAAATACAAAATTATATAATAATGACACGCAAAAACAAAATTATATTGTGTAGAGATGAAATTTAGTCACCTAAATCCTTTCTTTGAATAACTATGTATATCTATTTATTAATTAATAATGTGTCGCTAGTTCAGGTTATCAAATGATCAACCACTCTTCACTGAACATGTTTTCCATGCAAAACGTTTTCTTCTCTTCACCTTTGGTGAATGAGAGTGGTCGAAGTAAATATAGATCGAGTATTAGTATATATGAATAAAGTATCTTAAGTTTTAAGATAAGTGATATTAATTAGAATATAAGTCTTAAAAGTAATGATTAATATTATAGAATTCCTCTAACTATAGAATTCCAATTACCATTTCATGCAGGTTTATAATAAACAAATAGGAACCATGTAAGTAGCTAAGGAAACCGAATTTCATAACCCATTTGAGTAATCCAACCCTAGCAACAATCCAAGCATGTTTATAATAAACAAATAGAAACCATGTAGTAGCTAAGGACACCAAATTTTATAACCCATTTGAGTAATCCAATTGATTAATTCCACTTGAAGCAAGTAAAAGATTAATAAGCTATACAAATCTATTGCAAAGCTTATTTGCAATTATAGTTAATAACTCTTATCATAGGATTTGGAAGTAGCTCAACAAAATAACTCGGCTCATTATTGTTGTTAATAAACACATGGCTTATAAGCTCAACATGCTATCTTACCACTATATGACTTGAGTGTTTTGATATGATTCTCTAGCTTGAAACAAAGCAATTTCTGATTAAACAAGTCATTGTTATTTTTGAACAATGACTTTGTCTTTAAGCTTGAAAAAAAAAACACAAAAAAACAAAAAAAACCTATTTCTTTAGCTAATAGAAACAAACTCTAAAAGTAGAGACTTGTTTTGATTATATTTTTCTTAAGATAATGAATAAAATGCTGGGTTTCATCATCTTGTAAACTATATTAAAAATTAGGTTTTGGGAAACCTGCGCATGAATCCTAAGAATGCATGGATCTCTAGAAAGGAGGAGTGTGCTCATCCTAATTAGGCAACTACTCTAAAGAATGCGTGATATAGGTTTTTTTAGTAGAAAATTAGTTCTTCCTTGGTATTCATATAGAATCAAAGGTAATGGTTACATCTACATGACAAAGAGTCATTTTAAACCTGAAAAATACATGAAGTGGAGACAAAAGCCCGAGAAGAAATACCAAATGGCTCCCCATCCACGAGAAAAGACATCAAGACTCATACCCATCAGAGAGGGCATAAAAAATCCATACATGATTATCCGAGACGACAACATAAAGGTGGAGAGAACACACCTCAAGGCGATCATATGTAGAAATATCCCCAACCAAAACAATCCAGAGAGGCACAAAAAGGATAATAAAAAAAAATATTTCAGATCATAATCCATAGGGAAAAAATGTCCATAATGACAAAAAAGAACTCCTAGAAGATTCTTAAGAAGCCTTCTGTAACGATGACACTCTCATAGAATTATGAGAAATGGAGATGACCTGCCATCATCTTAAGTGCCTCCTTGGATAATCCACCTGCATTGTTATTGTACTCCATGTAGATATGCTTGATGTCTAGGGATAAGAAAGCCTTCTTAATATCATAAATCATGTGACACCAGTGTTTCAGATTCAAAGCTGTGAGGGAAACTTTAGAATTCATCCAATTTATGTTAACAACAAAGTGTCCTCTAACATGAAGTTTTGGAACACCCATGGAAGATGCAGTGTGGAGAAGGGCCCAAAGAGCTAACAACTCAGCCCTCGTATTAGTACTGGGACCACATCCCAATTTGCAAAATAAATAGTCATGATTCAAATACAAATTGAAACCAACTCCACCCATGCTATTTGCAGCTTCCCCATCAAAGTAACCATGAGGGAAGCATAGATTCTTAGCAATCCCAATAACTCTGACCTTTTTTGTGTTGTCGGGACCCATAAAAGATGCAACAAGTTCCATTGTTCTGAGACAAACCTGATGTGTGCTTTGTTGTTTCCCATAAAAAATATATGCATTCCTACTAATCCATAAATACCAAACATAAAAGACAGGCAAGAAATAAAAATCCCGCTTATGTTTGAACAAGGAAGTGAGGTTTTCGTCCAGCTTCTATGCATTCCATGGCAAAAAAATGTTATAACATTGTCCAAGGATGACTCTAACCTTCTTCTCAAATGGGAAATTAATAAAGGAATGACATAGTTAACAAGAAGCATGTACGTGCAACCATGAGACGGGGAACATTGTCTAAGAAGTTTGCACATTCATGCAAGATGAAGTTGGTTAGTGAATTAATGAAACGATTGCTAGAAAGTGAGTGGTAGCTAGACCAGTTCACACTTTCAAACCTCTTTTCTTACGGTACCAACTACTCTAGAAAGTTGTCTTCATTTCTCAATAATAAATAAATGAATCGTTTCTAGAACTCTTTTATTATTATGTTTTTCTTGTTATTCGTCTGCTCTTTCTTTCCAATCTATTTGGAAGATCAGGTTTGCATGACATTATTATGAACATAATACTTAGTTCTATCATCTTTAGAGAAACAAAGTCCTATGAATATCACTTGGCATATTTGAGTGGGCCTAACGGTTAAGAACATGTGTTATCTCCCTGGAGGTCACAGGTTCAAAACCGGTGGGGCAGGGTTGCTCATTGGCCTATTGTGACAAGGATTAAAGGGTAGGCGACCTCTGGGATAGAGGCTCACCCCAGTGGGGTTCAGGATGTCTTGACCCCTACTAAGTCACAAGTTATTGGTATATCTGGCTTGCAGGATGTTGGATATACTCTTGGGAGGTTGTTGTTCCCATGGTTAAAAAGAATATCAGAATAAAATAGAATGCACTTTAAATGTAAAAAATGAAAAAGAAAATATTAAGATGATTGTGATGGGAGGCGGCCACTATGAGAGAAAATAATAAAGCACATGACCTCCTCAACAACCCATGGTTTTATTGTACACGGTTTAGGAGGGCCTTGCAAATGGTTTTAAAAACATGTGTAAGGCCTCCCAAACAACCCATGGTTTTATTGTGCATGGTTTAGGAGGGCCTTGGAAATGGTTTTAAAACCATGCACAAGGCCTCCTAAACAACTCATGGTTTTATGAGGACCTTCCACATGGTTTTAAAACCATGTATGGGCAGTTCCTAAAAAGTAAAAAATAATAAAAAATATTATATGTCATCCATAAATAATATTAAATATTCATAATAAATATATTATATGTCGACTAAAAAGATGTGTATTTTAGTTTGAATGAAATCAATGGCTATATATAGGACACACCAAAGCTGATAGCTCAATGAGTGCAATACCTAAGAAGATGTTTGCACCTCTAGAGATTTGCTTGATAGAGCCCAGGATTTGGATCTATGTTGGTATAGAAGACACTTGGGAGTCCACTGAAATGAATAGAAATTTTCTATTTCACCCTTCACGCTTTCAAACCTAAAGATAATGAATATGTTGCTTTCAAACCTAAAGATAAGGAATATGTTACTTTGTTGCTTAATCTTGTTCAAACTAAGAAACATTTTAGCGCATTCTTTTAAATGTTTATAATTTTGACACTATGATCATGAATTATGTATATTTAACATTTTTGGTGTATCCAACTAGCAAAGCTAGTTAACTTGTGGTTGGTGAACATAGATAGACCACAAGTTAAGTGCCAAGCAACTAAGGTATCTCAAAAATATAATTCTATTCTATTCAATTAATTTATACTCTAATTTAATTTATTTTCTTTAAAACTTTATCATTATCTACATCTTAGGGCAGAGATATTTGTAGAAGCGTGTTTTTGCTAATTTTCTACAACATATTTTTTAATAATATATTTAAGTAAAGTTTATAAATAATATAATTCTCTTTTAAATTAACTTAACAAATAAATTTATATTTCATTATTAATTAATATGGAGGGTTAGAAATACAAAATAATTTTTAAAATTGTTTATTTTTTTTAAATGAATTAAATAGAGAAAAACTATGTTAATATGTGTTTTTATTTGAGATTTGAGGTGGATTACAAACTATTCTTTTTCATCTAGGGGCAAAGATGAGATAAGTGTATTGTCAAAATTTAAAAAATAATATAAAAAATAATAGATAGTTGATAAATAGATAATTAGTAAAGATGGATAGATAACTCATAGTTGATAAATGGATAACCCAATGTAAGATTAAAAAAATAATGATATAAAAATAACCAATAGTAGATAAATAGATAACAATAAGAATGTGGATTATAACATGTACCTAGATAACTCAAAGTTAAATCTGTTTAACTAGAACAATAAAAAGAATAAAAAAAAAAGTTTACAAAGTGTTTTCCATTCCATAGCTATCTCAACCATTTGATCCCTATCTGCCTAATTGAATTAATTTTATTAATTTTTGGTAGCATTAATTTGTATACTTATTCAAATGACCTAAATAAAACTCAGAACTACATAATTTGTATATAAATGAAATTGTCATTCCATTAACATGTGAGTTATTAAGTAGTCCTCATCTACAGTGACTAGCTTCAAGAGCCAAGTATCTCTAAGCTCTTTGAGCAGAAGAATACAATTTTAAAACAAAATAATTAATTATTTTCTTTAAATCCAATTAACCATCAATCATTATATATATAAAATCAAATCAGTAAGTTTTTTTTTTATTAATTTTTATGACTGAAACAAATTAATTTCACCCTTACACAATCGGCAATTAAACCCTCAAGTCATAGGGTGATAAATGTGAATAAGAAAGCTTATAAATTATTGGATTCCATCACAGAGACAAGAATATCCAACGTCGCTGTAACATTCATTTGATAATTTTAGATTGATGGCATGGATAGATCAGCTAAGACCCTCGGTAAAATCCTTATTGTTCTTGAATTTGATGCAGACTGAACAATCACTTATTCTTTACATGACGTGTATAAAAATACCTCAATTTGGGTGTATAAAACTACCTTGATTTGCAGTGAATGCACTCGTCCTGAGATCCATCAACAGTTTTCTATACTTTGTTCTCAAAAAGTAATGTAGATAGAGAATAATGCTTAGTGAAGACAGCCCATCAAGCATAGAATAAACTGTGTTAAAGCACTTGTTGTGTAAGGTTACTAGTTTAAAAGTCTATAAATACTTGTTTAAGAAAAAAANTAGTGAAGACAGCCCATCAAGCATAGAATAAACTGTGTTAAAGCACTTGTTGTGTAAGGTTACTAGTTTAAAAGTCTATAAATACTTGTTTAAGAAAAAAAAAAAATTTTAAAACAGATATTTATGTAAAGTCTTTGTGTAAGATCGCTAATTTAAAAAACTTTATAAATATTTATTTAAGAAAAAAAAATATTTCGATATTTATGTCTTAAAAACAATTCTTAAACTCATATATCGAAAAGATGTTAATCTAAAAGAGTCATATAGATAAATGCAAAAAAATTACATAGATATTGTTATTGAATTTGTTTGATGCCAAACATTCCTTTAATGCTTTGATGAGTTGCAATAAAAACCTTAATCCAATCCAATCAAGGATGAACGTGTCAAATCCACACACAACACTAATCCCTGAATCCACCTTAATAAATAGTAACACAGAATCTCTAGCAGGAGAATCCATGAGAAATAGTACCATAACTCGGACAAAAAGCCAGAACAGAAAGTAGACATGAATAACCTAGAAACAGAGAAATGCATCGAGGGGACATAAAACCCTAGCTAGTCAGAATATAAATTATACTCTGCCATCATAGCGTGACAAGCAGGGTGGGTTTTTGTAGTTCTGAAGGCAAAAGGCCCAGTCATCCTCTCGTCCGAATCAATACCGTTGTTGTGGATTAAGTAGACTGGAGCGCGGTTGCTGTCAGTTTGAATGTTGCATGATGTGGGATTGGTGAGTGTATATGCCTCACAGGCCTTGTGCTCGTGTTCACCCTTTACAGCGATACTGAAAAGCCCATTGTTGTCGGTGCTATCTTCGTTATAAAACAACCTTTTACCAGCATTATCCTTGCACTCAACTGCTACACTGGCACCTGCAAATTTATAAGCACTCACACTGTAAATATCAGAGCAGCAGCCATTGGGCTCCATGTGTATGCTATACTTCACAGGCAAATCCTTTATGAGAGCAGCATTTCTATTAAGAAACCAACATCCTAGAAAATGAAACCAATGTGAGCACAACACTAGTAGCAGCAGTAGATCAATTCAGAAAAAAACAGAAAGAGCGTTTACATAGAGAATCTGAGGAACAGATCTATTCTTCAGCACCAGATCTACTCTTTCATATCTTAAAAGCAAGAAAATGCAGAGACCTAAACGAAAAGAAGGTACAAAAACTGCAAAAGATTTAGAAATGCATAGAAAATCATGTTTGCTTAGCAGGAATAGGGGGAGAAATCCTGGTGGGGAATCCAGCAGCACAGTTATAACAGTAAACCTTGCCAGTAACATAAAAGTTATGGCCAGCATGGGCATTAGCAACACCCAACAAGGCCAGAACTGCGATCAAACCACAGAATGCTGAGAGCTCGACCATTGTTCAAATACCCAGCACGCCCAAAGAAGCAATAGAATCAAAGAAGAAGAAGCAGGACAAACCCACACCGTATGTATGATTCGTCATTTGTTTGGAGAAAGGCAACACAGTGGAGTATTATATTATTTTTCGGCCCCAGATATAACCCAATTATCATGGACAGTTTCCAAGTACAAATAGCTGTAAAAGTGTCCCTATGCCCGTGAGCTTGGTTGTCATTTATTTTTTTTTTTTCAGAGGAAAAAATACCAGTCTTTGTTATTCGTAGGAATCAAAAGACATATTATACATATACCATCTTTCTTGACAGAGAGAAACAGTAAGGGACCAATCAACACATAGACATACAATGAGCATTCGTGCAAACATCAATCAAATAGAATGAAATAAAAAGTCTGATCATAGCATATTTTTCTCATCATCCCTGATATATCAGGTAGGAATATGCTGTGAATATCGAAGGTGATCACAAAGAGACATTCCTGAGCAAATCTTGCTGGCTGAAAAGTCTCATACATGACAGACATAGAAGAACAAATCAAATGCTAAAAAAATCAATGCGATTCAGCAACACTAAAAAAGCACAAATTGACCATGTTCTATGACCTTTCCATCCAATGATTCAAAAAATATTCCATATCCCATATCCAAATTTAGAGCCTGTTTGGAGAGGTCGTCTGCCAGCGAGTTATGCTCACGGAATATATGTTTGAAGATCATTGGAGCGACAAGTTGAAGCATATTTTTTATATCATCACACCAATGCATCAGAGAAGGAATATCAAGTGCCAAAAGTCTGTTGAGCCAGGAGATAATAACCATAGAGTCACCAAAAATCAAGTGAATGGGAAGGCCCATCATCAAACTCACTCTTAGAACAGCCCAGAGTGCCAATAATTCCGCTCTTGTATTCGTGCTGCATCCACAGCCCAATGAGAAACTGAAATAATGGTTATCATTTAGGTAGATCACAAAACCTGAACCTCCTATATTCTCTACAGGAACCCCATCAAAAAATCCACAAGGAAAGACCTTCAGAGGTTTTTGACCAATATTTCAGATTTTATGAATTTTTTGTGGAACGGGATATAAATTTAGAAAACTCTCGACCCTGGAAATAAGAGCATTGACAGCAGGCTTCCAATTCTCAAAAAGACATTTATTCTGAAGAATCCAAATACACCAGAATGTAAAAAGGGGTAAATGTCTAAATGTAGCAGAACGCGCAGTAGTGCTGAACCAATGAGCCAGAAAGGACAAAACATAATTGAATAAGGGAATAGAGAATCCATACCGAGCCAGAAAGTGAGAGAAAATACTCACGGTAAAGGGGCAAACCAAAAAGAGATGCTGGATATCCTCAATATTCCTCTCACACAGAACACAATGACTTGGGCCATGGAACCCACGAGTTTGAAGCTGCTCCCAAGTTAGAATTCGGCCTCTATCCAATAGCCAGATGAACCAGTGTATTTTCGTAGGAATATTTTGAGACCAAAGAAAATTAATTACAGAGTCCCGATCCTCTAAACAACTGACCGAAGAAATACAATCATAGCCTTTTGCTGCAATTAAAGGGCCCACATAATTGTTATGTGACCAGATAAGAGAATCACGATGATCAGTAAGATAGATTCTGCCATATTCCAGCCCCCTGATATAATTTTCCCAAAGAGTTTTCCATTCACCACAAAGATCAAGCTCCTCTGCCGAAAACTAGTAACATGAAGCAAATGATGTTTGATTCCTAGCTTGATCTAAGGTACAAAACCCATAGTCTTCCAGATAAGCTCTTAAGTCACCTGGGAGAATAAAAGAGGTGCCCATACCAACTACAGGATCCACACCCAGATGAATAGCTGACCCATTGCCAACTTGCCAGAGAATCCCTTTACCAATCCAAGGTAAGGTTAAGAGGAATCCTCTCCAAATAACCGAGGCACTTCGCATCATGAAACATTTCACTCTAAGCCAAGAATGCAGAGGCAATTTTTCCATATATTTTACAGAGAGGAGTTGATGCTAGATGCCATTGCTATTAAGAGCAATCCAGAAACTCTTCAATCTCAATGATAAACTGAAACTAGGAAGATGCTTGATTCCCTAGCCACCTAAAGAAGTAGGTCGTGCAAGTAGATGCTAATCAACGAGGTAGAACTTTTTTTTCTTTGTTGAGGAGCCCCATAGAAAAGAAAAAATCAATTTTCTGAGCTTATCTAAGATTGAGGATGGAATCGGAACAAGGGCCATCTAGAAGATAGGTAGACTTGAAAGAACAGATCGAATGAGAACTAGACGACCACCAATAGACAAGACCCAATTTGTCCAATGAGAGATACGCTTCTTAAATTTATAAATAAGCCAATGCCAATCCTTGACTAGATATCCCGAAGGCTTGAGAAAGTAACCAAGATAGTTGAAACCCTGATTAAGATGTTCAAATATGTATGGACGGAGGCCTGTGATTCTACCAAGGAGGGCAGCGTCCAGGTCATTATGGAGAAAAGAGGATTTATCCATATTTATACACATGCCAGAGGCCTCACAAAAAGTGTCAAGTAAAACTTTGAAAGCCATCCACTCCTCAAATTATCCCAGACCAAATAAAATCACATCATCTACGAATAGTAAATGAGTGAGAAAGAGATGAGACGAAATCTTGATCCCTTTAATTTTACCATTCCTTTTGGCATCTTCAATCAGGAGACTCAGACCTTCGATAACCAAGATGAACAACACAGGGGGACAATGGACAGCCTTGCCTGATTCCACATGAATCCGGAAAGAAGGTAGTAGGAGATCCATTTACAAGGACAACAAAATTAGCAGAATAAATACAACCCAAGATCCAGTTCACCCCCACAAGAGGAACCCTGATTTGGATAAGTAAAAGATGGATGAAAGTCCAATTGAACCTGTCAAAAGCCTTTGTCAAGTCCAACTTAAGGATGAGAGCACATCTATTTTTTGTTTTGACTGAATGAAGGACTTCCTGCGTGATGGCTACAGGCTCGAGGATCTGATGGTTCTTCAGAAAGCCGAATTGCTGAGGAGAGATAGAAGAGTCTAAGAAAGGTTTGAGTCTTAAGGCCACAAATTTTGAGATCAGCTTATAGCAAAGATTGCAGAGTATAATTTGATGAAAGTTAGTGAAGGAGACAGGATGTTCAACTTTTGGAATTAGAGATGAAAAGGTGGAGTTAAGGGAAGGAGCCACACTACCCATGATTCTCGAATATTCCACCATATTGACTAGGAGAGGTCCCAGAAGATCAAAGAACGTGAGGTAGAATTTGACATGCCAGCCATCTGGGCCTGGCGCCTTATCTCTTTTGAAAGTTTTAAGGGCCCTCTCTACTTCCAAAAGAGTGACAAAACTAGTGAAATCATTTTTCTCCTCCACACTGATATAGGAAGGAAAAAGATGAATGACCTTGATATGGGAAGTAAGTTTTGTCAAATGATCATCAGCAAAAATATTTTTAAAGTAGCGAATCCCAAGAGATTTGATACTCTATTCATCCATGACCCAGGTACCCTGATCATATTGCAAACTCCAGATGGAACTATGGTTTTTCTGAGTCGATGCCACCGCATGGAAATATTTGGTATTGGCATCCCCATTCAGGGCCCATGTAACTCTGCTTTGTAGTCTTGCAGAGTACAACTCATGATCCAACAGCTTTTAAAGATCAGCTTTAAGAGAATTCAATCTGCACTGGTGTTCAACATTTAAAATAGCTGATTGTGAAGAATGCAGAAGAGTACTTATTTCATCTTCCAAGTAGACAGATTTGTCCTTCAGCTTTTGAGATTCAACTTTAGTCCAAGACTTCACTTTTTCTTTAAGATAGCGAAGTTTATATGATAGATCATTCATAGCATCCATCGAAGCATCCGAACGGATAAGCGGCCATTCAGTTCGAATCATATGGATAAAATCCTCATTCCCTAACCATGATTGATTGAATTTGAAAGGATAAGCACAAGGGTTCTGTTGTTCCGTCCATTCAAACAGAACAGGGAAGTGATAAGAAATCCCACATCTATGAGCCCAAACCCTATGCCTGGGAAGAGAGATAATGAGCTGATCCGATAACAAAAAATGATCAAGTCTTTTGGAGATACCTTCTTCCCCTATCCTACCATTCCTCCAAGTAGGTCCTGCATAGGAGGGGGCCACATCCACCAATTGATGATCAAAGAAGAGCTTGGAGAAAAAGGGTCCCAAGGGATCAAGTTGCGCTCTAGTGCCCCAAATCTCTGAGGCATTCAAAGTTAAGTTCAGATCACCAGCAAAGATAAGGTTTGGAAACGAGAGAAGACCGCCAGAAGCCATGACATTCCAGAAGGAATCACGATTAAGATAAGGGCCGTAACAATTAAGGATAGAAAGAGAGAAGGATGAACCATGAATCGAAGATTTAAGCAAGATACCAGCAATAGTATGGAAAGCTTTACATTTGAGGAGCTTCAGATTCCATCTAGAGAGAACTACCCCCGAGAGACCATTAGAACTGAGGGCACAAAACTCCCATCCCGGACATAGCTTGGAAAAGGAAAAAAGGGCTGGGTAAGAGCTGGTCATAGTCTCTTGTAGGAGAACGACATTAGGTGAGAGTGACATAATCAGATGATAGAGGCTTTTTTGTTTGGATGAACCTCCCAAACCTCAGACATTCACGGTGAGAATACGCATTAGGCATCAAACTGTTGAGGGGTCAAAGCTCTAAGGACCCTTTGAGATGAAGAGGTAGGCTTACGAGCCGCATTTTTGAGTCTTGTAGATAAAGGAGTATAAGGGGTGGGGGAAAGATTCGCAGCATCTGGAGGAGATTTTTTTTTTCCTCCTTATAGTAACATTCTCGAAACAGATGGATTCTAGGGGGAGAACCGAGGGAGAATGTGGGGTCTTATCAGAAAAAATATTTAGAGATTTTTGTAATGATGGGTCTGCAAAGGACGGGGAGGTGACAGGGCTGAGGGGTGGAGTACCAAGAGTCGAAAGACCAGTGTTGATGAGAGGAGGGAAGTTTGAATATGTGAAAAGGGGATGGGGGGAGACACCTTCCGTATGTGGTGTTTGAGAAGGAGAAGCACCAAGAGGGGTGATTGCAGGACACGCTGCATCAAAGTCCTGAGAAGGGGGGCAAGGAAGAGCCACAAGAGAAGGAGAAGGAGGGGGAATTAAGGGAAAAGGAGGGACTAAATTCAATGGAGGAGGGGGCAGCAACGAGAGAGAGTCACCAAAGCTTCGAGGAGGGATATAGGATAGAGCCTCAGAAGGGGATGAGTGATCCAGAGCCAGAGGAGTAGCTGAAGACTTGGGAGAGCCTCTTCTAACATCCACAGAGTCCAACAAAGCTAAATCTAAGTCTGAAGCATCTTCGAAAAGGGAGCATGCATTTTTAAGAAGTCCAAATGCAAAATTCGGAGGGACCAAGGACATTCTTACCTGAGAAATCCTTTGATCTGGTAATGGGGGCAGATGAGCTGCAGAAGGAAGTCGTAGTCTAGGGGAGGCAGAACCCTGACGGAGAGATGGACAGGCACGTCTCAGATGGCTCGTTTCCCGGCAGCAACTGCACCTGAAAGGGATGCCCTGATAGTCAAGCCTTTGTGAAACCATGCAGCTTATTAATTTTTATCATTTTGTTACTATTTGCGGAGAAAGAAAAATGGGTTTAAATCATCATTTTTTCTTTCGAAAATGGGTAGATGTTTTATAATTTTAATTATTTTCACTTGTTTATTATTTTAACTTGATTAATGTTCTCAAAGATTTTAACGTAAAAATGCATAAATAAATTTCAAATATTCTTATTTAATAATATATTTAATTTTATCATTTCACACTATTTTTTTATTAAATTTTAAATCAAATAATTTTCAAAATATTTTTTTATTAAATTTTAAATCAAATAATTTTCATCCTTTCACTGAGAAACAACAAATTTATAAAATATTTAAATTATACACTTTTATTTATAAATATGAGCATTATAGATCTATCTGTACATGGATTAGGAGGGCCTGTCAAATGGTTTTAAAACCATGTGAAAGGCCTCCTAAACAACCCATGGTTTTATTGAACATGGTTTAGGAGGGCCTTGCAAATGGTTTTAAGACCATGTGCAAGGCCTCTTAAACAACCCATGGTTTTAGGAGGGCCATGCACATGGTTTTAAAATCATGTATGGGGAGATGTTGTATATTTCATTCCTAACAAAATAAAAAATAATAAAAAAATATTATATGATGGCCATAAATAATATTAAATATTAATAATAAAAATATTATATATCTAACTTAAATGTCTTTTGGTTTCAAACAAATCAATGGGTATATATAGAGATTTGACCCTTATTTTTATAGGTTAACGTGATTTTTTTAATTACTTTTCATAAATTTTTATTTTATGAACATATATAAAAAAAAAAAATTACATTTTTAGTTTAGGTAATGTTACAATAAGTTAGGTCAAATTGTATGTTATGTTATGTGACAACAATGTCCCCGAAAGTAAAATATAAGAAGCTAACTTTATATATCTCTATACACATCAATGTGGTGAACTTTAATACAATATCCATTGTCAATGAATGAATATGGTATTAGAGTACTCTAACAAGGGTTCTTTGAACTATTTTTTAAAGTATATCGACTGTTACCAAAATAGGGAAATAGAGCGTGGATTATGTACAATTTTACTTTTTTGGGTAATTCATTGGAACATATCATTTTAGTATCAAATCAATAGCTTGTGACAAAAGGTTTGTACCTCAAGGGATTTGATCTCTCTTCACGTTTTATAAAGTCAAGCTAAAAACTAAATTACCACATTGAAATAATCTCATTACCACATTGAAATCATCTCATCCAAAATTTAAGAAAAATACTTACATGATCAAATGGTGAATTGTAATAAAGTAACAATTATGTTCACTGAAAATAGATGTGAAAGAAGCCCTTATGGGTGAAGACTAAGTGGTGATAGAGTGTATTGTTAAGGCACTCATTGCGATGTCTTGTGTTCAAACTTTGGTTGGGTCGTGCCCCATGCTAGGGGGTTGTGTAGGTGCACCTAGTGGTATAGTAGTGGTAGTGGATGCGAATCAACCCCATGTCATGTGAGTACGTGCCCCACATTAGTTGTTGATTTCCCCAGTAAAAAGTAATAATAAATTATATGTTAATGAATGCAATGAAAATTAATGATGAATTACATATATGTTACATAGTGATCAATATCAATATGTCTTCATTGAATGATACCACAAAAAATGAAATATCATTGAAATCAATGCATCTTAAGAATACTATTAGATCATATTGCATTTCTCAATGCACATATTTCAAATTAGAGGTCCATGCTATATAATAATGTAGATATTCATCTCAAGGCATAGATCAAAAGATCATAGATCTGTCCCAAGTAATGTATCTGAACAATTTTAAGAAAGAAGTTGGAAAGAACATTCCTTAAGTGGAAGCAATGTAACAAACTTTGATTACTAAATTCCCACATTAAAATATTAGGTGCAAATATATAATTAAATTAGGGTTTCACTATTAGTTATGGTGATTCTATCACTTGGCTATATATGGTAACTAAATCAAATCACGGTTTTGATTATTTAATTGAATGATCTTATACAAAATTGCTAGGATGGATGGATAAACTCAAGTTTTTTTTGGTTCCAACAAGGACTTATGAATATATCATAAATGGCATTCTACTTTTCTAACTATGGTTTTATCTACTCAACTAAATGTGGTAATGAAATCATATTAGGGTTTCAATTAATTAAGGGGATGATATCATACAAAATGTAATATTACTAAAAGAAATGCATATTTTTTTTAACAGAAACGGAAAGAGGGATTATATTAACAGGCTGTGCACAGCCATTCATTACATCTGAGGAAGAAAATATAAGGCCGGCATGGCAAAAATGCGGCACTCCAAACATGTTCTGTTTCCCAAAAGAGAGCAAATAATTGTTTCAGAACTACATACTATGCGGGTAGTATATACCCTCACGAACTGACTACAAAGCAAAATGCAGAGATACATAACCCATACTAAACCGTAACAAAATGACCCATACTAAACTGTAACATAAAAGCAAAAGATAGAATTCAGGTGCCTTTCTAGTCTGCAGGCTGTAAAACAGATTCTTCTTCCATAGGCTGGTCTGCAGCTTAATTGACGCCATTAACCCTGCTTTCCTCATTCATAGAAACAAGATTTTTCAGGTCTTCTTCTATGCGTTCTACTCTTCCCAACAGCTCGAGCAGGTTTCTTTCAAGGTCGTTTGTGCGAGCACCATTATTGCTGACCTCCAGAGATGTTCGACTCACAGTCTCACTCATACTCTTAATTTCCTTAGCCATTTCCTTATTGTCCATAACCCCTATGGCTATCATCTCGTACAGCCTGCGTAAATTCTTCATAATGTCCTGCAGCCCAGGATTGTTGCCAGTGTGTGCCATTCTGCCAAAGTCAGACGAAATTGCTATTCGGGAGAACTGAATATGCAAAGAAGAAACTGTAGTGACTGCAATTTCTTGCTGCAGAGCTATTTCACTCCCGAGGTTGATTATTTCTTTCTGCAAATCGAAGCCCCAAGTTTTATCTGTGCAAGCAAAGTCCCCAGGGCGTCTTTCCTCCATCCGGAGCATGGGCATCCCAGAACCCTTTCCTTCCTGTCGAGATGGAGAGAAGAAGTATCTGCCTGATTACCATCCCAGGATGCAGAGGGGTAACAACATTGACGGGAGGAGATAACGGACAGAGCGAGGCGTTCTTTTATAAAGGCTCGGATGAGGGGGAGCTCATGCCAAGGTATCCCCTGCAATCTCCCACCTCCAACACCGTCAACTACATGCAGAAAGAAAATTGCAGAGCTGGGAGAGCCAAAACCCGAGTCCGGAGAGATACTAAGAAACGAGCCAAGACAAGGCTTGGACATGAAGATGGAGAAAGGAGACCCCCGACCGTGCGAGAAGGAATGTCCATAAATTTGGAGCCTGAGGGAAATTAATACCACTGCTGCCGAGGAGAGAAGAGGGATCCACGCGGCCACCATAGGAGAGCAGATAAGACGTATCCATAAATGCCAAGAGCTGCCGACGAGAAAGGGGAGGTGAGGGCCAGCTAGAAGGAGGAGGCGAGGGGAGGAAAGGCGGTCGATGGGAGGGAAAAGGAGAAGGGAAGGGGGAGAAAGGAGAAAAAGAAAGGGAGAGGGGGGAAGAATGAAAAGAAGGAGGGGGGATAAGAAACCAAAGGAGAGGGATGAAAAATGAACAACAATAAACCTATTAAATTCACCGAGAGATATGAACTTCACTTCATTGACTTGCCTGGTGAGATTGCGAGACTGAATTCTAGATCCTCTCATCATGGAATGAATTTAAAGAAGGGAGGGGCACCATCCTGGCTGAAATGGCCTTGGGGGAGATTGGCTCCAACATTAGCCATGAGGTCTGCTTCCTTATTATTTTGGCGAAGAATGTGATAGATCTCGATGGAGTGAGGCAGAAGAAGCTTAGCCTTTTTATATAGTCTACAGCATTTGATATCTCCTGAGGGATACCCATTGATCATCTTGTAGATGACATGCCTAGAGTCGCCGAACACCATCACTTTCTGGAGGTTTTTGTCCCGAATAAGATGTAGGCCCTGGAGAAGAGCCATCCATTCTGCTTCATTGTTGGTTCTAGGGCCAAGGCCCTAGGCAAATCTATGTTCCACTTGTCCTCCGGGATCCACTAGAATCCCACCCGTGCTTGCCACCCCTGGAGTACATTTCGAGGCCCCATCAAAGAATAATGAGTGAGAGTTTTTGTCCCTGAGCCAGGACTGGAATTCGATGGCAGAAAGACGTACTTCCCAGTGGAGAGGTTGGCTGGAATGGGTTTTCCTTCCAAATACAGGTTTGGACTGAAGGGAGCTATTATCTTTTAAAAATTGTTTGCACCAGAGGGCATAGGGGTCAGGGATGGATTCTTGCTGAGGGTAACTGATGTTATTCGAAGCGAATTTTTCAGCTATCATTCCTACGGTTTTTGCTGCAATTTGAACTGGGATGGCCTTTTGTTCCTTAAAGATGGCACGATTTCTGGCGAGCCAAATTTTCCAGCATAGGTTTTTTGGAATGACTGCCCATATACGGCTTAGGATGGGATTCTTACTCAGGGAGCCTGGAAAAAGATTCGCCCAATCTTTAAGGAGCAGAGATACGTTTTCAGGAAGATCTCTGTTGAGAGCCTTAGGGAGGATGAGCTTCCAAGCTGTCATTGACACTTAGCATTGAAGAAAGAGGTGGCTGGAGGTCTCTTCGCCTGAATTGCACAAGGCACATCGAGAAGGGCCCTGAATGCCTCTTTTTCTTAAATTTTCTGCCGTTAAAAGCTTGTTGTGCAGAAGAAGCCACATGAAAATCTTGACCTTAGGAATGCTATCTGGATGCCAAACCATTTTCCAAACTTTTTCTGCCATCGTCTACTCCCTGGATATTATTTTGTAGCCTTCTTTTATAGTATACTGCCCTGTTCTTCCCCAACCCAAGCGATCTTTAGTCAAGAGACTCGTTGGAGATAGACCATGCAGGGAGGACAATAAGAGATCAGCCGCGTCTCTCAAGTGGTTTGGAGGGGAGAGCTCCTTCCACCCCGTCCAATGGCCATCCGCATCCCACAGAGAGAGATTGGAAAGAGAGATGATATCCTGCTCGATCAACCATTCAGATATAGAGCTCAAGCCTGGAATTGAGGAGCGCTTGGGTTGCCCTAAAATGTTGTTGTTCCAGATGTTTATTTTTTTCCCATTGCCGGGAATCCAATAGCAGTTGTCCTTAATTATGTTGATTGTAGCTTTACATAACTGCCAAAGAGTGGTGCCTTTCTCTTTCCATTCTCCATCCAACATTTTGGTCCTTGGTTTCTTGATATATTTCTTCTTGAGCACTTCCTTCCACCACTCCTTTTTCCCAGTGACCAATCTCCAGATCAGTTTGGCCCCCATAGCTTTACTAGTGAACTCTGGGTCCCTGATACCTAGCCCCTCGTGACTTTTGGAACGCTTGATGGTTTCCCATTTGACCAGATGGAACTTCTTCGTTTGAGTTTTCCCTCCCTGCCAAAGAAATTTTCTGATTTCTTTACAGATGCTGATGATGACCTTGTTTGGAGCTAGAACCATTGAGCTCGTGTAGATGGGGTAGGATGACAGAATGGACTGAATGAGCACTGAATTCCCAGCTAAGTTTAGCCATCTTGTCCCCAGGGATTGCGCCTTGGATTTGATTTTCTCAATGACCGGAGTCCACATTGAGGAGGTCAAAGATTTTCTGACTACTGGGATGCCCAAATAATTGAAGTGAGTCCAACTAGGATTAGATTTAATTTGCAAAATCTGCGAGATACTCCGGAGGATAGGGGCAGGACAGTTCCAGTTGTATATTTGACATTTGTTTTTATTTCCTGAGCTCCCTGAGGTTTGAAGGAAGAGATCCAAGGGATTAAGGAAGTTTCTTGCAATCTGGGTGGAGGCTATTTCGAGAAAGATGGAATCATCAGCGAATAGGGCATGATTAATAGGAGGCACACCATTTCTAAAAGAGAGGCCTGGGAGAGAACCTTCGAAGAGGAGCCTATTCAGTTTTCTACTAAGGGAATCAGTGACCAGGATGTAGAGAAATGGGGAGAGCGGACATCCTTGCCTAACCCCACGAGAGGCTTTGAAGAAATCAGAGGGTCTACCATTGATGAGAGGGGCTATCCAGGGAGAGGAGATGTAGGCTTGAACTTGCTTAATGAAGACAGCGGGGAAACCAAATATTTCCAACACCATGATGATGAAGGAATGTCTCAATCTTTCAAAGGCATTGGCCAGATCCAACTTGATGGCCATCCCGGGCTCTTTTCTTTTAGTGCTTGAGTGGATCGCTTCTTGCACTAAAAGAATATTGTCACTTATATGTCTGCCAGAAAAAAAGCCACCTTGGTTGGGAGATATAAGGGAGGGGATGACTTGTTTGATCCTCAAGGATAGCACTTTCGAGAAGATTTTGTAGGATGCATTGCATAGGGAGATAGGCCGAAATCTTTTAACGGAAGAAGGATTGGCTTCTTTTGGGATGAGTGCCAAGAATGTTGAGTTTGTGGCTCCTCCCATATTTCCTTTTTCCATCCAAGCAATCAAACGCATAAAGTCTCTCTTGATTAGGGGCCAGAAGGTTCTATAGAAGCAGATAGGGAAACCATCCGGACCTGGGGCCTTGTCCGGATGGAGGCTCCAGATTGCTTTAGTGACTTCTTCTTCTAGGATTGGGGATTCTAGTTGGGCTTTCGTTTGGGGACTGAGAAGAGAGGGAATATCGGAGGCCATGTCTTCCATTAGACAGAGAGGGACATGTTCTTCATCGTTATATAAATGTTCAAAAAAATTTCTTACCTCTGCGCTAACGGCTGCTTGCCCTTTAACTGCTGCGCCGTCTTCATTTTTAATTTCTCTGATTGTGTTCCAACGCTGTCTGTCCCTGCACTGGTTTTGAAATTTTTTTGTATTCTGATCTCCCCCTTTGAGCCACAAGGCACGGGATCGGAGCCTACATTCCTCTTCTATTTGCCTTAGGATCTTCTGAAGCTTTGTTTCCAACTCGATTTCTTTGATAAGATGGACCTTAGTGATCGTGCCATCCTCCATCTCAGCTTGCAGGCATTCCATTTCAGCCAGGATTTGTTCTTTTTGCTTGGCAGGTTCTTGAAATTGGGTTGAAACCCAATCCTTAAGGGCGACCTTCACTCTTTCAAGTTTCTGCTCCAAGGTGAATGCAGGAGTACCTGGAATCAAACAACGCCACGATTTGGCTATTATATCCTTGACATTATCCGATTCCAGCCATAATCGATTGAACGTGAATGGGAGAGGCCCCAGATTTTCTTCCGGAGGGAAGAATAGGCAGATGGGCTTATGATCTGATACCGCCGAGCACAGAAGTTTGACATTCGGAATAGAGCTTAGAAGATGAGTGCTTACCAAAAATCGATCAAGACGGGCTGCTATGTGCCCAGGTCCCACTCGCTTGTTGCTCCAAGTATACGTGCCATTTTTGGGGATGATATCCGTTAGGTTCCATTGAGAGATGAGGTCTTCTAATCGCTCCCCAAAGGGGTCCCTGACCTTATATCCTCCTCGTCACTCAGCTGCCGATATGGTTGTATTAAAATCCCCAGCGATGAAGCAAGGGAGGAGCTTTTTGTCCACACATTGTTCCTCTAAAGAGGACCAGAAGTTGACCTTCTGCGCGTTCAGGGTAGGTCCATATACATTCCCTACCCAGAACTGAGATTTGCTTTCTTTGTTCTCTAATTTTATTAGGAGCCAATTTCTATTTTCTATGGCTGAGAGAAAATTGAACTTATCTGTGTTCCACCAACTAAGGAGGCCGCCTGAGGCTCCATTAGCATTGGTTGCTATGCCGTTCCCGTTTGGCCAAATGATTTTGATGGCTGATACACTATCTTAAGCTGATTTCTTAGTCTCCTGGAGAAGAAGGATTGAGGCTGCTTCCATGGATTTGAATCTCTTAATTACTTCTATTTTCTGAGTACCCCCCAAACCTCTACAATTCCAGGAGACTATTTTCATTATTTTTTGAGTTGTTTGAGGGCTTTTTCTTTCTCCTTTCTTTCCTCATCCGCACTCATGAGATATTTGCTTGCTTGAGAGGTTTTAACCAAAAATTCTAAGTTGGATTGCTTTCCTGCCGCTTTTTCCCTTGCTGCCTCTTGCTCGCGAATGGCTTTGTTAGTTTTTCTTCCTTTCTTGGGGAGCGACTCTTGTTCTTCTATGGAGGTGTCTGTCATTTCTTCTGTGCTTGCTTTTGCTTTAGATCTAGTGACAGATCCTTCAGAGAACGTCTCCATTTCTTTCCTGCCTTTGGAGTGCTCGACCTCTACTTCCTGGGATTTTTGGGGCTGAACGACTGTCTCAGGGACTTCTTGGGGCTGATGTTGCTCAGGATCAGAGATGTCTTCTTGATTCTCTGGAATCTCTACAGGGTTTCCTTCATCCTGATTTTCTACTTCCAAGGCTGCAAATTTATTTCCGGGTGGGCTCTTTGCTGAGGGGTTTTGCTGTTTTTGAGGCTTGGTGGCCTTCTTTCCGTTTGCGATGTTCCAGCCCTCATTAGCAATGTTTTCCAAAGGGGGTTTTTCTGGCTTCTTTGGGCAGGATTTGGCAAAATGGCCATATTCATGGAAATACTTACACTTGAATGGGATTTGCTCATAATCAACGGATTGAAGATGGTTCCACCCGTCAATGGAAAGCATGATAGATTCTGGCAGTCCTTTTTCTAGATCTACTTCAACACAAATTTGAGCACAGGAGAACATTGGGGCTTTGGGCTCAGACTTATCCACGTATTTCCCCAAGGTATTCCCTATTGCTCGAAAGTCCTCATCATTCCAGTAGTGGAGGGGGAGATGTGGAAGCTTAACCCACACCGGAACCGCTTTTGGAATGTCCTTCTCTGGATTAAAGGATAGATCCCACTTGTTCAGGTACATACCTCGAGGACCCATAAAATATGGTCCATTCCTGAAGATTAGGTCCCGATCTTCCTTCTTTTCAAACATAAAGGCGAAATATCCTTTTCCACAGAAGATTTGTTGAACTTCACCCTGGATTAGGGTTCTCCAGTTCTTGTTCAGCTAGATCTCCACAGATCTTGGGGATGGCCAAAGACCTGTAAACAAACCGATGACGCCTTTTTCAGAAAGAGTGACCGCCTTGCTCTTCGAAGCAGCTGAGCTTAACATAACCTCTGGAACGTCTGCGAGCTTTACAAATCTGGAAGCAGGGGCCGCAGCAGGTTGATCATTCGGGAGAGACGCAACGATATGCTGGAATTTGTCCTCGAGGGAGGAGGGGTCGGGCGGATCCATGCTTGGGCCGCCGACCAGTGAGGAGCGCCCACAGCGAGGCTAGGGTTTGCAGATCAGGGGGCGTGTGCGCATCAGTTAATCAATATTTGTTAATACTACAAACTTACTAAAAGAAATGCATAGTGACAATAATATTAGATCGTATTGCATTTCCTAACTCAATAATTAAAGATTAAAAATGTTACTTGGTGTGACATATTTAGATTAAAGATGTTACATCAACTAGATTAAAGATTAGAGATATTACTTGGTGTAAATAAATCATATTAGGGGTTTTTCCTTTTAACTATGGTGATCCTATCTACTCATCTAACTATGAAAATTTAATCATTATAAGATTTCAACTATTTAAATGAACAATATTATACAAAATGACCAAAACCAACGGATTCAAAGCTTTGGCTTGAGCAAATAAATCAAATGCGGGGTTTCTATTAATTATATTAGGGTTTTAAATATTTAAATACATGGTGATTCTACTTACTATTGTAGAATCTATTTCTTTAGATTCTTTTTAATTTGTAAAGGGAACTATGTTGATTCTATCTATTTGGATAAATGAATTATCTATTTCAGTAAATATTATTATAGAGATTTAAATATCAATGAAGTCAATGGGTGTGATTCAGTGCGCTGGCTTCGTGGATGGATTCCGTAGGATTTTGGCTTCTCAACCTCTAGCCAAGAATGCTCTAATGGATTATCGCTTCGTCAAACTAGCCAAAGTGCCAAATGTTACCCTCTCTTCTCTGGCATCTAAATACAAAGTAGTTTCCCTCCATGAAAGAGGACTAGTTGTCCATTTTACAAGTCCCTTTCCCTCACCTCGCTCCATTGAAATATAGCTAAACATGAACTAGCGACCCTTGATCCAAGGTGAAGTACAACAAAACTTCTGTGGAAGAGGATTCTTCATTTTCCTATTTGAGAAAAAAGAAGACAGAGATTTAATCTTCAGGAATGACTCGCATTTCATGGGACCAAGAGGTATGTACCTCAATAAGTGGGATTTATCCTTCGATCTAAAAAAGGACATCCCTTCTACAATCCTAGTGTGGGTAAAGTTGCCACATCTTCCACTGCATTGTTGGAATGATCAAGATATGAAAACTATTGGGAAATCCTTAGGGAAATATATAGACAAATCAGAGCTGAAACCCCCAATATTTTCTTGCCCCAAAATATGTGTAGAAGTAGACCTAGAAAAAGGCCTACCAGAAGAAAAAAACTCAATATGGAAGGATGGAACCATCTTCAAACTATGGATTATGAGAAAATCCCTTTCAAGTGCAAGGTTTTCCATGAATATGGGAACTTTGCAAAGTCCTGCAAAAAAAAAACGTAGTTAGAAGAAGGAGAAATTCCTAGAGAGGAATGGAATGAAGTCAGTCAGAAAAAAGGAAATAAAGCAAGCACAAGCCAAGCGAACACATCAGCAAAAAAGAAGAAAGCTACAAAAACCAACTTTCACATTTTGGCAGCAGAGGCCTAAGAACAACTAGAAACTATAATATAATATAAGGAAGTAACCCTTCAGGAGAACAAAGGAAATGATTTTGTTCTAGAAGATATCAGGAAAATCTATGAGCCAATGTTTCCATCACAACCATATGTTGAAGAAAGGCCAGAGACTTCCCAGAATTCAGGATCTGTCATGAGATATAGAGCTAAGGCTTAGATGGAGGACACTTCAGAAAGAAAAGAAGAAGAAATAGAACCATTAATCAAGAAAGGAAAAAAACCAAACAAATTGCATAGGGAGAAAGAGACCGCAAGGGAGAAGGCAGCTGGTAAGCAGTCAAATCTAGACCATCTGGTCAAATCCTACTTATCAGACAAGAAAATAGCAAAACAAATAGAAGTTAAAAAGGATAGATTCGTTCCCTCATCAACAAATAAATAATGAAGCTAGTCTCCTGGAATTGTAGAGGTCTCAGAGGACAACAAAAGGTGGAAGCAATTAAGAGATTCAAATTTTTAGAAAAAATAACCATCCTCATAATCCAGGAGACTAAAATGAAAGAGGTTGATAGTTTGGCCATCATAAAAAATGTTTGGAAGAATGGAGCATGGAAAATGGTCAGCACGTAACGAGCCTCATGTGATCTGCTAACCTGGTGGGACACAACTCTCTACAAGTTTATCTCAGCAATAAAAAACATGCACTGGTTATTTGTAGAACTTGAAACTCTCGATAGCCAAGAGAAAATGTGGATAAAGAATATCTATGGACCCACAGTGCACGGAGTAAAGGAATATTTCTTGCTACAACTTGAAATGCAGAGGTATGGGAAGATGCATCTCCCATGCATAATAGCTAGAGATTTTAATGTCACCATCTCCCCCGAGGAAAAAAAAGGAGGTTCTAAAGTAAGGGATACCTTCGAGGAAATATTATAAGATGTAATAGCATCTTGGAGGTTCATTGATATTAAGAAACTGAAAGGAAATACACTTGGAACAATAAGCATTATGGACCAGGACATATAGAGGCAAGGTTGGATCGAATATTGGTAAATTCCTCCTTCATAGACAAGCCCCTTATACCGATTTCAATACTTTTAACCTATTTTGTTTCGTATCATAAGCCAATATTTTTTTATCTGGAGCCAATTGGAAACCTAGGACCCTAACCCTTCAAGTTTTCCCATGTCTAGTTATCCGAGCCAGGTTTTTATGAACTCATTTCTAAATCTTTGTAGATGTTTTTTGAAGGCTCTCCAGGCTATATCTTAGAACAAAAACTAAAAAATGTAAAAGGGAGCTAAAATCTTGGCTGGCAGGTCAGTGTCGTCCTAGACAGGAAAAATCCATGTTGCTCAAGACTTTGGCAGAAATTTAGGAGGAAATAAAGAAGAAAGAGGTAACCAAAGAAATGTTGTTAAAGGAAAAATAAATTGATAAGAAAATCCTAGCTATCCAGAGAAAGGAAGAAATCGAATTCCGATTAAAATGGAGGTGTCTCTAGCTGAAAGATGGAGATCAGAACTCTAATTTCTTTCACTATCAGTGTAAATAATGTAATAGGAGGAACACCATCAATGAAATTAATAAATAAAATGGAGATAAATTAAGCTATCCCGAGTTAATAAAAATGGAGGTAAAATAGCACTTTCAAGAACTATATTACAAGCGATGGATTCATCTCAAAGGAGGATATGTTATACCTCAGTGGAAAAATTCCTCATCTGCTTCAGGGAAATTTAGAAAATCTCATTCAGCCTATCTCCTTTTTGAAATTCTGTAGATCAGTTTGGACTTTGCACCCAGACAAGGCTCCAGGCTTGGATGGGTTCTCGATTAGTTTTTACAGAATTTGTTGGAACATCATCAAAACAGATCTAGTCAAATTGATAATATGGACTCAATGCATTGATCATATTGGGGGCACTATGAATTCAACCTTTCTCACTCTAATTCCCAAAGAGCAAAATCCGTCCTCCATTAAAATGTACACTCCAATTTCCTTGTGCAATTCCTCCTATAAAATCCTCTCCAAAGTAATCTAGAAGGTGATCCGGCTCATCATACCTAAAAATAAAGGAGGCTTTATAGCTTGAAGACAGATTCATGATAACATTTTGATGGTTCAAGAAGCGATTCATTCAAGTCAATCTCACAAGGAAGCAAGTATGGCTTTCAAACTAGATCTTGCAAATGCTTTTAATAGAATAAGGAACTTGTATATTTATCAAGTCATGAAAAATTATGGCTTTCCTGATGCTTTCATAAGGTGGGTCAAGGCATGCAACATCAAGCCCTGCATCGCTCCTCTTATAAATGGCTGTCATGCCCCTTTTTTCCAAGCCCAAAGGGGAATTAGTCAACATTTCCCAATGCCTCCTTTCATCTACATCCTTGTAGCAGATGCTCTCAGCAAAAGACTTAATAGACTCACAAATGAAGCGAGCTTATCAGTCATTAGTATAGAAAGTGGGGTTTAATCTATCAGTCATGCCCAGTTTGCAGATGATACAATTCTTTTGGGAAGTGCTTTTACCCAAATTTCTAGGCATTTTAAAATCACCTTAGATCTTTTCTTAAAAGTATCAGGAAGCCAAATTAACTTCAATATGACCTGGATGTATGGGTGGAACAACAATCCCAATTCTCTTCGAGAACTAGCAAGCATTCTGGGAATCTAAGTGAACCTTCAATGGACCCATTTCATCTATTTTCCAAGTTCCTATTGTCAAGAAGAAAAGTACCATCTTGGTATGGAGGCCCTTAATCCAGAAGTTGAAAAAGAAAATCTAGACCTGGAGCAACACTTGGATTAATATAGTAGGCAAGGTGGTCCTTATAAAGTCCATCATTTCCTCCTACCTTATATTCTCCTACGCAATATTTCTAGCTCCAAAAGCAACTATTAGCACCTTCAACATGGAAATCAGGAAGTTCTTATGGCAAGGTGGGAAGACTCAGGGGAGAAAGTTCAATCTGTTTAAATGGGACGCAGTCTTAGAGGAGAAAAGAAACAGAGGACTTGGAATTAGGGATCTATGGAAAATGAATAATTCCTTGGGGGGGGGAAATGGTTTGGAGAATGATATCAGGGGGAAAGGAATGGTGGAAAGAGGCATTAAGGAAAAAATACATCAAAAGGAAAAAATTCAAAATTTCTAGATTCCCCCTGGGTGGGTAAAGGTACCATGATTTGGAACCTTTGTAAAAATTATGTTGGTCTAATCAAAGACAAAATATACTGGATTCCTCAGAATGGCAGCAAAATCAACATTTGGTCGGATTCCATCTTGGGAAGATATCCCTTAGAAACAAATGTTGATCTTCATCCTCTTAGTAGGTGGTTGGAAGTACTTGGCTACAAGTCTCTGAAATATTTTTCCATCTGGGGTTCTAGGGCCGACTAGAAAGGATGGAAGATTTTAAATCCATCATCCCAACTTTGCTTAATTTATGACATCTTCTCCTCTTTCCTTCATGGAATTGCCCCTCTTAGTTCCAGACAAAAAGATACAAGAGGGTCGGGGGAAATGGGTACCTACACAGTCAAACAAGGTTATCATCCATTGCAAAACATCACAACTGGTCCCTAACAAAGAATATGAGCGAAGATTTGGAACTCAGACAACATCCGAGAGATCAACGCTTTCTTCTAGCTCTTGGTGAAAAATAAGCTTCTAACAACCGATAACCTTAGAAAACAAGGGTTTCATGGATTTCAAGATGTAATCTCTATCAAGAGTAGGAAGAATCATCCCAGCACTTGTTCTTGGAGTGTCCTTTCACTATTTGGGTGTGGAAAATATTTCTTTGCACTATAGGACATAACTTCATCCTTCCAGAGAATATCCCCAATATGGCTACAAGATGGAAAAGATGTTATACTGGGAAAATAGGGAATAATAAGACGCTTGGTAGAATCTGGAATATTGTTCTAAAAAAGGTCTACTGACAAGTCTGGCTAGCCAAGAATAGGCTCATTTTTAATAACAAAAGGTCGACCCCCAATGTGTAGTCTTTAAAGAAACCAACGTGATTAGTGAAAAGTTGATTTTCAAGTAGGTGAATCTCCTCACTTTCGAGAATCTCAATGTAGAAGAAATCGAATGGTGTAAATATTTTATTCCTTAGAACTCTCTTCAAACCAAAGTATGGATGGCTCTCCAACCCTGGGAAATTAGGACAACTCAGAATAATTATCCCACTGGTGGGAAAGCTTAAATACTTGCACTCTAATTTCTTACGGTGCCATGAAAGAAAATCTTGGGGAGGAAGGTGTAGGTGGGATCATCTTTGATCCCGGAGGAAAAATTGTATTGTCTTATGCCTAGGGACTCGGTCAGAAAACCAACAATGAAGCATAATGGCTCACTCTCTACTATGGAATGAACCTATCAAGGCAACTCAACATCACCAAAATCATTGTTCTTGGAGACTCAAAGCAAGTAATCCAAAAAATGAATAATGGAAACAGTAGAGGTATGGTTAAAATAAAAAGAATTTATGAGCACATTCATAGGTCACTGCAGAAGTCCAAGTTTCCTATATACACATCCTTTGAAGAAACAATTTATAGGTGGATAAATTGGCAAATCAAGATGCCAAGCTAAGAATTGGATCAACCAAGGTGAAGGTCATTTTATCCAATTTTTCTTTTTTATGTTCCCTAAGTTTCTTTGTTTCGCTATTCGATTCCAAGGGTGTTCTTCCCCTAGTGCTAGAAAATCCATCAACTACACGATAAGTTCTAAGGTCAAGAAAAATAGTGCCCAAATATCCTCCCCATCCTCCCAGCAAACTACCAGCAGGGAGGGAGCATGGTCGTCGACCTCCACTTGTTCTCAAACATCCCATGTGATGGACTTAAATGCATCTTCTGCCCCATGCAGATGGAAAGGAAGGCTCACACAAGCCATGGATGCCCTCCAAATGCAGACTCCCTCTTCTCCCTTTGTTCATTCCACCTTGCGAATTGCTCCCGTCTATGTAGTGAATGTTCCCCCTATTTCAGTCTGCAGAAGCCCTAGCATAGTTGTAAGTAGAGCTGACATAGGTATCGATAACTCCATCATTATCAGTGTGAAGGAAGGTGTTGGGTTAGCATTTGATCCTTATCCCGATATTGAGAACAATATGGAAGTATACTTGGCCATCGAAGGTTCTTACTCCCATTTCCTGGACTCCCTAAGAATCTCAAGCTTCGAGTGCACGCGCCAGTTAGAATTCACAGCTCTCCAAGATGAAATGGCAGACAAAGGCGTTACTCTAGAAGATATTCAGAACTACCTCAAGGACATCAAGAAAAATATGAGATGGATCTATGATATAATCAATAGAAGCATTGAAGAAGGTAGCAGAACTGCCAACTGGATGGTCCGGCAGACTAAAAATCAGGACACCCGAATAGAAGATAACCAACATGACCTGTATGAGATAATGGGTAATATAGGTTACATGAAGGATGATCTAAAAAAATTGGTAAACATGAATCAATGCAGTTTCATCCAAGACAGTCAAAACATAGACCAAGTAATGGAGGAAGCCTTCGTGGAGCAGCCTGTCAAAGAACAAAAAGGAAAGCAGTAGGAGCAAGCCTAGCCTCATGGGTATTTTATGTTTTTTTGTCTTCTTGTTTTAGGCGTTTTTTTTCAGCCCTACCCTTTGAGGGGACTTCAAAGTTTTATTAGGCATAGAAGCAAGCTCAAGACTTTAGATATTAGCTCAAATATTTCTGTTATTTTGGGTTTTTCCAGACCTCTACAGGTCTTAGACCTCCCTTTTTTGTAAGCTTGGCTAGCTACAACTTTTTAATTAATATAATATCTTCATGGTTCGTATTAAAAAAAAAAAAACTAATGTCCCCGACCGAAAACTATATATCGATGACATAATAATATCACTTATTTAAACATACACATATCTTAACAAGTCTATTAATAAAAAATAATGATTGTTTGAAAAAATAATTAACCCTCCAAAATATATCCTAACAAATTGTTTGATCATATTGTTATAATTTTTAACTATTTTATTAATATATATCCTAACAAATTGTTTGCTCATTTTGTTATAATTTTTAACTAATTTATTAATAAACAATAATGGTTCTTTAAAAAAATAGTTAACCATCAAAAATAGGTCCTAGCAAATTGTTTGCCCTCATCGAAACTATTTGTTGTAATTTTTAACTCTATTTTGACCACTCATCGAAACTGTTTGTTATAATTTTTAACTCTATTTTGAGAGGTAAAAGGCCTTCATAATAGACATATGCCCCTCAACTTCCAACCTTGGGAATGTAGTTGTGTAAATGGAGAAGTAAAGAGAGGTAGTTGTGTATCAGAAATAAATTAATTTTTTATAATATTCATGGAAAAGTAAAAGAAATATTATATCTTAAAAACAATATTGTGATTTTAAAAATACCAAGAACGTGAATCCAAAGAACCATTTGTGATTTTAAAAATACCAAGAATGTGAATCCAAAGAACCAAGTTGTCATATCGTCATAAATCATGTAAAAATACATGTGTTATTGAATTTGATTTACACAAAACGTGCCTTTATTCCATTGGCACACTGTAAAAATACCTAATCCAATAAAATCAGGGATCCAACTGTCAAATCCATACACCACCAATCCCTTAATCAACGGCAATGCGTAGATAAAATTCACTGGTAGCACAGATTCTCTAGAAGGAGAAACCATGAGAAATAGTAAAAGTACCTAAATCGGCCAAAAAGCCAGAACAGAAAGAAGACAACTCGGCCAAAATCCAGAACAGAAAGAAGCCATGAATAACTTAGAAACAGACAAATATTGCATAGAGGGAACTTAAGATCCTAGTCAGAATAGAGATTATACTCTGCCATCACAGCGTGACAGGCAGGATGGGTTTTGGTAGATCTGAAGGCAAAAGGGCCAGTCATTCTTTCATCTGAATCAATACCGTTGTTGTGCGTTAAGTAGACTGGAGCGCGGTTGCTATCGGTTTGAATGTTGCATGTTGTGGGATTGGTGAGTGTATATGCCTCACAGGCCTCGTGTTCGTGTTCGTGCTCACCCTTCACAGTGATACTGAAAAGCCCACTGTTGTCGGTGCGTTCTTCATTATAGAATAACCTTTTACCACCATGATCCTTGCATTCAACAGCTACAGTGGCACCTGCAAACCACTCAGAATTTAACTATCAGAAACCCTACCTTACATGAGAGCATAATTTCTATTAAAAGAAGTAATGGAGAAAATGAAAGCACTGTGAGCACAACAGCAGTAGCTCTATTTTGAAAAAGAGCGTTATACATAGAGAAAATCTCAATACCAGATCTATTCTTCAGCACCAGATCTACTCTTTCATATCTTAAAAGAAAGAAAATGCAGAGACCCAAATGAAAAAAAGCTACAAAAACTGCAAAAGATTTAGAAATGTATGGAAAATCATGTTTGGTTACCAGGAACAGGAGGAGAAATCCTGGTGGGGAATCGAGCAGCACAGTTATCACAGTAAACCTTGCCCGTAACATAAAAGCATGGGCATTAGCAACACCCAACAATGCCAGAAGTGCGATCAAACCAGTACAGAATTGTACTAAGAGCTTGGCCATTGTTCAGATACCCAGCACGCCCAAAGAAGCAACAACATCGAAAAACTGGTTTGCTAATCGAAGAAGAGAATTGGTCGTTTGAATGTGGGGAGAGAAAACAGAATGGAGTATTTATATGCGTATTCATATGCGTTTTGGCCTGAGCTTTCCTGTCAACCACATGACAGCTTATTCAATTTTATTATTGATTTTGCGAGTTACGATTCAAAATGGAGACTCATGAGTTTTATGTCGTCCTGCACAGCTGCTTATTCAATCAAGCAATTTTCTAGGAAGCTTTTGACATCTTTCTATTATTTATTTTTTTTGGAAAAGAAAAATTGTCTCTATGTATGAATGAATGTGATATTAGCATCGCTTTTTGGTTGGAAAAGAAATATTGTCGAATGTGAATGTTAATAGGCAGGTAAATGTTAATCTGCACAATCAATCATTTAGTTTTGTGAAAATAGTTAACCGGTTAAAGAAAAGTTAAATTATATAGTTTTATATTTATTATTCATATGAGATTGTTAGAGTTAAAATAAGAACAAAATAAATACTATTTAATTTAAAAATGATATGAAAAAACAAAAACAAATTGTTACCAGTTTCTTTAACCACCCTTTAAAGAATGATACTTAAATCTTAATCAAGATGCATTTAAGCATAACAAGATACGGCTACATTAAATGAATCCATCTTGTACACTTGTTACACTTGGGTTAATCTTGTTGATCCGCCCTAGCAAGTCCAAAACCTGCGATAATATCTAACCAATGTTTTTTCATACACACTCATTGATATTACCTTTTATACGATAGTGTGCATTTTTATTAAGGTAATTTTAAGATATTAACATTTTCAAAATTTAGACATTTTGAGAACTATTTTGTAAAACTAAATAAGTTAGATGTATTGCTACATGACATACGTAAATTCATATACATACATACATATTTATATTATAAAACCATATTTATATTATATAACTAGACATATATTTACTCTAAATTTAAATTAACTATATTGTAAAACAATGTATTTATATAAATATATTATACACTCTCTTGCTGATCTTCTTATGGGCTAGAAAACATAATCAATAGCTTTTATCTACCCTTCAAAACCTCGATACTCTACATGATGAAGTGAAAGGCATACCATAGTTCCTGTTGTGACAAGGCTCAAAGGGTAGGTGACCCCTGGGATAGAGGTTCACTACCGGTAATTCACCCCGGTGGGCTTCGGGACGTCTCGGCCCCTGCTGAGTCACAAGTTTCTGGTATATCTGGCTTGCGGGCTGTTGGATATACCCTTGGGAGGTTGATGTTCCCATGGCTTAAAAAAAAGTAGAGAAGGGATGTCAAGGGATCGTTGCTTGATCAACGAAAAGCTCGACTGCAAGGCTGTTGCTTCATAAATTGTTTGCAAACTATCAGTTTTGTCCTTCTTATATAACTGATGCCTTGTCCTAGCATCATTTCACATAATCCTCCATTCATCGTGATAGTGCCATCGACATCTAATGGATTTTTTGACATATTAATTTTCCTAAGGGAATCTCCATAGCATGCATGCAAAGCAACTAAGGGTTTTGTCCTCACAAGATAACATTTACACTACTTGAATTAAATTTACGATTGATTTTTCTTATGTTAAATCCCATCCTATTTGCTCCCGTTTATTTTCAATGCATTTCTGCGAAAGTTGAAGCTAATTTTGATGCTTTGTTACCTTCATAATTTAAGTCCTTGGGGATGTGTTTGAATTGAATACTTTCCTTATTTTCAATGAACTCCTTTTCTCTCTCAATGATGCGATGATGAAGATTTATATCTTACAGGGAGGATTTTGTGCAAAAATATTTTAAAATGAACTTTGAGTGTTCTAGGATTTTACTTTGAGTGTCCTAGGATTTTACTGAAAGGATGCTTTGTTGTGGAAGATGTTTACACCATTGATAAAGGGTTGTAGCTTTTGCTTGATTATTTGATTTGATTCCTAGGCCCCAATCACATCCTATTATCATATGTTCTTTAAGGATGGAGATTCCCCTCACCAGCCCGGCTCCTATTACCCCTACGATCTTATAGTATCGTTAAGGTGCATTTATTTCAATGATATTACATTTTGTATCATATCAATTTTGCATTGCTTTGACCTCAGAAATGGTTTTTTTTCTTATTTATTTATTTATTGTTAAGATGCATTGCTTACACTGAGGGACATTATAATGTATTGATTTATGGGTGCTCGCATGAAGATGGTACCCAAAATTGTTGTAATAGGAGTGTGTAAGTAGTAGAAATTAGAAGCATGCACACACTCCCAACGTCGTGCACATGCATTTGGTCTGGCAATTGTAGAAACTCCACTAAAGCATCCATGTTGTCATAAAAGTGCGCACATGCTACTAACCCGCACGTTGTTAACACACATGCATTATTAAAAACATGTGCATGTTAAGAATGTGTGTGCACTTCTAAGAACGTTTGTGAACTTCTAAGAATGCATGCATGCTTTAAAAATGCACACGTGCTTTTATTTTATAAATAAACAAAATTAGTATTTTGACCATAGCTTTTGATCCCCAAACTCGACTTTTATCCTCCTTATACCGTTGGAGAGGAATTTTTGAGACCTACAACTTTCTAGTTATATTATTTTTGTGATTCAACACCTTTTGTTTCCAATTAAAATAAAAACTAAATATGCAACTCTTTTGTCATTTTCCTCTCTTAGGCATAGTCAAGGGCATGAGGGGGACTAAGAGAGGAATGGAGAGGCAGTGGGGAGGGAGAGAGATGAACGTAGAGGGATAGATAGAGAGAGATAAACATATAATAAGAGGGAGAGATAGTAAGGGGGGAGGGAGAGAGCTTGTGATGGATGGAGGGAGGGAGAGGGAGCAATGGAGGGGAATGAGGAAATAGATACAAATAGAGAGTGGGGGATAAAGGGAAAGAGAAAGAGGTGAAGGGAGGGATGGTGAGAGAGAGTGGAGAAGGGTGGAATATATATCAAGATGAAGAGAGAAACATATAGAGAGGGAGGGAAGGAGTGAGGTAGTGAAGAAAGGAAAGTGACAAAAAATTCCAAGGAGGGAAGGAAAGGTAGGGATTGAGGCTTGGAGGGAGAGACATAGAGAGAGATGGGGGAATTTAGGGAGTGAGAGAGATAAAATTATGGAGAGAGAGAGAGAGATGTAAATATTAAGAGAGGGAGGTAAAGAAGGACCAAGCTGGGTGTCATAAAGATATCAATATAAGGAGGGAGGTAGGGAGAAAGGGAGGATGACAAAAATAAATACAGAGAGGGGGGATAAGAATGATGGAGGGAAGGAGGAAGGGAGGGTAGAAGAAAGAGATACATAGAATTAAATTTCATGAACCATAGATCTACAAGACAAAATGAGAGCTATCTAAAAATAAGTATGCAGTGGAATTAGCAAATCAATATAAACTGAACAATGGATTCATGATAGAAATTTCACACAAATCGGACAAGTATTTCTAAGATTATCATTACATTAATATTCATTAATTAATCAGTAATACAATGGTAGTACAATAAACAAAATTAGAATATTGTGGATATGATTTGAATTCACCAACTACAATTGATTAGTTAGCTAACTCGGTGTGGAAATAATCACATCTAGAGCTCACTGGTTAACTATGGATAACCAAACTAGTCTATAATCAATTAACTAATGATGGTAGGTGAGGGTAGGTTAATAGTGTCTCCTACACTCCCATGAATCATGCAAATTGGCGCTAATCTAACTGACGGTGATATAACTGATTGTAACTGAAGCATAATTGAGCATGACTAATTACCTACCATATCCAACTCAAGGTGACTGATGGTGGCACTTAGAGCGGGATCATATAATGTAGGGATTGGTCCCTAGGGATCCTAAACTTATGCAATCAAGTGCAGTAAGTGGCCAATGACCCTTAGGTGTGTTTCCCATGTATTGATGGATGATGATAACCTCCTAAACTAGGATAAATGACTGAAATAGACTTATGTGGGTAAAGGGAGGATTAATTAATCCTAACTAAGAGAGAGAGAGAGAGAGAGAGAGAGAGAGAGAGAGAGAGATGTTGGTTGCGGAGCTTGATATTCCTGATTGAGAGATGTTATTGTTCAACAATGATTGTACCTAAGTTTTACTGTTCCTACTAGGGGGTGCAGGGGGAGGGGGCGGGGGGTACTGTCCCCCCCTGGCTAAGGGGTCTAGGGAGAATCCCTTGAAAGAATTTTTTTGGGATGTTTGTTGGCTAACAACTTATGGGCCCATGGTATTTGGTGACCCATGGTATTTTCCCATGGTAATTCCCCTATAAATTGAAATCATTGTAATACGATTGTGTATTGTATTGTAGCATTTTAAACGATCCCTATGATTGTGTGGGAGAGACTATGAGAGAGTGAAGAGGAAGTGTGGTAGGTTTGTTGCAGGTTGTATCCCTTCATTTTGTTGGATGGTATAATAATAAAGGACTAGCAATTTATGTCTGTACGTATGCCATCTTGTGTGAACCACATTATATTGGTGTCTCTCTTGTAATGTGTTTAATATTTGCATCTTGTTTTGTTATTGCTTTACAATTTTTTTTCTCACACAAGAGAGAGGGAGAGAGATTGGGGCTTGGGATTTTAGAGAGAGAGATTGGAGGTTAGGTGGGTGTGTGTGTGTGTGTGTGTGTGTGTGTGTGTGTGTGTGTGTGTTGTTATAGCTGATTTTACCACACTTGGTAGATCACATCTTTATGGCCTTCCATGTCCCTATGTAGACTCCTTGGACCCCCTTTCCTCAAACTATACTTTGATGTCCGAAGAAAGTCCCCAAAAAACACTTGTTTATGTGTATACGTGACTCTTAAAGCAATATCTGCGTGTACACGCAGCTTTTGAGCCAAAACCTGCGTACATCAGGAAATGTGCATGAAGAGATAAGTTTTTGGATTTTTCCTCATAGAGTCCCGAATAAATTCACTCTTTTCCTTCCATATGCCTTGAGAACATTCGAACTTGACCCTCCATTTCCCATTTAGAGGGATATATATTGAGCCAAGTTGGATGCATTGAAGAAGGAGAATTTGGAGAGCAAGGAAACTATAGTTCATTGTTGTCTCACTTGTTTATGCTTGAGTCTGCATCCATTTGTCCCTTTGGAGCACATAGCGATGCTCTTCCCAATATTTCCTTTTCTTTTTAAGCTTGCTATTATGATGGAGGATTGAAGTGGTGGAGGCCTAGGTGGAGGAGTCGGTTTCTCTTGTTCGAGGAAGTGCCGACAGAGTTTGTCACTATTCTATCTTTGTTTTATTAATAGAAATATCCATTTCCTGTCCAATAAATGTGCATAACTATGAATATTGTATCCATGGATGTAGTTATTTTTCTTATACATGATGGTTTATATATGCTGGAGTAGGCCTAACACTTTGACATATAGCATGCTTTTCTTGTTTGCTATTGTTGAGAGTGAATCATGAATACAAGCATGTTGAAAAATCTTAACATGGATCTACATGAACCATCTGAAATAAGGTATGATTCATATCCCTTAGTGTTAGATGTATTTATTTCTATTGCATATTGGAATGGATTGATTTATGGTGTCATTCAGTTTGTTGTGGTACATCCCAAGCCATAGGAAGTTTCTCTCCAGAATAGAATTGGAGACTCCACTGGGGAGGTTCCTTGTTTTTTCTTTAGGGATTGGGTGCACAATGTGCTTGAATTGATCTCTGTTCTCCAAGTCTTTGTGTTGGGTCCAAAAGTATGTTTTACCTTTAGTGTCCTGTTGAATTAATTTTTATCTTGGCTTATCATTTCCCCCCCTCTTTCTTCCTATATGCAAGTTTTTGCTTCACATCTGCGTATACATACGAGTTTCTCCTGAGTAGTCGCGTATACACGTAGGTTTTTCACAAACACCCGCGTATGCCTCTGTTTTGAATTTGATTTGGATGATTGAGAGTTGTTGGGTGAATTTTGAATGTTGTTGAGTCTTCCTGGGTACTGTTGGTGTCTTTATATTGCCCATGTTTTTTACTATAGACCCTTTTTATTTTCTTTTAATTATATGTTATTCTTGTCATCATGTTTCCTTTTTGATTTGGGATTACTGCATTATATTTCTTTCATATTGGTGCCTTGCTTGGTTGTTTTCTGAGAGTTGTAGAGTCTTTTGTTGCTTTTACATCTCATTTACTTCGAAAATACAAAACTATTTTATTTTTGGCATATTTATGCATTTTTTAATTTTGCATTTGCATGGTACTTGCATTATGTTTGCTTACTCAAGTTATAGTCAGGATTTCATATAGGAATGATTGCATTTTCATTTAAAGGAAAAATATGCATCTCATGTAGTGGTATACCCCATCTTCTCATTTAGAGAAAATTGCACTTGGCATTATTTGTTAGGTGTGCACATTTACTTTCATTGCTGAGTCATAACATCATTGGTTGCATGGTCATTTCGCTTTGAGTAATCACAGCCATTAAAATCAAAGCTTAATTTAAAATGAATTACACATTTTTCTTTGATAGGGTACATTAGCAAGATTAGGTTTTAGAGTCTTGGAATAGTTCATTGTAAGTAAATTCCCCAATGCTACTAAACAAAACAAGTAGGTGTCTGTCCAAATGAGAGAGTGAAACCCTTGGTATAATTAGTGTTCTTAGGAGGCTCCTCTTACACATGAGTTAAGCATGAGGCAACATACACGATTGTTGTTGGGATAGCCCCTGGCCATTTTCTATGAGCGTCGAAGATATTTCTAGGATCTTATTCGTATATGGGGGATTTTGAGGTACCGGTTGGTGCTTCCAAGATTTGGGATTTGCTACCCTGCCCATACGGTAGATCTCTCATGCGACTACCCACCTGAGCATTGGTTATATTTGGGTCACCTTAGTTTCCTTACCTAGGTATCGCAGGGGGTACTTGTAGAGGTTATTCTATGAGTTTCCTGGCCAGGTAGGGGTCTTACAACATAGTCTCTTTACGCATTGAAGCTGAGGGCCACTATAATTGGTTGCACACCTCCACTTGTAGTCTATGGGAGTCTCGAGCCTCTCCTAGGCGAGACATACCTGCTGCATTCAGGAGCTCACTTATACTCCCTTTGTTTTCTTGCATTTTGGTTGTAGATTTTCTTAGGAGTGTGCTCTGTGTACGCTATATTGATTTAGGGTGTGTAATTAGCTTGATTCTCTTTATTTTTGTTGAGACATCGTGGATCTGGAAGAGGAATTCTACTGTTCTCCATGTTTAGTAGGTCTTTTTCCTTCTACGTCTCCTCCTCCTTTGCGGAAGAGAACCAGAGAGTCTGGGTGGACTGATACTCACTTTGATTCACACACCGATATCACTATGATTCATACTTATGAGATCCTGGAGCATCCCCCTTCTCCACCCCCTCGGGCGGAGAACATACTTGACATTTTATATGGGACTCTAGGAGAACCCGATCACTTTTAGGTTGGGATGACACATAATGTACTATCACATTTTCCAGACTATGTAAACACATACCGTTGATATTTTTCACATATATCAAGCAGTGAGACTCATCCAATACCCTCTAGAACTGGCCCATTTTAGTATGGCATGCCAGACCTTCTAGAGACTGGTCTGATCCAATGTCAGATCTGGCATTGACCCTAGTGCTACACCTGGGGGCACTGCCATTCCTTTCCATGCGGATAGGTTTGGTAGTAGTAATATTTATTTTTCCACCCTATAGTGGGAGGATCCTCATACACTTAACCTAGGCCTAATACTAGTGTCCCTGTTTACGGAGGTGACCCTAAGCATGTGAAATTTGGAAGTACAAGTTATATTCCATCCTATGCTCCATCGTCTTTAGCACCTATTCCTTCAAACATGTTTCGAATGACACATCCTCCCCATAGCTCTCATGCTCCTTTGGCCCGGAGTGCTACTTCAAGCCATGTTGTTCCCGCATCTGCCCACACCATAGTGTCACAAGGCTATGTGCCTCCTTATGTGTCGCCAGAGTATGTACCACTTTTTATACCACCTTATGTACCACCTTATGGGTCCGAGAGTCATACTGTTTATCAATCCTACAACTATGGCTTTGTATCACCCCAGTATCAAGGTATTCTGAATTACAACATTCTCATGTACCCTTTTATGGGTCAAGCAGGAGCAGGATATTATCCCACCGGCCAAGGCCATGGTGTTTACAACAATTAGACCTACATGAACCAATCTTATCAAGGAGCGTGGAACCAAATGGCACAAACTAGGATCCCTTTTCTATAGATGTTAAATTTTCCTAAATTATCGAGATTGACCAATGATCCGATATCTCATGATCTAACATGGTCGATTGTTTCTGCCAAGCTTCCTTCAGACATTCCAAAATTTGAAGGTAAGACTGGTGAGGACCCCAGGGAGTACGTTATGAATTTGCACCTATGATGCTCTTTGAATTGATTGAATCATGATTCCATTCATTTACAACTATTTCAATGCACCCTCACGGGTCTCGCGGTGAAGTGGTATATAGAGTTTCCTGGGGGCACATATCGGACATTCAATGACTTAGCCATGATCTTCTGAATCACTTTCAGTTACCTGTGCATTACGATGCCAGTATTGAGCTCTTGTTGACATTTTGGAAGGATAAATCCACCCATATCTCTGATCATATTCAAGAGTGGCATAGATGAAATGGATTGATTGAGGCTCACATTCCACCGGAGTTTCTTTTGGAGTGGTTATTCAAATCGTTATTGCCATATATAATGAAGAATGTTTCCACATCCGGAGTGATGAACGAGAAACATGCTATCTTTCGAGCTCAACAAATAGACTTTATTTACCCTCAGTATTGTCTCTTATATGAGATTATTCTAAACATATTGCGGTCCAATTTCAATCTTATGTTCAAACCTGGGACAGATGCCAATGGAATTATTGGCTCTGCAAGTGCTAAACCTATAGACCTAGTTACGAATCAAATGAAATTTTTTTCTATTAACCATCCTACATAGGGACAAGCTATGGTTTTGTCTCATCCCACTCAAACGTTGGATGTACATTATGAGAAATCGCCGAACCAGAAGGGAAACCGGCATCCCGGATGGAATAAGAAAAATGGAAGAAACAATCGTAAGGGTGGGAATAGGAACATAAATTTTAATTATGACAAAAATGATAATAATGTTGGGGGGATAAGAAGTCTAAATGCAAGGTCAAGCTACCTTGCAAGATTTGTGGGGTAGATCACCTCACTCACTTGTGCCCTCATATGGAAGATGCATTGAAACTAATCACACAGAGCCCAACTGTGTTGACGAATCCTTTACCAAAAAATCAAAATATGAATTCAAGGAACGTGGACTCGGGATGTGCTTCTGGTGGGAATAAAATCCCGCTGAACACCGTAGGTATTCATGGTTGCATTAACATGATGTCCATCGAGAATTTTGTGACATGAGCTAAAGATTATGGTTTGTCGCAACCTAACTTAGGGAAAGAACCTGCTCCACCCGAGAGCTCTTTGCGTATTGATAAACCTAGTGACAAGCCTGAAGTTCTACCTCGCATTCCTAAGGGAGTCTTAAAGTGCTTGAGGCACAATCCTAATTCCCAAGTCACCTAGAAATATTCCATTATCAAGGATTTGTGCCAGAATCCTTGTGCGATGTCTGCCTTAAAAGTTCTTCATAATTTCCCTTCGTAGAGGAAATCCTTGTTGTCCGGTCTTGGGGTGTTTGATTCAAACCCTTCCTCAATGATTGAATTTGAAGCTCATGAAGTCCAACCTCACTTTCCTTACTATGTGTCTCTTTTAGTGCACATAGAGTGTATGAATAACACCATTAAACACATAGTGATTGATGAAGGCGCTACGGCTTCCATGATGTCTTTAACCTATTGGAAGGGATTAAGTTGTCCTACATTGTCAAAATATGGAATCATGTTAACTGCTTTTGATGGGAGATCTTTTTGGCTGCATGGTATACTTCCTTCTCTCTAGGTCCAATTGGGAGGGAAGACTGTGACGATTGAAGTTGACGTGGTTGATGCGCCCCTTGACTATAACCTTGTACTGGGACAGAACTAGATTTATAATATGAAAGCAGTCGTGTCATCCCTATTTCAAGTGATTTGTTTTCCATTTGAAGGGAGGATTGTTATAGTCAATAAAAAATATTTTGATAATTTTGATACACAAGCATCGTCGGGAGCTACAATCCTGGTCATTGGTAACTCTCAGCCGATAACTGAGAATGTTGGGGTGGGATGTATCCGTCGTTGATGGGAAATTTTAACTTTTTTGCGCCCATAATTACCATAGGTTCTAGTCTTGGTAGAGATTTTTCATCATTCAGTTCGGTTCCATTTTACATTTCTCATTTGGAAGATCCTTAGACTCTTCCTTCTCCGAGCACTTTAGATGAAGATCCTAGACCTGCCGAGATGGACATGCCATTATCTATAGCATTGGTCAATTATCAAGCTAATCTTAGCCCTATTGTATATTCTAGTACTTACTCTTCACGAATGGAGGAGGAAGACCCTTATGCAATTCCTGCTTGGGTAGTTGCGTCATCTCACTTGCATGAAAGCTTCGATGACCTTTCTCCAATGGATGAAGCTATTCTCAAACCTATGTTTGGTGTAGAACAAACTTGGGAAGAGTTACATCATAGATCTTACTTCCTTCCTGAGCTTGAATGTATGGAGTGTGATGACTATAGGGTGATCCTTAGCGAGAAATTTGGTAGGCCCATGGCCCCACTAGGCGCTCCTAGTAAGTTTTATGAAGGAGCATGGCCAATTTTTCACCAACCATACCTATCAACATTTCTTGAAGTCCTGGAAAGATAGAAAATATGTACATTGGGGTGGATTGTTCCCCCGACGAGATTGAAGCATACTCCAAGCTCTTCAAATAATTTCGAGATGTTTTTTATTGGTCATATGAGGAAATTCCAGGGATAAACCCTCGTATTGTTGAACACGAAATTAAAACCTATCTGGATGCTAGGCCTATTCGACAACGTTTGCGTGCGATGAATACTAGGAAAGCGCCTACTATTAAGGTAGAGATAAAGAATTTTCTTAAGGTTGGATTCATCTATCCAGTTCCCTTGACCGATTGGGTGTCCAATCCCATTTTGGTTGACAAGAAAAAAGGAACTATGTGTGTGTGCACTAATTTCAGAGACCCAAACTAAGATTGTCCTAAGGATAACTTCCCCACACCATTTATTCATCATATTTTGGATGAGTGTGTAGGAAGCGAGGTGTTCTCATTTATGGATGGATTTTCAGGGTATAATCAGATTCAGATCAAACCCGAGGATCAACATAAAAGGGCTTTCATTTGTCCTTGGGGTACGTGTGTATATCGAAAAATTCCTTTCAGCCTTAAAAATTTCAGAGCTACTTTTCAACGGGCTATGTCCTTAACTTTTCACGACCTTAAGCACATAATTGAAGTATATCTTGATGATTTAGCTCCTCACTCTAATTTGAGAGTGGATCATCTTGACCATCTATGCTTGGTTTTCAAAAGATGTCGCTGATATCAAATCTAGTTAAATCCTCAAAAGTGCATCATTTGCGTGAGAGTAGGTCACTTATGAGGGTTTATCGTTTCCAAGGAGGGAATTAGGGTCGACCCTTTAAAGGTTGAGGTAATACTTCAATTGTCTCCCCCGCACAATATTAGACATCTTCAGGGTTTGCAAGGGATGGCGAACTTCTTGCGGAGATTCATTGTCAATTTTTCCAATTTGACTAAGGGTTTCATGCGCTTATTGAAGAAAGACATGTCATTTATCTGGGATGAGCGATCTCGAGAGTCTTTCGATGCTTTAAATAAATTCTTGGCATCAACCCCCGTGCTTAGTCAACCCGACTACAACCGCAATTTCTTATTATATGTGGTCATGTCTCAATAGAAGATTGGTATGGTATTGGTTCAAGAATATGAGGAGCCCCAGGAGCATGTCATCTATTATCTTAGTCGAAACCTCATTGATGCATAAATTTGTTATACGCGTGCCGAGAATCTATCCCTAGCTACCATCCATGCGCTCCAACGTTTGAGGCATTACATACTCCTTCGCCAAACTTTGGTTGTGGCTCACATTAATCCATTTCAATTCATCCTCACCATACAGATGCTAGGGGGAAATACAATAAATGGATTGTTATTTTGCAAGAATTTGATATCCAGTTTGTTTAGGCAAAGTTGAAGAAGTCATTAAATTTTTGTGGAGATCATATCTGACTTTCCTAGTTTGGATGAAGGAGAGATTCTTGAAGACTCTTTTGTTGATGAGCATATTTTTCTCATTTCGACTATGGACCAATGGTATGGGGATATTATCATTTATTTACAAACTTTGAAGGTTCCTTATCACCTCTCACGAGATGAGGTTCAACGGTTACGTAATTTAGAAAAGAATTTCTTTATCTGTGACACTTTGTATCACTGCGGAGTTGATTCCATTTTACATCGATGTTTAACCCATGAAGAGGTTGAGTCTGTGATGAATGATTGCCACAAAGGGGCTTATGGTGGTAATTTATCTGGGATTTATATAGCTCAAAATATTTTGAGAGCAGGTTATTTTTGGTCATCTATCTTCAAGGATTGTGTTAATTTGGTTAAGCAATGCCACCCTTGTCGTGTGTTTGCACAGAACATGCGATATGATCATGTACCGTTACATTCGATTATCACCGCTGGTCCCTTCACCAAGTGGTGGTTTGAATTTATGGATTGCAACCCAGCTTCAGCTAGGGGTCATCATCATATCATAGTGGCTATTGATTATTTCATGAAATGGGAAGAGGATATGCCCACTATCAAAGCCGACAGTGAGACATCCACGTATTTCGTTTTCAATCAGATTATCACCCGACTTGGTATCCCAAGAGAGATTGTCAGTGACCATGGAAGGAACTTTCAAAACAAGATGATGGCTAAGTTATATGAAAAGTTAGGATATAAGAAAGAGCATTCCTCTTATTACTATCCTCAAATGAATGGACATGTTGAAGCTATGAATAATTACCTTAAGTTCTTTCTCCAAAGAACCATCACACAAAGCAAGACCAATTGGCATATCATGTTATATCCTGCTTTGTGGGCCTATCGAACCATGGTTAAGACTACCACTGTTTTTTCCCCATATCATCTAGTGCATGGGGTGGAGTCAATTTTACCGATTGAATGTGAAATCCATTCTTTGAAGCTATCCGTGGAACTTTTTCCAGAGACTTCTGCATTAGAAGAGCATCTAGTCCACTTAGAGAAACTTGATGAGCAGCGTCGAGATAACTTAGCGACTCTTGAGGTGAACAAGCTTTGTGTTAAATCCTAATCAATAAGTCGGTCCATCCTTGGAAGTTTAGTGAAGGTGACTTGGTCCTCTTGTATGACCAAGCTAGTGAATCGTTAAGGGTGGGAAAGTTTAAACCCATGTGGCATGGGCCTTACGTGGTCAAGTGAGTATTAGAGAAAGGTGCTTATGAGCTAGTAGATTATGAAGGGACAACCTTGGTAGAGCCTAGAAATGGGCTCTATCTCAAAGGATACAATGTGTAATTCTCATTTGAGGCTGATACTTTGTATATTATTGTACAGTTGCATAGTTTAGTTTTGGTCTTCTCGTGGTGATTGAGTTTGTTGACTTGCTTCCGTTTGTTGTGGCAGATGTCAACGGAATCTTTGGTATGTGTAGGATATGCTGACTGTGCCAACTGCCACACTCAAAACTTAGCTTCGGATGCTTGGGTGATTGATACTCCTACGGGTCAAGTTTTTTCCTCAGGAGGTGTATGTATTTGACCTTCATCGAACAATATTGCCAAATATAGTGCTATGATTGAGTTATTATGTGATTCCAACTCTCATGGTATTCGGTCTCTTGAGGTACGTCTCGACTCACAGTTAGTGTTCTTACAGTTAAATTGCATGTATAGTTTTAGAGATCCAACTTTATTAAGAATATTCTTGTGAGTAACGTTGCTAGAACGACAATTTGAGAACATTACATACATTCAGAATCCAAGAAATTACAATCATGTTGCGGATTTATCATAAGTCTTTTTCATTCCAAAATATAGTTCAAAAAGTGGTGTCATAATACATAATGTCATGATACAAAAATTGGGCTTCCGAGCCACCAAAATATACTACATGATCAATATAAAAAAAATTACATCTAGGCCTCTAAGCCCGTGGAGCAGGGTACAAATCATGATAACAAATGACATCTCTAGCTAGCCATCTGAACAAACGAATCCATGCGCATGGTACACCTACCACATGTCATTGCATAGCCTCAAGAAAGTCCTCAACTTGTGCCATGGGCACTTTGTGTGTTAGTCGAACGAAGTTTGTATGGATGTTCTAGAGAATGCGCTTCGCATCCACACCTATGATATCATCACCTATCCCCCGTCAATGATGTTGAGGGAAGCCATTTGGCCATCTAGGTCCAACATCTGCGTATACATGACTAATATGAATATATGTCACCACACAAAAATATTTCGTTTTTATTTCATTATATCAAAAAACACAAAAAATGAAATAATTCAAAAACAAAATAGAGTTGAGATTGTTACCTATGTCACCGTATGCGGATCCCTGTGGAATAGGCATGACACGATCCACATGGAAGTCTATCCCCTCATAGGGGTAGTCGTCTATAGCTATGATATGCCTACGCCACCAGTGGAAAAAGTCGGGTGGGTAGGGTGTGGCCATTCGTCCTCCTCCTAGCATTCGCATCACATTTTCCCAGCGTAACTGAGCTAGATCCCGAGCATCGTGAGGAATGATCTCCACTCTTGGGCTTATCCCCGATACACACTCAAAGAAGAATGTACTCAAGATGCTTGAAAAACTGAATTTTCACGTTCTACCCATCTTGCAATCTGATAATTGTTGTTTCAAGTTACCCAACAATGAGGTACTCTTGTCATAAATGGTGGGCCTCATGCACTCCACCGCATAGAACATCAATGGAATGGCATCCTGATGGAGGGATGTCAATCCTGCAATCCTACCTAGTGCTAGTAGTATGGACTTGAGGCCAAGGTTCTGAATCGAGTTTGTTAGGATCTGACTCCTGAACTTTTTTATGTCCAAGAGGCAGTAAACTGCAACATACTCCTCAATTGTGAGGTCACCTCAAACCCCACGAGCTTGTAGATTGACTACCTTGCCTCTGCGGGATAGTCCGGTAATAAAGTAAATATCCTCAACCTCAAGGTTGAGAGGCATTGTGTTGATCTAAAAGGTTTTTGTATCCTAATCCGAGTAGTCTACCAACATTTGGAGTAGTCTTGGCTTGGCTCTTAAGCTACCAAGATGCCAAAATTTATATAATCTGCATGCCCTCAAAGCTTGTTGGGCCATTATATCACTTTGGACAACCTTTTCCACATCTTCATGCTCGCGTTCACGCCATTCCAGAACTATCCTGCACAAAAATTTGAGAGTTTAATGAGTTTTCACCTTAAAAATTGGTAAACGCGGCCTTGTACGCGACTGTTCCTCAAACAGATGCATATATAAGAAAAAATCGAAGGATTTTTTGTGTATATCCAGCCTTGCATGTGGAAATTGAGTGATTTTTCATGTGGGTGGAAGACACCAATTTTAGGGTGCTCCATAAATAAAAACCAACCACTGAAATTAAAATAAAATCATTAAAATGAAAGTGGTTGGCATGAAGAATTACCTGGAGATCCAGACGGTTTGTGATTCTGTTGACCCTAGCTCCCGGAATCAACGTTTCAAGTGTATGGTTCAAAAGAACTATGTGTGGTAAAATTCCAAATGGTATGGAAAAATTGAGTTTTTTACTATTTTATAGAATTTTTTTTTTGAAATTTATATTTTGGACTGTTTTTCCTAATGTTGTGCTATAGGGACCTGATTTAAGCATACTTTGAACGATACTTTGACCCATTCGTATCTATCACGGGTATAATTTTGAATTGGCATATAGGTTAGGAATCCATATCCTCCTGCATTATGCACTGTCTTATGACCATTTCACCTTGATTATAGGTACGAACCCACTTCATAGTGTCATAGAATCTTCATATTGCTATTAGAAGTGACATTATGTAAGTGGTAGAGATATTCCATACATGGGTTCCCTAGTTAGATTTCGTTTTATAATTTGGTACCCATGCCGAGATTTCTCCTTTAGGTTTGGTAGTCTCTCGTATCCCTACCATGTCCTTGAGCATGAGCTTCATATCCCTCTTTAAATTTATGTTGTCCGTGTCCCATAGGGACTCCTGTGTATATCAATTTGTAATTGCATTTCATGTGTTTTGCTTGCCTTATTGAGCTTTATGCCGGCTCTCCGCTTTAGAGTTATAAGCCATGTGGCCCGAGCTTGTTTCAATCCTAGCCAAGCATAGCCTTTTACATATCCTTTGTATCTTGACCACCCCTTACCCAGAGGAGACCTTCCCTTGAGTGTCCTTATCCTATACATGCTTCCTTGCATTGAGCATAGGTATGTTCCATTACTTGGAACTAGTTTTCTTTCATGTAAAACTCATGTCATCCTAGCTATATACTATTTTTAAGCACTTTTATTCTTTTTCGAGCTTTTCAAATCTGAAAATGTCCAAAAAAATAAAAAAACATAAAAAGCTGGATGAGAAATGATATTATCTTTGGCAGTTGTCAAGGCGTGTCGCCTTTGAACAAAGCACTATATGTCACATCCATTGGTTGGGTTGTTAGTATGGATTTAGGATTTGTACTCATTACTTTGAGTTTTCTCAATCAACTAGTTATGCTTCCATTCCCTATGGATCCTCTGCTTATGCCTTCTATGTCGCAGAGATGTCCCAGTTTGCATATCGAGTCTATGCTGCCCATCTTTAGTCACCATTTTCTGTATTCTCTTGTTCGAATGAATTTTATCCTGATTCGGCCATTCCTCAGTTATCTTGACTTTGCATGTCGGCCATTCCCGGTACAGTTACTGGTTCATAGACATCTTTTTCATTTAAGTTCTTCCACATTATCCAGCATTGTTGAGTACCTCGTGTTGGTTGATGGGGGATGCCCTAATGCCCTCCTTCTAGCGGATTCCATTCCATCGACTTTAGATCATTTATTCTGGAATAGGATTCTAGAGTCCATTTGAGTCCCTTGAAACTTACAATCATCAGTGGTAGGTTCTCTCACCATCGATAGTTTTGGGAATACATCAATGTCCCCTGATCGATGGATTCTTTCAAGTGTTCAACCTCAACAAATCTATTCACACTTGTTATATTGCACTTTACACCTTGATTCCCATTATCATTATCGGTGGGATATCTCACATATGTTAACGGTATACATCAATGACCAGTAATCAGACGATGGACCATCATGTTCGACCTCTACACCTTTATTCGTGTGATGGGACATGTACTTGTAGCAGTTTGCGTTGAATACCTCCGATATTGGTGGAATTCTACATATGCCACCTCTTTGATCGTGCCAGTATTCATGAGATGTTAGTTGTCATGACCAAATTCCATTATATTACTAGAAATCTTCATCCACTATGGAGATCTTGTTCATTGTATATTGTACCTGGCGATGACCACAAACGACATTTATATATCATGCTTATTCATGGTCATTGTGCTCTTATGTAGTTGTGACTATTACATGTATATTTGTAGTCATATGCAGAGATTTATCATTGTATTTTACTGATGAGTGGTTGGTTCTTCCACCTAGGTCTTCATTACTCCACTCCTGGGATGGATATAATGTATTTCAACCATTACGTTACCGCTCTGACCTCAGACATTAGGGGGAATTTGGTATAGCTGATCTTAATACACTTGGTAGATCACATCTTTATGGCCTTCCATGTCCTTCTGCAAACTCCTTGGACCCCCTTTCTTCAAATTATACTTTGATGTCCCAAGAAAGTCTCCAAAAAACACTTGTTTATGTGTATATGCAACTTTTAAAGAAATATCCACGTGTACACGCAGATTTTGAGCCAAAACCCATGTACATCATGAAATGTGCATGAATACAAAAGTTTTTGGATTTTTCCCCATAGAGTCCCAAATAACTTGACTCTTGGCCTTCCATATGTCTTGAGAACGCTCGGACTCAACCCTCCATTGCCCATTTGGAGGGCTATATATTGAGTCTCTTAGATGCATTGAAGGAGGAGAATTTGGAGAGAAAGGAAACTATAGTTCATTGTTGCCTCACTTGTTTGTGCTTGAGACTGCATCGCTTTGTCCCTTTGGAGCACATAGTGATTCTCTTCCCAAGATTTCCTTTGCTTTGTAAGGTTGCTATTGTGATGGAGGATTGAAGTGGTGGAGGAGTCGGTTTCTCTAGTTCGAAGAAGTGCTGACAGAGATTGTCACTATTCTATCTTTGTTTTATTAATAGAAATATCAATTTCCTATCGAATACATGTGCATAACTATGAATATTGTATCCACGGATGTGTTGGTTGTGGAGCCTAATCTTCCAGATCTAGAGATATTATTCAGTCATGGTTGTAACCCAGGTGTATTGTACAGTCATTCCCCTTGTCTTGGGGTTCAGTGCAGTGCCTCAAAAAAGGGGGTTCGGGGGCAGAGCCCCCGACAATTTTTTTTGGGATGTGTGTTGGCCAACACTATTGGGATGTGTGTTGGTTAACCTTAGAATTTTCCCATTGTATTTCCCCTATAAAAGAAAGCATTGTAAATGACTGAGTATGGTATTGTATTGTATTGGAAGAGAGATTGTGAGAGTGTAAAGAGGAAGTGCAACGGTTTTGCTGCAGGGTGTATCCCTTCATCTTTCTGGACTGTAATAAAAGAACTGGCAATTTCTTTGTGGACGTAGCCCATCATTTGGGTGAACCACATTATATATGTGTCTCTCTGTAATGTTTTAATGTGTTTTACATCTTGTTTATTGATTTATCTATATATCTATTATTGCTATGCGGACCTGTTTTCTAACAATTGTTATCAGAGCCAAAAGGTCTATTTGGTTGGTAAAATCGCAGGAAAGAATGGTTCCTTCTTTGAGTGGGAGCAATGGCAGAATAAGGAAAGTTTAGGGTCGATAAATTTAATGGCCAAAACTATTAGTTATGGAAGATGCAAATGGAGGACTATCTGTACCTGCTGTTGGGCAGAAAAGCAAAATAGCCACCGGCTATGAAGGATGAAGGATGGGAGGTTCATGACAGAAAGCCACTTGGAACAATACGGCTGTCCCTGGCTTCATCGGTGGCCTTCAATATTTAGAAAGAAAAAACAATAGAGGGTGTGATGAGCACATTGAATAAGTTCTACGAGAAACCCTCGGCTTCTAACAAGGTAATTTTAATGAAGCATTTATTTAATATGAAGATGTCGGAAGGTGGCTCTGTTGTTAAACATTTAAATGAGTTTAATACACTTACCAGTCAGTTAAGTTCTATAAAAGTGAACTTTGATGATGAGGTTAGGGCTCTTCTAATCTTCTGCTCAATGCTAGAAAGCTAGAATAGCTTGGTCATGGCTGTAAGTAACTCTGTCCCTGTCCCTAGTTCAAACACTCTTAAGTTTGATGATGTTGTTGGTGTTATTCTTAGCAAGGAAATGCAAAGAAAAATAATAGGTGAGACATCAGGTAATGCATTGACCATGGAGAGCAAAGGGAGACAAAAGGAGAGAGGAAGGAGCCCAGGAAATCACATCAAGTCTAAAAAGGGAAGATCCAAGTCCAGATTTGGAAAAATAGAGTGCTAGAACTGTGGTAAGAAAGGACATATGAAGAAAGACTACCGAGCACCAAAGAAGAAAGGTGAGAGGTAGAAAGAGACTACTCAGGAAGTGAATGTAGCAGGTGATGTGTTACAAGATGCTTTGATTCTTGTATTAGATAATACTAGTGATTACTGGGTAGTAGATTCAGGGGATTCATGTCATGCTACACCCCATAGGAAATTCTTTAATGATTATGTTCAAGGTGATTTTTGACATGTTTTATTGGGGGATGATGAACCATGTAAAATTGTTGGAAAGGGTAAGCTACAGATTAAGTTAAATAATGGAAGTGAATGGATGCTAAAGGATGTAAGGAAAATAAATATGATCTCAATAGGGAAGTTGGGAGATAGCGGCTGTTTGTCTACATTTGGAGAAACGTGGTGGAAGATCACTAAAGGATCACTGGTAATAGAAAAATGAGATAGGGTAGGTACGTTATATTTATGTCCTCATAATACTGATTATTATATCTCTGTAGCTTTCATAGAAGTAGGTGTGGCATTGTGGAATCATAGGCTTAGCCACATGAGTGAGAAGGAGATGCAATTTCTCCACTCAAGGAAATTGCTTCCAGATCTAAAGTAGGTAAGTTTGGAATTCTGTGAGAACTGTGTTTATGGAAAACAAAAGAGAGTTAGATTTCTTAGGGTTGTGAAAGAAAAGAAGAGTGAAAAATTAGAGCTTGTCCATACAGATGTATGGGGACCAGCTCAAGTACAATATCTTGGTGGATGTCATTACTATGTTACTTTTATTGATGATGCAACTAGAAAAACTTGGGTTTATTGCAATAGACAGAAATCTGATGTGTTTGATACTTTTAAGAAGTGGAAATCTTTGGCTGAGAATGAGACAGGAAAAAGGTTGAAATGTCTCAGATTTGGTAATGGAGGTGAGTACTGCAGTAAGGAGTTTGATAGTTACTGTTCACACAATGGGATTCGCAGAGAGAAGATAGTCCCTGGAACACCAAAAGAAAATGTTGTGTCAGAAAGGATGAATAAAACAATCATGGAGCATGCAAGGTGTATGAGATTGCATGCAGGGTTGCCCTTACAGTTTTGGGCTGATGCTATAAACACTACTATTTATTTAATAAACAGAGGGCCTTCAAGCGCTTTGGATGGTGCCATTCCAGAGGAGGAATGGACAGGTAAATAGGTAAAATACTCATTTCTGAGAACTTTTGGTTGTGAAGCATTTGTCCATACTGAGAAAGATGATAGAACAAAGCTTAAGGCTAAATCCAAGAAATGTACCTTTATTGGATACGGGGTTGATGATTTTGGTTATTGCTTATGGGATCTTAAAAATCAAAAAATCATTAGGAGTATAGATGTAGTATTCAATGAAAAGGTCATGTACAAAGATCATTTGCAAGGAAATAAAGAAGAAAAGGAAAACACAGAGTACATAGTGCTTGATGAAATCAAATAAAATGAAGTTCCGAAGGCACCAAAAAATCAAGAGCAGTAGTAGGTACCTGAAACTCCTTCAACTGTAAGAAAGTCTACCTGAATTATTCTCTCCTTCATTGTATTATTTATTGATGACTGATTCTGGTGAACCAGAATGTTATGAATAAGTAATGTAGGTAGAAGCTAGAAAGAAATGGGAGCAAGGCATGGATGAGGAGATGGACTCATTGGTAAGAAATCATCCTTGGTATCTAGTTAAGTTGCCTGTAGAAAAAAGGGCATTGCAGAATAAATGGGTTTATACGTTGAAGGAAGAAGATGGAGGCATGAAGCGATACAATGCTAGACTTGTTGTAAAGGGATTTGCACAAAAGAAAGGTATAGACTTCGATGAAATATTTTCTCTTTTTGTTAAAATGACTTCAATTATAACTATTTTATGTCTAGTGGTAGTAGAAGATTTGCATCTTGAACAGTTAGATGTAAAAACAACCTTTCTCCATGGGGATTTGAAGGAAGAGATTTATATGCATCAGCCACAAGGGTATGAGTTCAAAGGGAAGGAAAATTTGGTTTGCAGGTTGAAGAAGAGCTTGTATGGCCTGAAGCAAGCTCCAAGGAAGTGGTTTTTGAAATTTGATAAGTTTATGACAAAACAAGGTTATGATAGACGCCATTCTGACCACTTTGTTTATTTCAAGAGGCTAGATAATGGAATATATATTATCTTGTTATTGTATGTGGATGACATGCTTGTTGTAGGCTCTAACATGCAAGATATAAATGTGCTCAAAAGAAAACTAGCTAAATTTTTTGCGATGAAGGATTTGGGTGCTACAAAGTAAATCCTTGGTATGAGAATAACAAGAGACAGGAAAAATCGCAAATTGACATTATCTCAAGGTGAGTACAGAGAAAAGGTGTTGTAGAGTTTTAGAATGCAGAATGAAAAACCAGTTAGTACACCTCTGGCTATCCATTTCAAACTAAGCAAGGATATGTGTCCAGAGACACCAGAAGAGATAGATTACATGTCCAAGATTCCCTATTCATCAGCGGTTGAAAGCTTGATGTATGCCATGGTGTGCACAAGACCAGATATTGCACATGCAGTGAGAGTTGCATTAGAGAGAATTTGAGGTAAAAAATGGGCCTAGTATATGACATCATCTCCCATGGTTGAGGTGGCATTGCATGAATTAAGAATGCTTATTTGTCACATTTTCTATGGTGGATGAAAACCCATAGTTAACCAAGGTAGTGGTACAAGTAGTTTTAAGTCATAAAGTAAAGTACTCACAATAAAAGTCATTTCACACTTTCTCATAAAATAATAGTATTGTTATTTTCAAGTAAAGTACTCATAATTCCTAAAAATGTATTTTCACATTATTTTTTCTTTTCACATTTTTTTTATAAAATAATATATTATCATTTTCATGTTTTTTAATTTTAAATTATATATTCACTCAATTTTATTTAATATCATAATGTCAAACAAATATATATATATATAATCTTGTACTTTTAAAATAAATTAAATCCATGGATAATATTAATATGAAATATGTATGTTAATTATGGATGACTTTTATATATATATATATATATATACATATACATATACATATACATATACATATACATATATTGAATCATATGCATTCATTTATATCATGTTTTTGTGTATAAAACAACATGTTGATATGATTATAACTTTATTATAATTTTTTAATAGTTAATTTTATAGAATAATATGCAAATTATGTTATTATAACTTGTTAAATATTAATTAATAATAATGTCATTATGATAAAAATTATAATAAATGTTATCATGTTAGTTTTAATAATAAAAATATTTTAAAATGTTAATGATTAAAAAATTAATAAAATTAACTAAGCCATTTATAATTTAATTGAAAATATAACATAATGTGTAACACTGTATTATGACCCATTTTTTTAACAAATTAGTAACATTGATTTTTTACATATATATTTGTATTAATAATTTTTTTAGTTGCAATGAATGAAAATAATTTTCCTAGATAAGTATTTATATTATAAAAATATTTTCAAAATGTATAAATATTTTTTTAATAATTTATCGTCTATAAAAAAAAATATTAGAATAATTTATGTTTTAACTAATAAATTAAAAGAATTTATGCACCACCATTCACTTATTAAGTTAATATGATATATTATTTATTCACAATTTTTTTATTGCTAAAAAGTAATATACATTAAAATCAACTAATAAATTAGAAGAATTTATACACAAGTGTTGACCTATTCAGTTAATAAGATATATTATTTGCTCTTAACTTTTTTATTGAAAAAAAAATATACATAACTTTTTTATTAATAAAAACAATATACATTAAAATCTTATATAGTAATATGACATATTTTCATAATGTATAAATATTTTTTTAATAATTTATTTAAGAATAAATTAAGTCTTATATTATTTTCTATAAAAGATTTAACTATAACATTCATTTGTAATACAATGAATATATATAAAAAAATTATGATTTTGATATTAATTTATTCTAATAATGCAATAAATATTATAATAATATTGTTGGAATTTTACATGTAAATAAATCTCGATTAAATCACATTAAAATTAAATTGATGAGGAATATACTAAATATAAAAAGTCAACATAAATAAAAGAAAATAACCCCTAATTTTTTTTGTTTGTTTAATTTCATTTACAAGTTCAAGACATATAAATGCTAAAGGACAATAATTTTTTTGGGAATTTACAATGAATCTTAGTCACATCATTGTAGAGTTATTTTATTCATTTTATTTATAGTCAATTTAGAAAAGCAACTCAACCATGGTTATTTATATTGTGCATAAAAAGTAGTGTAGTAGGTGAGTTGTCATATATACCTACCCCATAAAACCCCTAACTCATAATATTTTAATATATCTTATATTTTTGTAGTACATCTCTTAGGAGGCCCATTTTTTACCTCAAATTCTCTCTAATGTGAGTAGGTATATGAATAATCCAGGTAAAGAGCATTGGAAAGAAGTATAGTGGATTCTTAGGTATTTAAGACATACCACTTCTCATTCATTATGTTTTGGAGGTTTAGACACTGTTCTACAAGGATATGTTGATGCATATATGGATAGTGATAAAGATAGCAGGAGGAGCACCACAGGGTATGTGTTTACTGTGGGTGGAACAACAGTAAATTGGATTTCAAAACTGCAATATGTTGTTGCACTTTCAACAATGGAAGCAAAGTATGTTGCTACTACAGAGGCTAGTAAGGAGATGATTTGGTTGCAGAGGTTCATGAAGAATTGGGTAAGAAGTAGGAGAATAGTAGTATTTACAGTGACAACCAAAGTTCCATTCATCTTGCAAAGAACTCAAGGTTTCATTCAAGGACTAAACATATATAGCTCAAGTACCACTTCATAAGATCTATTATAGATGAAGACTTGTTAAAACTGGAAAAGATACATACTAGCCAGAATCCTGCAGACATGTTGACAAAGGGAGTAACCGAAGAGAAACTGAGTTCCTGCTTGGTTTTTGTTGGCCTTCAAGCATGAAGGTGAAAATAATAAATTTGCCAAGTTCAGCAAGTGCAGTAGCGGTGGAGTTGCTGTGATCAGTCTCCAAGTGGGAGATTGTTGGTTGTGAAGTATAATCTTTGATATCTAGAGATATTATTCAATCATGTTTGTAACCTAGGTGTATTGTACACTCATTTCCCCATGCCTTGGGGTTTGGGGGCAGTACCCCCTCGATACGGGGGTAGCACCCTCGAGAAAAGTTTTTGGGATGTGTGTTGGCCAACAGTATTGCGGACCCATGGTATTGGGTTAACCCCATATTTTCGCGTTGTATTTCCCCTATAAAAGAAAGAATTGTAAAATGACTCAGTATGGTATTGTATTGTATTGGAAGAGAGACTGTGAGAGCATGAAGAGGAAGTACATCAGTTCTTCTGTAGGGTGTATCCCTTCATCTTTCTGGACTGTAATAAAAGGATTAGCAATTTCTTTGTATACGTAGACCATTGTTTGGGTGAACCACGTTATATTTGTGTCTCTCTGTAATGTTTTAATGTGTTTTGCATTTTGTTTATTGATTTAAGTGTATATCTGTTATTGCTCTATGGTCCTGTTTTCTAACATGGATGTAGTTATTTTTCTTATACATGATGGTTTATATATGCTAGAGTAGGCCTAACACTTTGACATATAGCATGCTTGTATTGTTTGTTGTTGTTGAGAGTGAATAGTGAATACAAGCATGCTGGAAAAGCTCAACGAGGATCTACATCAACCGCCCGAAATAAGGAACGCTTCATATCCCTTGGTGTTAGATGTCTTTATTTCTCTTTCATATTGGAATGGATTTATTTCTGGTGTCATTGAGTCTATTTTGGTGCACCCCAAGACAGAAGAAGTTTCTCTCCATAACACACACACACACATAGAGAGAGAGAGAGAGAGAGATTGGGGGTTACGTGTTTAGGGGGAGAGAGAGAGAGAGGTGGGTGAGTTCGAGAGAAAGGGAGAGAGGGATATATAAGGTGGGGGAATGGAGAGAGGGATATATAAGGTGGGGGAATGGAGAGAGGGATGGAAATAAAGGTAGAGAGTGGGAGGGAGGGAAATAATTGGAAGAAGAAAGAGAGAAAGAGATGTGTGTGTGTGTGTGTGTGAGAGAGAGAGAGGGAATATGATGGAGAGAGATTTAGATAAGGAGTGGGGGGGAGGGAGGGAAAGGGAGATGGAGGGATGGTGCAAAAGTGAGGGGGTGAGAGAGACAGAGAGAGACAAAGTGAGGGTTGGGTAGAGAGAAAATTATGGGTAGAGAAAGAGATGGAGAGAATGTGGTAGATAGAGATCTAAATATAGAGGGTTGGAGGGAGGAAGGGACTAAGGTAGGGAAAGAAAGATATTAATGCAAGGAAAAAGACAGGGGAGATGTAGGGAGTGTATGCATGTGTGAGAGAGAGAGAGAGATCTTAGATCTAAGAAATACCTTTCCAACTATATAAGGATACTCAAAATATGATTTCTCAATCAAATTTTATAGTAAAAACAATGAAGGCATGTCTTATGTAACAAAAACATGGAATAATTCCACTATATTGGTCAAAGGTCAAAATGGTTATAATATTATTTTAAAAATAACAGAAAAAATGTGATGAATGATAAAAAAAATAAAACACAAAATTTGTAGATTTGAAAAACACGTTTCCAATGGTATAAGGAGCATCAAATCCATGTTTTGGATCAAAATGTATAGAAAAATAGTAAAGGCATGTTTACATGTAATAAAACACACACACGTTTTGATAGTGTGTGTGTGTTATTAACGTGTGCATTATTTGATAGTGCATGTGCATTTGTATAATGCATGCGAATTTTGATAGTTCGTGTATGTTCCTACAAATAAAAAGTAATGTGGGACAACCTATGTTCATCTACATGGTGTATGAGTTGGTCAAACTAGTTTTTTGTTTGGATTGCATAAACCAAAACACATCCATTTCTTCAACTCCCTTCTTTTCAACAATGATTCTACATATGCTCAAAGTGTTCATTTCAAATGAAACTACACACACTTACAGAGATCTTTGTGCATATTCTCTCTCTCTCTCTCTCTCTCTCTCTCTCTCTCTTTCTGTGTGTGTGTGTATATATATATATATATATTTGTAAATAAAATATTGTTTTTATTTATTATTTATTTTTATTTGCATAGATGTCAAATTTTAAAATACGTAAAGCTTTTATTTTCTCTATAAAGTTTTAATTGGTTCTGCTATTTTGAAAATGAAAAGGACCTTGCACAAGTACAAACATAGATATACACACTAAAAAATGATAGTTGATTGATTAGTTTAAGACCCTCATAGAAAGGCCTAACACTCAACCTTGTAATTTTAGGGCTTCATTGAATTTCTTATTTTAAAAAATATATAAAATTAGCTTTGAAAATTTTGGAACGATAGTGATGTATCTACAAATTTTGATATGTTTTTTTTTTTAATTTGGACCATTTACATACCAAACTTGGGGCATAATACAAACATATGGATTATGTTTTAGAAAGAAATTACATACCAATCTTAGGAAAATGACATTTTTTGGGGAGTTGTACATATTTTCCATAAACAAAAGTTATATATTATGGAAGGTGATACAATTGTCTATGTTTCATATTTTTACACCATAATCGAAAAAGTTGTGTAAGTTCCTCTAAAAATTCATTTTAATGATCATATTTCTATTTTTCAGGCAGTCCATTGAAACGAACGCATCAAAAGTGGGTATCATTAGATTTCCCCATCCCTTATGTTTTAGACATAGATTCAAATTATGATCTAACATATCTCTAATTTGAAATGTGTGGAATGGAAACTGTAGTATGGTATACTAGTATTGTTAAGATGCATTGATTTCGATGATATTACATTTTGCATTATATCATTTGGTCAAATAGTGGAAACCCTATTCTAATTCAGTTAGCATAGTTAGTCAAGTAGATAGGATCACCATAGTTAAATAGTCAAAATGTTAATATGATTCAGTTACTATTTTGGTTATATATAAGCATCTAATATTTTAATGTGATAATTTGGTAGTAAAAGTTTGTACATTAAAATTTTTACTTGAAGTAATTGTGGTTGGGTGTGTTCTCCTTATACAAATTCAAAACTAATTTAAAGAATTGCCTACTGTAGATAGAACCATAAAAGTTAAATAATTGAAAATCCTAATATAATTAATAAAAATGAAACATAGAATCCGTAGTCAAGGAGTTCAACGTATTGCTTATTAAGCAATAAATTCCCCAAAAGAGAATGAAAAGAGCATAAATAGACCAGAAAGAGTAACCCACACCTTAGTAATGAAGAAAAGAGAAGAATAGAAATCCTCTTAGAGGGGGAAACCTAGACTTATACAATGTATTAAGTACACAAGACAATATAAGTTGATATGATTAAAATGAAAAGGTATCCTTCCTATATTTAAGAGACAAATAGGTACAATTACAATTAATAGACCCAAGCTGGCATAACTAATATAATAATAGTAATGAAAATTACCACTAATAGAGCCAAGCCAACAACAACAATATGTAACGAGTCACAATATAGGGGGTAATGTGCCAACATTTAAGGCATATCATGCCTTTCCCCTTCAAACAATTGTTTTCCTCAATGTTTGATTAGTTGTGGATTCTTTTGTATGGAGGACTCATATTTCCAAGTTGAATCTTCAATTGGTAAGTTATTCATCTTGTTGAGGTACTCAATAGTAGTCCTATTGCGTAGTTTTTTTTTGTAAGTAAGCATTCATGGGGGATTTTAACTTGTTACCTTCCATTTTCAAACTTATCATTTCAATGACTCATTACCAATTATTCCAACCCCCATGGACTGCCCGCGTGCGTAGTTGTTTGGTCTTTGTTTATGTGATTTGTTCAGGTTCCAATTTGAATCTTCCTTCTTCATCCATCTCCAACAAGATAGTTTGAATTAGGATCTTGTGTTATATTGCCTTCCTTGAGAAATAAATATGGAAAACTTAGTGTACCCTTGGATATGAAGGGAGCTCCAATTTCTAATCCATAATACCAATATTCTACAACACTTTATGAGGACCATAGTACTTGTGTGCTAATTTATTATCTTTATTTAGTTGCTTGAGGGGAACATCTTTGTAAGGTTGCAACCTCAAAAATACCCAATCCCATTCTTCAAAATTCATTTCACTACGAAGTAGATCTGCTTGTTGTTTCATCATGTTTTCTGGCATAGCTAGGTTGTCCTTCAGTAATTGGAAAACTTCTTGTTGGTGCTCTAGGTGATCTTAGACAACTTGAACTTTAAATTTTCCTTTCAAAGGGAGATGTGATAGATTGAGGATGGTGCCCATAAAGTTCCATAAATAGAGACATTTTTATGACATATGGAAAAAATTATTGTACTACCATTCTTCCAAAGATAACCATTTCACCCATTGTGATTGTTTGTCAGATGCAAAGCAATGAAGATATCCTTCCAAACCTGTGTTTACTATCTTAGTTTTCCGATTAGATTCAGGATGATAGGATGAAATATGAACCAATTGGTTAGCTAAAAAATAAAATAGCTAATTCTAAAATTTTCCAATGAAAATTGGATCTCAATCATTGACAATAATATTCGGGTTTCCATGTAACTTCTGAACTGTTTCCGTGAAGGTTGCACCAATTGTACTTGCATTAAAATGGTGAGAGAGTGCAAAAAAGTGTGCATACTTTATGAGACTATAAAAAAACACCATAATAACATTCTTCCCTTCTAACTTGGGTATACTTATGATAAAATCCAATGAGACTTCCTTCGAGCACTGAGAAGATATTTCCAATGGTTGTAAAATACTTGGGGTGTTAATTGTTTCAGCCTTATTTTGTTCGAAAATCAAACATTCTTCAACAAACATTTTGAACATCAAATTCAAGACCTTTCCAAAAAAAAAATCTTGATCCTGCTATACATTTTTAGGAATTGTGAGTTCCCACCAATAGGAGAGGTGTGTAATTCCAAAAGGATATTTTTCCTGAGTTGGTATTTCTTACATATATATAAGTGATCCTTATACCATAGTGAATAATTTTTCCACAAAAAATTATCTGATACACTGAAATCCCTCTATAGCTTTTGAATGAGCGTTCACATAGATTGGTCATTCTTCAATTCTTCCCCTTCTTCTACTTCTCAATTGGTTTCTATATTTGAAATCATGCAAAGTAATGCCTCAACATCCTGATCTTTTCTGGAGAGTGCATCTACCACCACTTTTTAAACGAAACCCTCCTCCAACCATCTAGATACCCTCTAACATTACATTAATATAAATTCAAAACAAATTAAAACCACCCCCTAACTCCGTAAACGATCCCCCAACATTACATTTTAAAAAAAATAAAAAAATTAAACCCCCACCAAAAACATTATATAAAAAAAACAAACCCAAAAACTATTATATTAAAAATAATTTAAAAATAATTTAACCCATCTAACTACACCCCTAAAAAATTAATAAATAAATAAAAACAAAAAAAATTCCCTCCCCTTCCCCCAACGCTCCCTCCTCCTCCATCGACGCTGCTTCCATCTCCCTCCTCCCTCGTGCACCCCTCGTCCTCCTCCCTCCTCCCTTCCCCCCACGCCCTCCACCTCCTCCGTCCTCCCTTCCTTGTGCGTGCTCCCTCCACTTCATCCCTCCTCTCCACCTTCCTGTTGCTCCCATCTCTTCCTCTGCATGTACCTTCTCCACCCACCATGACCCTCCCACCCGCCCATTGCGACCCTCCCACTTACTTGAATTCGATCATTTTTTACTTCGACCACACTTTTAGTTGAATTTAAAAAAAAGATTTCTTAGTCTAAAGACTTATAATATGAACACTTTTCACCGATCGATAACATGGGGTAAACTTCAACACAACTATAATTCGACAAACTTACAATATCATATAACCAAATACCAAGTGAGAGTTTTGTCGGCTACTCTATAGATAAATGCTCAAACTTTTACACGTTGAAATATTTATGGATTCTTTTTGTCTTTCACTAAACTATAAATGTAAACAATATTTATGCAAGTAATTCTCGAGAAGATGTGTGGATAAATAAAATATGCATTCAACCATAAACAATGTATTTATATATCTTGTCGAGACATAAGAAGAACTATTGTGGCAGATACAAACTTGGAAATTTACAAGGATGGTTCACCTTTTACAGAGTTTCGGCTCTCATCACTTTCCAAAAACACACAGAGCTTGAGCTCTTGAACTCTCCATAGAGTTTTTCCTTTTTCTCCACTATTCAGTTCTCTTTTTTTCACTTGATTTACAATTTTCTTCTATATATATAAACAGACTAAAATTGCTTCTCTGTGAAGCTACTGACTTAACATTAAAGACTGTAATAACTATGTACCTAGAGGTACTCAATAGTAGTCCTATTGCGTAGTTTTTTTTTTGTAAGTATTGATGGCGGATTTGGACTTGTTACCTTCCATTTTAAAACTTATCATTTCAATGACTCATTACCAATTGTTCCAACCCCCATGGACTGCCCTCGTGCGTAGTTGTTTGGTCTTTGTTTATGTGATTTGTTCATGTTCCAATTTGAATCTTCCTTCTTCATCCATCTCCAACAAGATAGTTTGAATTAGGATCTTGTCTTATATTTCCTTCCTTGAGAAAGAAATATGGAAAACTTAGTGTACCCTTGGATATGAAGGGAGCTCCAATTTCTAATCCATAATACCAATATTCTACAACACTTTATGAGGACCATAGTACTTGGGTGCTAATTTATTATCTTTATTTAGTTGCTTGAGGGAAACCTACTTGTAAGTTTGCAACCTCAAAAATACCCAATCCCCTTCTTCAAAATTCATTTCACTACGAAGTAGATCTCCTTGTTGTTTCATCATGTTTTCTAGCATAGCTAGGTTGTCCTTCAGTAATTGGAAAACTTCTTGTTGGTGCTCTAGGTGATCTTAGACAACTTGAACTTTAAATTTTCCTTTCAAAGGGAGATGTGATAGATTGAGGATGGTTCCCATAAAGTTCCATAAATAGAGAAAATTTTATGGCATATGGAAGAAATTATTTTACAACCATTCTTCCAAAGATAACCATTTCACCCATTGTGATTGTTTGTCAGATGCAAAGCAATGAAGATATCCTTCCAAACATGTGTTTACTATCTTAGTTTTCTGATTAGATTCGGGATGATAGGATGAACTATGAACCAATTGGTTACCCAAAAAATAAAATAGCTCATTCTAAAATTTTCCAATGAAAATTGGATCTCAATCATTGACAATAATATTCAGGTTTCCATGTAACTTATGAACTGTTTCCATGAAGGTTGCACCAATTGTACTTGCATTAAAATGGTGAGAGAGTGCAAAAAAGTGTGCATACTTTATGAGACTATAAAAAAACACCGTAATAACATTCTTCCCTTCTAACTTGGGTATACATATGATAAAATCCAATGAGACTTCCTTCGAGCACTGACAAGGTATTTCCAATGGTTGTAAAATACTTGGGGTGTTAATTGTTTCAACCTTATTTTGTTGGAAAATCAAACATTCTTCCACAAACCTTTTGAACATTAAATTCAAGAACTTTCCAAAAAAAAAAATATTGATCCTTTTATACATTTTTAGGAATTGTGAGTGCCCACCAATAGCAGAGGTGTGTAATTCCAAAAGGATATTTTTCCTAAGTTGGTATTTCTTACATATATATAAGTGATCCTTATACCATGTGAATAATTTTTCCACAAAAAAGTATCTGATACACTGAAATCCTTCTATAGCTTTTGAATGAGCGTTCACATAGATTGGTCATTCTTCAATTCTTCCTGATCTTTTTTGGAGAGTGCATCTGCCACCACTTTTTAAATGAAACCCTCCTCCAACTATCTAGATACCCTCTAACATTGCATTAACATAAATTCAAAACAAATTAAAACCACCCCCTAACTCCGTAAACCATCCCCCAACATTACATTTTAAAAAAAATAAAAAAATTAAACCCTCACCAAAAACATTATATAAAAAAACAAACCCAAAAACTATTATATTAAAAATAATTAAAAAAAATTAACCCATCTAACTACACCCCAAAAAAATCAATAAATAAATAAAAACAAAAAAAAATCCCTCCCCTTCCCCAGTGCTCCCTCCTCTTTCATCAGCACCGTTTCCATCTCCCTCCTCCCTCGTGCGCCCCTCGTCGTCGGGTGAATCCACGGACCTGGGTAACACTTTTTGGCAAGCGCATTTCAGCAAAAATAGAAAAACGCACCTCGGTCGAGGGCTTGTTAAGCCCTCGACCGAGGTCTTAATATCTCGACCGAGGTTTTATCAAGCCCTCGACCGAGGTATTGCGGGATTTACAAACCCTTGGTCGAGGTATTTAAATAGCTCGACCAAGGTATTTAGATA